>JACCID010000109.1:0-447256 GCA_018906775.1 Sycophila sp. Sp_5 | reverse complement strand
TACCTGCACACTACGGTATTCATGTTCGCCGATATTTAGATGCAACATTTCATGATAGATGGATTGGGCGGAGAGGTACAATTGAATGGCCACCTCGGTCCCCAGACCTAACGCCTCTTGATTACTTCCTTTGGGGATACTTGAAGGATAAAGTTTATGTTATAAAACCACGTGACTTGGATGAATTACGCCAAAGAATCACTGATGAAATAGACTTGATACCTCAGCAAATCTTGCGAAATGTTGTTGCAGCCTTTTACAATCGGTTAGCACATTGCCAAACTGTTAATGGGCAACAATTTGAACAGTTGTTGTAAAAAGTTCCTGTCAACGACATTTTAAAAAAATTCAGTTTGGGCGAATAGTCCACTGTCTTGATTTAGTTAGCTGGGCCGCCGATAGTCCTGCCTTAGCTGACTGGGCCGCTAGTGTTCTTGTCTTAGTAGGCTGGGCCGCCGATGGTCTTGCCTTAGTTGGCTGGATCACCCATGATGTTACCTTAATTAGTTGTACCTCCCGTGCCTGAGCAATAAGGCTCATTTTGATTAGACATTTTTTTATTTATCATTTTCTCCCCCGAGGTATGTAGTTGTTGGGCCTAAGGCATTATTACCAGTGTCATATTATCACCCCCCCCCCCCCCCGAAAAAGTCCCACCCCAAACCTTCCGCCCCCCCTTGCCCCCCCCCCCTTCTCCCCCCCCCCCCCCCTCCCCCCCGAGGTATGTAGTTGTTGGGCCTAAGGCTTATTTTGATTAGACATTTTTTTATTTATCATTTTCTCCCCCGAGGTATGTAGTTGTTGGGCCTAAGGCTTATTTTGATTAGACATTTTTTTATTTATCATTTTCCCCCCCGAGGTATGTAGTTGTTGGGCCTAAGGCTTATTTTGATTAGACATTTTTTTATTTATCATTTTCTCCCCCGAGGTATGTAGTTGTTGGGCCTAAGGCTTATTTTGATTAGACATTTTTTTATTTATCATTTTCCCCCCCGAGGTATGTAGTTGTTGGGCCTAAGGCTTATTTTGATTAGACATTTTTTTATTTATCATTTTCCCCCCCGAGGTATGTAGTTGTTGGGCCTAAGGCTTATTTTGATTAGACATTTTTTTATTTATCATTTTCTCCCCCGAGGTATGTAGTTGTTGGGCCTAAGGCTTATTTTGATTAGACATTTTTTTATTTATCATTTTCCCCCCCGAGGTATGTAGTTGTTGGGCCTAAGGCTTATTTTGATTAGACATTTTTTTATTTATCATTTTCTCGCCCGAGTTATGTGGTTGTCTGGCCTAAGGCTTATTTTACGCCAGTGTCAATTACACCTTCTACAATCCTAATGCAGAATTTAGCGCTGGTGCAAAATGGAGAATTACAACTAGGAGGCTTAATTTGGAAAACTAAAGTTAACCTTCAAATGACCTTGAAAATCAAGGGCAATGTCAATTTAACGCCACCATAAAGTTTGTCTTGCAAAATCAAATTACTTTAGTATTGGTCAGATACGCTCAAAGTTCTTAATAATCGGGATTTCTTGGCTTTCTGCTACTAAATAATCATTTAACCACTAAATGACCTCTGTAGGTCATTTTGAGCCATAACGTGGATACATATCCAGATGTAAAATTTTGTGCTCTTTCAGAATCTGAAATAAAAAATAGGGGTCCCTATTTAAAAAACTGAATATGACCTTTAAATGACCTTGAAAATGATAACCAATAACAAATCCAAGGTCATCATTTAGTTCAACCTTCAAAACTTAACAACTTTTGTATTTAACATTTTTTTCCAAAATGCTTACTTTATGTTATAAGTGGGGGGTCCGGAACATTTCGAACACCCTGTATATTATTATTTTTTATTTTTTTTGTCCCTTTTTCAAATTTTGTCCTTCACAGTCCTTATTATTAATTTTATACTTCTATTTCCCTAATATCAAACTTATTCTCCTCTATACTGTAGTCATACATATCTAAGAATTTAACTAACTCTTCCACTTCCTCTTTCTTTATAAATTCACCTATATCCTCCCAGGCCTGCTCTTTTTCTACCTGCTTGTCCGTATGTTGTATGGCCTTGTCTATTTAGTATTTTCTCTTCATTTTCCGTATACGTGCTATGGTGTGAGCGTTCTAGACTCATTGCTACTTGGTGTCTTTATCTTTCACCAACACTGTCTCATTATCTCCTATTAAGTCCTCTTCAATTTCCTTAATTTGTCTCTCTTCCTCTTTTTCTTCCATTAATATCAGCTCACGTACTCTTCTTCTTATTAGCTCTTCTACCTTATTTTGACCTCCTTTGTATATTTCCTTTGCTATCCTTATTTTCTTTATAGTTCTAATTAATCTTAACCTTGCTTCTTTATGTCCTTCGGGTAAACAGTAACTGTTTATATGGCCTTTCTTGTCTTGGTGACATTTTCCTAGACATTGAAGCATTGCACCCTTTACATTTTAATTTATATCGTGCACTATTCAGTGTAATGAAATACGTAGTTATTTTATATACATATTTTGCTCTTGGTTCTTGTAAAATACACCTCCTACATCCTTCCCTTTTTGTTTCCAATTCTCGATATATTATTCTTTTTATCATTTCCATATTTTTCTCTCTTTTTCTTTTTTTTTTATTTATATTCTTGTAGATATTTCTAATAAGAATTCCGTGCAGCTACCGCACTCAATTACTGGACTTGTACTTTGTATATCTCCTTTGCATAAGTCACAGTATAAGGGTGGTGTATCTATTGCTCCAACGTTGTGTAAATTCTCGTGTCGTGAAAAACTGGGAGATATTTCAAATTGATATCTTGTCATACATCCATTACAAATTACTAATTCAAAATTATTGACGTCATAAAAATATGTTATCTCTGCTCTCTGTTTAAAACAGCGATGTTTTAGAAATTCTCTGTATGCTTCCGGATGATTCTCTGGTATTTCTGGCTAAGCTCTATTTGTTGCATATAATGATATCCTTTGTTATTTAATAATAAATATTGAGTAACTGGTTCAATATATAATTTATATCCGAACGATTGCAGTGACGGTAAAGATTGGATTGGTGAAGATTGCATTTTATAATTAAAAGTATGTTGTGATCGTACTACTGGCAATATGATTCTTATTGCTACTTTTCTATTCACTACTCCGAATTCTATTTTTGATATTTCTACTATATTTTTCATTTTTAATAAATCCTAACTAAATGCAACCTTATCGTTGCTTGTTTTTTCTATCATTTCTTGTACCATTATCAAATCCTCCGGGCTTAATCATGTTTCATAACCTCTATTGTTTTTTAAGGCTTCTATAATTTGGTACATAATTCTTCCTTTTATAACATTTTGTTCCAAGAATTTTTTTGTTTATACTATGGTTCTGTCTAATGAAATTATGGCAGAACTTGTCCTTCTATTTAATACCATTTGTTCGTCAATTATTTTGTTTAATAACCTCATCCATTCTTTCTCATGTCTTTCTGTTTGTTTGCTAATGGAGCTTTCGAAGGACATTTTCCTTGCAGAGGGCCTTATTAATACACTTTCTTCTTGTAATGGTGAATATATTAGCATGTTTTCGCTGGTTATTGTGCCGTTTAAAAATTTTACTTCTCGATCTACTTGATGAAAAATATCGTATATATCTTGAAATTTTTCTTCTGCTTCAATAAAGTGATCAATCATTGAGAGTTGTTCTTTCAAAATTTCTTTCATTAGGTGTTGTGTCTGTCTCTATTTTTCTTATATGATACTTTTCCCAAGCTGTATCCATATAACACGTTATCTTCCATCGCCCTGATATAAACCGCATATCACATACATATTCGAAGATCATTCCGGGCTGTTAACTTTATCGAATATTCAATGGATCGGCATCTATTGTGATCCCCTCCGATGGATATACTAATAGCAAAAATGCCAAGGAAAACAGGGTTTTTATATCCGTTCTGTAAAATAAATAATACATTGTTTGATGTCAATAATCTAAAAGTATTCTTTTCTTCCTCCTTTCTTATATGTAAATACCAAAATGCTATATTATATAAGTATTTATTAAACTCTATGTACTCTATAATATATTAAACTCTACATATATACTCTAACCTATGCCAACTACAATATTGCTGGGTACTTAATTGTAGCATATGATTAGGATCTTCAAACTCTAAACATGTGGCATACGGTATTCCTTCCAAAACATGTGCTGCAATTCTTTCGCAGTGTCTGCACTCTCGCCATGTTTTAAGTTTGGTTTTGCAATCGGCTGCTGCACATACACCTACGTGACGTAGATGGCTGAATCCGACTTCGCCGCCTATGTTTAATTCGAAAAATTGTCCAAACGTATATGGGCACGGTGCAGGAAAATATTCGCATACCCACATATATCCCAAATCCTTATCGCAAGTCACGTACCATTTGACTTCAACTGGGTACCAATGTTTCTTTGTTCTTCTGTTGCGTCGTAAAAAAGACATCATTTTCCTGCTGTCCCCCAATGATTCAAACATATAGCAAAAATCTCTTCTGGCTTGATTCGCAACCTTTTATATTTCTTCATTTTCTTCTTCTGTTAAGTAAGGTAATTCTTCCGGTAAACCCCATCTTATGATGTCCTTCGTGTTGTGCTGTATTATAACTTAATATTGCTAACTCAATATATTCATCCCATTTATTATCATTGTCAATAAACATTTTCATATATTCGCTTAAAGAATGATGCGATCGTTCTAAAGAGCCATTGGACTAAGGGTGATAAGCTGTGGTTTTTACTTGTGTAATTTTAAATTTCTTTGCTTCCTTTTTCATAAGACTGCTCATAAAATTCGAACCCTGTTCTGTCAAAATCGTCACGGGTGCCCCGAAGACACAAATAAATCGTTTTATAAAGGCGTCAGCCACTGCGTCTGCTGTTACGTTTTTTATCGGAATTGCCATGCAATATTTTGAGAAATTACATTGTATAGTTAAAATATTATTATTCCCATTTTTAGATACAGGAAAAGGGCTGACTATATCAAGACTCACTTTTTCCATAGGAGCCATTGGTGTATCAGAAATTACCATTTTTTGTTTGGTTTTTACTCGCACCAACTTTTTCATTTGACATTTTAAGCACCTTCGAATATAATTTTGTATGTCCTTTTTCATATTTTCCCAAAAGAAATTGTATTTAATTCTCTTGTAAGTTTTTGTTACCGCTTTATGTCCTCCGATTGCAGACCCGTGCAGTTCTTCTATAATTTTTGTTCGGTCTTATTCTTCTACGTATTTTACATATCCGTGACATAGTATGATTTTTAAAGATGCTCCTTTCATTATTTGCTTAATAGACTTTATTATTTCTTTCCATGAAATATTCTCGATAAATTCACTTACGGCCATACTTATAGATTTAATGATCTCTTTTTCCATTGTTTCCCTTAGTATTTTGACTGATAATTTAATACCCTGATGTACATCATGCGTTGATTCTGGTACCTTTCCTCGAATCACTAATGCAAATTATCGATTATTATTTTTATTAATTATTTTGACTTCCCATTTGTCAACCCCTGTAACTTTTGGTAATTCTTTTGTTTGTTGTAATAATTTGGCCCCAGTATCGCATGGAGTTCCATCGGCGGCGATAAATTATGCATAATTATCTTTACGCATAGTAATTTGTTCGCGGCAGTCAATAAATTATTTGTTAATATTTTTAACGGGTGTAGAATCATCATTCTGTTCTTTTTCGTAAAAATTTTCCTCACTATTTGCGATTTCTTCGTGATTTACCTCTGTTTGCGGCAATTCGCAATGTCTTCTATTTGTTCATCTAGTTTTTCTTCGTTTTCTTCTGTAATCTGCGGTAAATCATTTTTATTTATATTATTTTTACTATTATTTGGTTTATTTTGGCAAAGTCAATTTTTCCGCTTGACTGCGAGTTATTGCAAAAATTTCTTTTTCTACGGGATTGCGTGGCAGAGCATCCGCTGCAACGTTGGTTTATCCACTTTTATAAACAATATCATAATCATACGCGTCTAATTTAAAACGCCATCTACTTACTTGTGAGGAAGGATCATTAGAATTTTTAAACCATACTAAAGGTTTATGATCTGTTACTATTGTAAATTTTCTTCCGAGTAAATAGGGTCTAAATTGTGTAACTGAATAAACAATTGCAAAGGCTTCCCTTGAATACGTGTCATATTTTTGTTCCATATGAGACAGTATTCTTGAAACATACGAAATGGGACGATCCTTTCCTAACTCTCCTTGTGTCAGTATTCCTCCAATAGCTGCTCCGCTTGCATCGCAAGTTACAATAAAAGGTTGTTCGAAATCAACAATTTTTAAAACAGGTTGACTGCATAATTTATCTTTTAAGATGTTAAATGAATTTTGTGTCTCTTTATTCCATATAAAAGGTATATCATTCTTTAACAAATTGCTTAAGGGTTTTGCAATTCTAGAAAAATTATGAATAAATCTGTGATAATAACCGGCTAGTCCCAAAAATTGACGAATATTTTTAACATTCTTCGGTTCAGGAAATTCTCGTACTGCTTTCAATTTGTTAGGATCGGCTTTTACCCCTTCTTGGCTTAACACATGGCCCAAATAAGTCACTTCGGTTTTTAAAAATTCGCATTTATCCGACTGTAGTTTAAGATTGGCTTCTCGCAATTTTTGTAAAAGTTTACGAAATTTTTCATTGTGTTCTTCTATTGTTCTTGCAAATATTACGGCATCGTCTACATAAATAAAGATAAAAACTTTGCGCTGCATGCCTTTAAAAGCCGTGTCGACCCCTCTCTGAAATGTAGCTGGACTATTCGACGAGCCCATAGGCATCGTGACAAACTGGAAAAGTCCGAAGGGTGAGGAAAATGCGGTTTTATGTCGATCTGCTGGGTCCAATGGTATTTGAAAAAATCCTTGTGCTAAGTCGAAACTGAGAAATATTTCGAGTCCCCTATTTTGTCAATTATATCCATTATGTTAGGCATAGGATATTTATCTTTAATTGTTTTGTCATTTAATTGCCGAAAAACGACTACTAGACGATAACGTTTATTTCCCTTGCTGTCGGGTGTTTTTGCAACTAAAAAGGCAGCTGAAACATAATTCGAGCATGATGGCTCTATAATATTATTATCAATTAATTCTTGCAATTTTCTTTCTAATTCGTTCATTAATGCGTGAGGGAATGTAAACGGCTTAGTAAATACAGGCACTTCATCGTAGTAGGAATCTTATGCATTATAATATTGGTTGTCCCAAATTTCTCCCCTTTTAAATGAAAAACCTCAGCATATTCTTCAATTAATTTTTCGATAGGTTCTCTTAATTCTTCTTCTATGTGTTGATATCTTAGTTGTTTCTTTAACTCTTTCATTTTATTGACTTCGGATGGTTCCTTCTTTATCGTCATTATCATGTAGCTGGATAAATAATTTATTGTGATTCTTTCCCTCTGTCGAAAACTGTTGTGACTGGTGCCAAATCTTCAATCTCCCCCTTTCATTGTTCTTTATTATTTATTACCAAATAATTTTCTTTTACTTTAAAAATGTCGATTTTTCCCTCTTCCGCCTTTTTATTGTTAATAACATTATTAATTACCTGATTTTTATTCATTTCTTCAATGCACTTAATTTCATTTATTATTTCCTTTTCAATATTTTCTTTTTTCTTCTTTTCCTTCTTGATTTACTAATTCTTAACATTCCATCAACGGGCTTATTCAATATCTCGTTACATATTTCAGACTCAATTTTTATATCGTCACACGTAATACTCAAAATTTTTTCTTCATTTTTTTTATCATTATCATTTCTTTTAAACACATTACCTTTCTTCAATAATTCTTCATGACAATCTTCATTAAACTCCTGAGTCCTGTTAGCCACCACATAAAGTTTTTTCTCGTCGTTACTGTATGTTAATTCTTCAATTCTTTTATTTTCTTCTTCTTTACACTGTCCCTTAAATATATAAGTCCCTTTTTCCTCGGACCTTTCTTCTTTTACCTGTGCATTACCAACAAGCGTGTCTTTCTCTTGACACATAATTTTCTTAATTGTTGCTTTTTCTTCGTTACTTTTATTAATTTTTTCTTGTTTTCCATATTTATTTTCATTATAAATTTCTTCTTCCACATATATCTCTTTATTCTCTTCATTGACGTAATTATTGCAAATTTCTTTTTCTTCATAAATTTTACTAATTTCCTCGATAACATCATTATTTTTATTAACAATTTCTTCTTTATTCCTTGATAAATCCTCTTCATAAATTACATATTTCTCATAATTTTCTTTCCAACGATATTTTCTCTCAAAATCCATAAAATAATTAATCAACATTTCTTCGTTATTCTGACACAATTCCGTAAAAGGAATAATAAGTCCATTTAAATCCAAATAATTTTCTTTATAATTTATTTGTGCATTGTTTTGTTTAAAGAAATCCGTGCCCAATATCCCTGATTCATTTATCGGATAATCGTCTTTTACGACATGAAAATCTATTTATTTATTTTGAAAATCAACTCTAATTTTACCTAAAGTATTTATAGATTGTTTAGTTATTCGTTTAAATATTAATACTTCGGCCCTGTCGATAGGTGTATACGGCGTCACCTCGCTCTGTCTAATTATATTCACAGACGCTCCTGTGTCTAACATAAAGTTTAAAGGACGATTAAACGCTTCGATATTTAATTCTATTATGGGAGAACAACTGTTTGTGGTTAAGTTTATTTTTTCGACTCTTGTGAGGTGCCAACCTTCTCGACGGGTGGGCGCGTGGCCACTGGGGCCTCCCTCTGCGCGCCGGTAAGAGGAAGATTGGATCCGATTCCCGAGTTTTGTACATGACCGCGTGAGTCCCTTTGATACTGGAAGCAGTCTCGTTGTATGTGTCCGGACTTTCCACAGTAAAAACATTCGGTAGAGCCTCCTGTATTATTATTATTTGGTCGGGCATAATTATATGGGACAGGCCCCCCATGTTTCTAATATCTTGACTATTTTGTCTTGTAGTCCCGGAAAAATTTCTATTATTCAAAAAATTATTCGCATAATTATTGTTATTTGAAAAATTATTATCGTTTAAACTATTATTGTTGTCTCTAATATTATTATTTCGGTTGGGTAAAAAGGGTATTCTACCTCTATTCTCGGAGTTCCAACCTCCAAAATTTTGTTGATTGGGCTGAATAAAGCTTCTATTTCTAACAAAATTATCATAATTTGTGTTAGGTCGTGAATAATAATTAAACCGATCGTTGTACGTATTCCGATTTGTCCAGGCATTTCGGCTTGTTCCAAACTGTAGGTGGGCTAGCGTCAGACAGTTTGTCGCCGCATGTCCGATTCTGTTACAATATGCGCATACTAATTTTTCCCCACTACTCTCCATCAGATGTACTTTTCGTGTGTCTTGAGGTGTCCGCTCACGGGTTCCCCCTTGATCTTCCGCTTCTAAACCACTGCACGCAAACTCTTTCTCTATTTCTAACGCTTGTTCCGTTGCTACTTTAAAATCATCCTGCATTCCCATGCGTGCCCTAATTTCCCACTTTAAGCCTCTTAAAAAGAATTTTAGACAATCATTTTTTAAACTTCTCTCAAATGTCTCTTTTCTATCAATGCGTTTTTCATAAGTAGCAGTTTTTAAAATTTCTTGTTCTATTTCGCGCAATCTATTTACATAAGAGATTACCGTTACGTTGCTTTTTTGCTTTATTTTTGCGAGTTCACCTGTCCAAACATGATAAGTTTTTCCCGACCCGAATATCTTTTCAAAATATTGAATTATTTCTTCTACGCTCGTAAAAATTTGCCCTCTTGCGCAATTCAAAGCTTCTCCATATAACCTCATTCGAATTAATTTGGCGAGTTCTGCTTCTAAATTTTCGGGTAGTATAGTTATTGCCACCATACAACCGTCCAAAAACTGTGATAAAGGTACATTTTGTCCGTTATATCTTGATATTTAGTCTAATGCGTCTTTGAAGATAGTCCTCTTACGTGCATAGTATTCATTATTTCTGAGTCTGTTTCAATTGCCGAGTGATATAGGGTTTTATCGTCCGTTGAAGATTTCTTCGAGTGCTTAGTTATATTATCTGCTCTTCTAGTATCGTTTTGTGCTTCTATAATCTGTTTGTTTGTGTAGGATATTACGTCTTTTTTAAAAAATCAACATGTTCCTCTACTGGAAATCCGGCTCGTACGTGTGCCTCTAAAGCTGACACGTGTTCTTTCTCCTCAAAATAAGTAGTTACGTGTTTTGCATTAATGTCCTTGTGTAGAGATGTTTTAATTTCGTGGATTGTTTTTAAGTGTTCCTCTTTTATTTCGGGTAGTTTATTCAAGTGTTGCCACTTTTTTTGACCTGTCCCAATGGGAGTGCTAGTCGTCAACCTAAGGGTCGGTGGTTTTAGAGTAATTTTTGTGTTTCTTTGTATTTATTCGTGTTGATTACTTTCTTCAATTTTTTCCTCTATTTCTTCTTTAAAAGATTCGTTAAAAGTGTTATTTTCCCTATATGGCCCCGCGAATACTTGTGTTACTTCTGGCTCGGAAAAATTTGATTTTATCGGTTCCCTAATCCCTTTTACCGCGAGAGATAAATTTATTTCTTTAGTTAATTCAGTTAATTCACGTACTTTATTTATTGCTAAGTTTTTATCTTCAGGTTTCTTATTATTTATAATTGCTGTTAATTCTGCCTCTTTCTCTCGAAATTGATTTAATAAAGATCTGCTCGAAAGGATTATATCTCTCCGAATATTTACGTTTTCATTCGGTTGCTACGACATTCTTACTCAGTTTTAAAGTTCTTCTGATTGAATTTATTTATATGTTGTGATACATATTTTTTATTTTCCGGCCGATGCACCGGTTTTTAACTTATAGACCTTAATACCTGTTACGTCCAGGATAAGGAATATAGGCTAAATTTATTCGGAAAAATAAATAAACATGATTCACACAATTTCAAAGGTTATAAATTTTAATGAAAAAAACCTTAAGTGGAAATACAATGATTATACAATTTTTAAACGCAAGGCGCAATGTTCTAAAGTTAATTCTTTTTAAAATTAATTCATGTACCACGCAATAAAAGTGATGCGTAAATTCTTGTATACGGTAGGTCGGGTCGGCTGGTCATGGCAGGTAGCGGCGGGTCACGCTGTCCCTCGTTGCTCCGAGCCGCAGGTGTCGATGCTCGCTCGCTCCCTCGCTTTCTCTCTCTCTCTCTCTCTCTTTCTCTGTGTTGACGGTAGACAGCAGCATTCCTTGGTTGCATCGGTGGATCAGTCGCCTAGCCCGGTGTTGGAGTCTCTGCTGCTATCCTCGTCCCTCCAATGTTAAAGAATAGGCCGTTGCCCTTGCTCTGCGTTTTCCCAGCAGGCTGATCGGCGTGCCAGCTTTCAAGCCTACAGCGGGCTGTCTCTCGTACTCTTGTCGATTCTCGGAGAGGCTCGTCCCTGTGCAGACTGGTAGCTTCGTAGATATGAATGGCGTGGACGATAATTACTTGCTGTATAGACTCAATACGACTGAACGATGCTTGCCCTTAGACTCGGGTTTTTATACTCTTTTAATCCCCTCCATTGATTTCCAGTGGGGTGCATTCTTTTGCTCAATTCTTGGGAAAATTCAGCTACTTAATTCAAATGATCATTTCCTGTGTCAGAGTTTTGGGTTTGGATTCTTCTGGTAGAGAGAAGCAAGAAATATATTTGTCGAAATGTCAAAGCAAGAAATTATTTTAAAAATTGTATTTAAAACTGACTATCGTTACATCATCGTATAAACTTCGAAGTACAGCATTTCGCAAATATCGTTTTCGCCTAGCTAATTTACGCTCGATATGTATATTATGTCCGCTGACACGACTCACACTCACTCGACCCTTGCAGCAGCGGCCTTGGCACGATCTATAGCGGTAGCCGAAGCTCTGTGCTGCGCTTCGTTGCTGTCGAAGATGGTTCCGAGATGGTCGCGACGTTCAACCTTCTCTCGTGTTCCTCTTTTGCAGTAAAGTACCAGAACTACAACGGTGTTAGTGAACGTCATTACTTGCGCTTGCACCGGCTATTGCCCTATTCGATCAATGTACTTACCTCGCGTAGCGGGTCTCCAGGCGCCTAGTGGGCGTCCGACGCCGTCGAGGCTCTTGGCGAAAAAGGGGCGATCGACAATCAGCACTCCATCGCGAGCCAATGGCGATATTCGCATACGCCCCTCCCCGCGAAATATGGATTACGCACACCCCTACAGCTACCTGCTCCGTCTTGAATTCGCGAAACGCTCGCCAGCTCGCGGTGGCGCGTGCCGTCAATTTCGGCCGCTACACCTGTCAGAAATTCAGACGTGAATAATCATGTGATTTTGCGCTGGTATGTGTTTTGCTCTTAGGGCTCATTCCCTAGGAACGGTGTTTGTGTGCAGTGTTTTTCTATTTCGTGTCTTGAATATTGATTAGCATTCGAATATAAATTATTTTTCCACGCCTAAAACTTGATTGTTCGGTGTCTTATTTCCGTAATAAAATTCCTCCGTGATTCACTTCTGAGGCCTTATTTCGTGAGAAAAACGGGTGCGCTCAATGCGTTTCTATTTCCTGCTTTGAATATCGATTGGCTTCCGTTTACGAATTTTCTTCAAATATTTTAATATATCGATGTATCGTTGGGAAACCTTCCTCATCTCTTTTATTGCCTTAATTTGTATTCTTTTTACATTGTACATAGAAATTTTGGTATGTCGTAAAAAGAATCGTGTTTATTATTTTTATTCATTATTGGCTTTTTATTATTCTGTACTTTTTCTCTCATTTCTCTAATTATTATTATTATTCTACGCATAATTTCTATTTACGTCGTAACAATCATCGATTGCTCTAAGCAAAACGATATGTTTGTAGTTCGAAGCCAAAGAGAATTTTTCAGCCGGTAGGTCAGCTTAATGTTTGATTTTACACGATAGAATCATCGAATACAGCGCCGTCAGCGGTGACGTCAGGAAGCTTGTGTAATGCTATAAGTTAAGTAATGGATAAGTTAACATAAAACAGAGCTCAATCCAACTTAGTTCGAGATGGAGTACGTTGTAGATATGCAGGGCTTTGGGAAGCCTGGCAATGACTTCGTCTTGAAAGAGCTGGCTATTTTCCATCTTAAACTCGGCAAAGATCCTGTCGAGAGTCATTTCCTTGAAAACGATTGACAAAAAAGTATAAGCATAAGAATCTGCAACTAGAAATGTGTGAACATGGTTTGGAATGGTGTTCGGGGACCATCGAGTACACGGAGATTGGTAACTTATTACTCGACTCACTGAAAAGACGCAACGAAAATTTTTGTGATCGACGTGTGAGAAAGGACTGGCTTTCCATTCGTCGAAAGATCCAAGATCGTAACTGTTTGCATCAATTACAATGGAGCCTACAAAATAATGTATGCAATTCATAACATGAAGATAATGAAGAATTTTTACTTCAATTCTTTCGAGGTGGAGGATATATCATCAGACGAAGTATAAAAGCCCAAAATTTGCTCTCTCAGGCTTCGGTCTATTGTCATGGGGCAACAGTACAGTACCAGACAAGAACAAGGCACTGCTGCCGAGAAACATCCTCTTCTTGACAAAAAAGTACCGAGTGACGAGTCATGGAAACAGCGCTCGGAACCGCATAGGTCGTACTTGCTTTTAGATAAACCGTCTTTCACTAAAGTGAAAAAAAGCGATTAGTTTCCGTCATCTCTGACTAGATGACATGCCTGATCGTTACGATAGTATTTAAATCAAAATTAAGCATAGGCTCATAGAGCCCTTCGTAGCTCAACGGCAAAGTCTCTGCCTGTGGCCCGATAAATTGGGGTTAAATTTATAGGGATGGAAACATTTTTTCCGATTAATTTCTTTCGAGAAATTAATTACCGCTAATAAATAATAGCTATTAATAATAATAAAAAAGGAATAAACTAAAGGGTTGGTAAGGTAGGAAGTGACTAAAAGGGGGGGAGGAGAGGGTACGCCGATTCTGGCTAACTTTTCCAGGAATTGAAGGTGGTCCAGTAAAGCCAGGCTTAGATTCTGGCTTAGTATTTCATCGAAAACATTATTTTCCACGATAACATATGCGGAGAAAATTCTCTATAGGAATGTCTCCCTAGTATGTTTCGATGTACCTCTCCTATGGGTTGTGAGACCTTGACGATGGTGAAGGGGCTTAATGTCTGATGGACTGGGCTGCTCAACCTTGCACCGTCTGAGAGGAGTGTGTATGAGGATCCCCCTAAAAAGGGCTCTCCCCCGTATGAATGCTGGATCCCCCTAAAAAGGGCATTCCCTCGTATGAATGCTGGATGCCCCTAAAAAGGGCTCTCCGAATGAATGTGCGAAAATGTAGGGTTGTGAAGTGGGGAGTCTGCAATCACGCGCAGAAGGCCATGCCCCATTTCCCCGGGACAAGGTGACCCCAGCCTCCCTATGAGAGGCTATGTTCATCAGACAAACCAAGGAATAATCCTCGTGGTAGCACCTGGGGTGGGCTCCACGATACACTTACGTCACATCACTACAGACCTACACAGACGTTGTAACCCTTTTTGGCGCAGTTGGGTCCTCTTGCCGTCCGTCTCGGGGGACGAACTTTGGCGCGGCTGTAGAGGGTACAGGGGTAAAACTAGGACAGACACGGCTAGGACGCCGGGTAGTACAGGGGCCTGGTTACGGACTAGCCATCCGGACTGGCTGCCCTATCAACCGCCGAATAATCTCCTTCGGCCTAGTGTTGCCGGGTGGCGCCCGGTCAGGGCCTCGCTGGGCCGGGGGGAAGGGCACCTCCGAGGCCACTACAACGTTGTTGAGCGAGCCGGCTGCGAATTGGGCGGCGGAGGACTGATGGCTCGCCAGGGGGTCACTTCTGTCACATGCACTTACACTACTCTCACCCTAAGTCAATTCTTCCAAATGTCGAACAAAACAGAAAGCGAGTACACCGTGTCCACTCGCGACAAACTTCCTAGCTCAAAAAGCAACCTCGAACGGGAACGTGCAGGGGAGCAGATGGAGGTCTGTCCGTCCATCAGTGTAGACAAGGCTGACTCTCAAAAGAGCCACAGCTAGTCTGCCGGACCAGTACAGGCCAACGCTGCTCCCAAAAAAGGTAAAAGGAGGAAGCGCCTAACAGGGACGCAATTCCTGAAAAGGCGAGCGGAGCGGGAGGCCGGAAACGGTGACTGGGCGAGCTGGCCTCAACTGGCCAGACTGCAACTACCGCTATCAAAAGGACTAGGGTAGAGTTGTCCTCGGACAACTCGACTCCCCGACAAATCAAGACGGTAAGTTCGGAAGCAGGGAGGGGTTGCTCGGTCGGCCAAAGTCAGGTGGTGACCAGCGAGATGAAGCTCGCGGTCATACCTGATATGTACCCGGAGGAGCGGCTCAGCGCCGAGCAGGGCCTCCCAGTCCCCAGGGTGGTGGTTACAGCTATCCTGGGCCACAAGGAGGGACCTGTTCGTCCGTGCTTCACGGACAACTGGTTTCTGAGGGGTGTGCAGATTTTTCACTGCGGCTCCTCGGAGATCAGTCTATGGTTAAAGAAGATGGTGCTAACAATGGCACCATGGGAGGGCGCAAAGCTCAGGATTGTAGAGTAAAGCGCCCTCCAAAAAATGGAAATGGTGACCTTCTACGTCCGGGGAGTTGAATCCCCGGGCGAAATGATGGAGCTACTGGGCTGGCAGAATACCACTTTGCCAGTCCAGGAGTGGAAGGTTTGCCAGTCATGGAAAGTAAAGGACACGGCTGGCAAAGAGACAGGAGAGATGGCGGTGCGCGTACTAATAGAGGAGGCAGGGGTTAGGGCCCTTAAGGAACTGGCCTTTAGACCCTTCTGTGGAGTGGTGCGCGCACACGCCGTCCGTCATGAGAAAAAGAGTCAGGAGAGTGGGGACCAAGCGGAGGAGGCGACCGGTAACCAAACAGCTCGGCCACCACCTACCGTGCAACAGAAGGAGGCGGCTGGACGCATGCCAGTGCGATCACCATGTAGGGATAACCCACAGGAGATGGGTGGCGGGCCAACAGTGCGGCCACCTATGCTTAGCGACCCACCCAAGCAGTAGGAAAAAAAAAGTATGACTGTAGCCATAAAACGGATAAAAGGAACACAGGAACGTGCCAACAATGCGCGGCCAGCATCCCTTTCACCAAATCAATCTACATCACAGCAAAAGCGCTTCGGCGATATTGACAAAGAGCTTGGCTGAGATGAAAACAGGCATCGCATTAATTCAAGAACCATGGATTAATGCGAAAGGTATTGTGGCTAGCCTGAGTGGCTGTGACAAGGTGTTTTACGACAATAGCACTCGCACTAAAATCTGTGTGATCCTGAAGGGAGTACAGGGTGAGGCTTGGTCGAAACACTGTCACACGGATCTTACAACGGTCGTAATTTAAGTGAAAAGGGTAGAAGGCGACACCATGGAAATAGTGGTGGCATCTGCCTACTTCCCAGGAGATGCTGGTGAAGGGCCCCCGCCAAATGAGGTTAAGGCCCTGATTGAGGAATGTCAGAAAGACGGCAAGGAAGTTATTCTGGGATGTGATGCCAATGCACATCACATCATCTGGGGTAGCACAAACAGTAATAGCAGGGGTGAGGACCTGCTGGAATCTGTAGCCTCTATGTAACTGGACATACTGAATAGGGGGAATACCCCAACCTTCAGAAATGCGGTTAGAGAGGAATTCCTAGGTATCACTCTGGCGTCGAGAAGAATTAGTCACATGGTTTCTGACTGGAGAGTCTCGGGAGAGGTCTCAATGTCGGACCATGAGACGATCAGGTTCAAGCTAGAGGAAGTAAAAAAAGAGGTACAAAAATGGAGAGATCCCAGGAAAACCAACTGGGATCTATACCACAAAAGGTTAAAGGAAAGGTTAGCTGGAGTCGTGACTACACCCACGACAACGGAGGAGATAGAGGCATGCTGAAAGAGAAAAGAAGTAAAAAAGGAGCCCCTTGGTGGAATCCGAAACTGGAAACCCAGAGGAGAGAAAAAAGGATATTGTTAAGGAGGTGGCGCAAGCGCAAGGGAGTAGCGGAAAGGGAAGCCTTCCAGGCAGCCCAAAGACGCTACAAACTTGCGATAGAATAAGCCAAAATAGATGGCTGGAAACGCTACTGTCAGGAGCTAGATGGAGTACCCGAGGTGGCAAGGCTAAATCGTATCCTTGCAAGGTCTACAACCAATACCTCGGGTAAACTAAGAACTCCCTTGGGGAAATGGGCAGCTGAAGGAAAGGAGGCACTAGAGTGCCTATTGGCTGCACATTTTTCGGGGTTTATAAAGGATGATCAGCCGAGTACACCGCCCAAACCGGCGGTAACGCCGGACTGGGAAATGGCTGAACAAATAATTACAGAAGAAAAGGTGAGGTGGGTTTCGGCTTGTTTGAACCGTATAAGTCACCAGGACCAGATGGCATTGTACCGGCAATGCTATAGAGAGGTATAGACACATTGGTGGATCCACTAATGGATATCTATAAGGCAAGCCTCTCGCTAGGCTACATACCAAATGAATGGAGGAACGCCAAAGTGGTCTTCCTACCTAAACCAGGCAAACCAGTCCATTTAAAGCAAAGGAATACAGACCCATAAGTCTGACTTCTTTTGTCTTCAAAACCTTGGAAAGGCTAGTGGACCGACACATGAGGAATGGACCACTGGCTAATGACCCTCTATATCCGACACAATATGCGTATAGAGAGGGAAGATCAGTGGACTCAGCGCTGGATGAAGCGGTAACCAGAATAAAAAAAGGTATTAAAAAAAGAGGGATGATATTGGAAGCCTTCCTGAATGTGGAAGGGGCTTTTAACTTTACCACCGAAAGAAGCATCTGCCAAGGGGCACGGAGGCACAATGTGCCAACGGGCCTAGTAAGATGGATCAGTCGCACTCTACTTGATAGGGTGATTCAGGCAGGATGGGGTGAGACGGAAGGAGGGGGGCGCGCAACCAAGGATTATCCACAAAATGGCGTGCTCTCACCAACGCTGTGGTCCCTTGTGATAGACGAACTATTAAGGAGACTCAATGACAGGGGCATCGACGCGCAAGCCTATGCCGACGACGTACATATCCTAGTCATGGGAGATACTGAGGCCACTATAGCAGGCTTTATGACGTTTGCTTATAGCATAGTGAGTTAATCATTTTGGAAAAGAGGTGATTCAATATTAACATAAAAATATCTCATTAAACTTCAACCCCCATGACTGCCTTTGATTGTGATTAAACGATAATACCTTAAGATTAACAGCCATTTTAACTAACAGCTTATGGAGAATGTGGAGTTTTTTCAGACCAACATTAAAAACTCCACAAAATTCATATTGCATCTTAAAATATAATTAATGAGTAACATTCTTAGTATGAGATTTACTAAGATTAAATATATTTTTGTTGAATTATTAATTTATAAAAAAGGTTGTAAAAAATGAGGTTAGATTAACTCAAAAGTAAATAACGATATATAATACTCAATGATGTTTTTCTCCGCTAATATGATAACTGCAATTAAAATTAAAAGGTTTAAATATTATTTCGAAATGTCGATATGCCCATTATGAGTAATAATGTTCTAAAAAACTTGAAAAAATTTTAATTTATTTACTCATTTTGTAATCTAACTACTTAAATTTTTAAAATTATTGAACAATTTCTTTGTAAGTTCAGAAGAACATATACCATTAAAAACAAACAATAAAAAAGAATTTTTTTTTTAATTTTTAAGTGAATGACCCCCGAAAGTAAACCATAAAGCTACATCATTATTATTATATCAATATTATTATATCATCGAGTATAGCAAAAGTAGTAGAAAACTGCAGACGAAAAAACTTTGAATTGCTTGTCGGATGCGACTCTAACGCTCACCATGAGGTTTGGGAAAGCAACAACATTAATGATAGGGGAGAAAAACTGCTGAAGTTAGTTTCATTACAAGTACAAACTTGGACATTATGGGGGGACAAGACAAATAGGAGGGAGGTTCTGGATCTCACCCTCGAAACGACGGGAATAAGGAAATATATATATAGGTGGAATGTCAGTGAACGACCATCCATGTCGAATTATAGAACCATAACATTTGAAATAGAAATACACAAACCAAAGGAGGAGCGAAGAAGAAATAAAAAATAAATTGGGCGGCATATAAGGAGGTGTTAGGCGAAAGACTGGCAAACTTTAAAGCAGAATACGGCTCTAACACAGGCATCGAATAGAGGTTGGAACAAATCCAAACGGCAATGTTTAGAGCCTATAAGAATAGCCGTCCCTTGAAATTAGTGGAAAGAAAGAACAGTTCTGCATGGCGAAATAGCATCCTGGAAAAACTTAGAAAATAAGTAAGAAAAAAGGTACCGTCGCTTTGGCGGGGTGGTGGAGTTGCATCTCAGGCGGTCGGGAATGTTAATCCGCTCTCGGCGCGTTCACTACTTGGATGGATGACCGCTGGAAGTTGACGCTTCCCCGATCACTTAGGTATTTTCTCCACACTCCACAAAGTGAGCGGCAGGTATGAGAATGACAAATTCGGTGATCAAGCCTACGAAATGTGACCTGGGCATCTAATTTGAGCATTCTCAATATACCAACCCACTCCGGAACTGGTTTTCGGACAGTTTATTCTGCATAAGGTTTGGCCACAGGTTTTATCCGTTCTACAGGCGTAACCCTGGGCAAATGCGGAGTGAGATGTACGAACGCGAAGAAGGGAGTAGAAAGAGCTGCCAACAAATAGGAAAATAGGAAAAACGCTGGACTATAGGGGTGGTGGGGTTAACGCTGTGTCCTCCGATCATGCCGAAGCGAAGAGGTTAGCGCTGTGTCCTCCCCTCGCTTGGTAGTTGGCAAAAAAAGAGTCGGTAGGTAGTGCCAGGCCACATGAGGCCGCACGAGATTCTCTCAAAAAAAAAAAGAAGAAAAAGAAGTAAGAAAAAAGTTCAATAGAGCTAAGAAAATTAACGACCAAGTAGAATGAAGACCGTACAAAAACACGCTGAATACCTTCAAAAAGAAAGTTAGAACAGCCAAAACGGAAGAGTGCGGTAGCCAATGTACGAGAATTGTTAACTTTAATGAAAACACTTTTTAAATTCGTGCAGAGCTGCCACCACAAAATTGTAAGAAAAAAAAATATATTTGAGTTAGCCTGTTTTTGAATCAGATAGCCGGTTCTTGACGCGCCTTCTGACTTAGTCGCTTCTTGAAATGACTTGTGGGATAGCCGGTTATTCCACCCAGGCGTCGAAATGCCCATGTATTACAGTTTATATTATTAATTAAATAAATATTCACTTACCGATATATGTTTCTCCATCGCAAAGACTATTATCTTCTCCACTTGCAGCAATTTGTGCAAGACTTTCTCTGTCTTCCAACTCCTCACTAGCTTTCGGAATATTGGAAACAACTTCATACGTAACACCAGTTTGTGTAATTAAATCTGGACGAACAATTTTTTTAAATATCCGATCCGTTATACTTTGCTTTTTGTATATATTAAGAGCTAGCCGTTTTCTGAGTACAAGATCCATTGGGACTGGATGAGATAATCTTACAGTGGTCTTAACTATTATGTAAACTCTTTCATTGGCTGAAACCATCAATTGTCATTAATAACCAGTGTATCTATTAATTAAATTTTAAGTAGAAACATTTATCATGAATTCTTTAACACTGCAAATATGCAACCTGATAACAATCCAATTGATTAACATTGAACTGCTTTTATAAATTACGTTTAAGAATAAAAGTACTGAAATAAAAAAATTTACGACAAACACATAAATAGTACATTACACAACACGCAGTTAAGCAACTTTTACTATCTGCCCTTGTTGTGTATACTATTTTTCTTTATCCCTGATCGAAAGTGCGTTGCCTAAATAACGAAAACGCCGTTTTCGCTCAGTGATTTTTTTTTTTTTTTAATGCAATGCCGAAAATACATGGCCGAAAGCATGGATGATATGTTTGACGGCCGCCGACATTGACATGCACGAGCGAAGTGAGTGTCATGTGGTCGGGGCGGCCGTCGAAAAAAACATTATTAGTAAAAAATAATTAAATAAATTGTAAATTATGGAAATAGCGTTATTTATTTATTTTTTTTTTTTTCATTTTAAATACATTTTAATGCTTATAATAATAAAAATTATTATTCACAGATTATGAACCGAATGATACCGCGATATGTCGTTATTGTTTTGTCGACCTAGGGATGCCGCAAGACGATGTTTTCGGCTGCAATATCGATGCCGGAAATACGCACTTTCGATTGAGGGATAAAGAAAAATTATTATGTCCTGTCTAAAGCATGAAAATAACTTTGAAACTTTTTCAAATAAACTGTAATGTACAAAATGACTTTACGCTACGAGAGTTCTTGAGAACCCGAAAGCATATATGTGATTAAAATCGTTCCTTTTGTAGCTCACGTTCGCCATGATAAACGAACGAATGTCGCTAATAAAAAGGTATCTATTTAAACTTTTATTTATTCGATCGTATTTTAATTAATTCTCTCTTAGCTCACATACGTCATGATAAACGTATGCCTATAGCTCATTAGCTTCGAGTCTTTTTTAGAGAATGCTGGTCAAGAATATTGATAGTGTTTTGAAAAAAAGAGTTTTTTGGAAAAGAATGCCGAAAAAGATGACCGGAGCACCGCCTTTTACAATTAAAACCAGGCCTCCCCTCTCTTGATATTACAATTTCGGCGCGGCATGTCGTGACGTCACATGCCTAGAGTGGGTACACGTTTCTTAAAGGTAATTTCGGAAAGTAAGGATACGCGCTTGCCGAGGAGAGGGAAATGGCGCCGAGCGGCGCGACGATGATCGCTGCGTCGCGGGGCGCTTATCCGCGGGCAGGGGAGGGAACAGTAACAAAGGGAATTTTGAAAGATGCCGTAACCTAACGTATTGATGAGCCTTTACGTGTGTAAATGTTTATGTTATGATGCGTTACAAAACCCATTGCAGTCGGAATTCACTAGTGAGATAGATTAAAAACATTTGTTTGCTTCAGTGGCAAAAATTAAATATATACAATTCTAACTACAGATACAGAGTTAATGCCCGCTCACAATATGTTGTAAGGAAGAATGAGTTTGCGAGTGAGTTTTGATACATAAATAATTGTACACAATATGTCAGAATTCTAATTAAATATAGATATTATAAAGAGAAGTATTCTTTAATTTGTCTCGTAGAGAAATTCAATTTCCCTACGAGACAAGGTGCGGCGGGGCATGTTCGAGTGCCCCGCGAGGGTCTTTCCTCGAGGTGGGCGCGAGCACCCGTCTTATATTCAATTATATCGCTAAAGCAATTGGATAAATGAAGTTTCGTATCGTGTACAGGTAAAAAAATTGGTGAAAAATGCAAAAATTATTTTCTAGAATACGTCTGCATTGAACAGGGGGCAGAGAGAGAGGGAGAGAGGGGGGAAGAGAGAGATAATGATTTATAATGATTATAATGATTTATAATGATTTCTAAGCAAGTGCAAGATTAATATAAGACGTTTATTTTTATAAAGAGTTTAACAAGTATTATTTATTTATTATGTTCTTTTAAATGTTTTCTATGAAAATTTTGTTTCTTTTTAAATTTAAATGTGAATTTGTATAATAGAGTTTATATCTTGGTAATGTAAAAACTTAACCTTTGTATTATTTATACTACGAATTCTTGTTACTTTTAACCGCTCTAACCTAAAAAAGACAACTTTAATGTGAATTTTCGACTCCCGAGGTATAATATATCGTATGTAACCTGTACACAAAGACATTAAAGCATTTTTAAAACTTGTCACAGCACGGACCCTCGGCGCGTGCATCAACGCATGCTCAATTCTCTAGAATAGTTGTCTGCACCCTTCCAGAAACGCTACATATGCCACGGAAAAGCGTATAAATTCTTTTAGAAGATTTTTAAATTTTCAAAAAGCAGATTCGATTATGTTTTTTTTATCCTTACTTTATCGTTTTCTTAAGCATTTGAGATTATAAATATGTAAATGGTAAAGTAAAGATAAAAAGGAACAAAATCAAATCTCCTTGAAAATTTAAAAAAATGTTCTAAAAAAATTATTTTCGGTGGCTCTACATGTAAAAATACAATACCCTTAAATTACATATTATTCATTTTTTTATTTATAGTAATAATAGAAGTTAATGAAATTTAGTAATAAATACATTCTTATTTTTTATTTTACTTACATTGTAAGTTTATTGTTTCTTTTAAATTAATCTAATACAAATTATATTTTATATGTTAATTTCAATAATAATTTTGTCTGTAGATGATTATTTAAGAAAACATTTTTTCGTGAATACCTTTTTTGTAAATAAAGTTTCATTTTATTAGAACAGATAAATCTTCATTGAATAATCGTCTTAGTTTCCAAAAAATAGGTTCATTTATGTTTCAACGAAAGGCTCTTCCAGCGCGGTCGAGCTTAAAATAAAGAACACTTCTCTTTTTAGGGTCAATGGAGGAGATGACTGTTGCGGACAGAATAGAGCGTGAGAGAGCCGAGGCGACTTTAGTTTGTACTTAAGTAAATTTAAAATGTTGAATTTAGATTTTTCGGCGATTGTTGGATTAAACCGCGAAGCGGCGACTTTGTCTGCGCGCGGACCTCGCAAGGCCGGACCGGGGCATCAGCTCTTGAGGTAAGGAGCCAATTTTGGGTGCTCTTAAGCCTTTACAGACCTCGTGAGGCGTCGTGGACTCCGTTGGTATTGCAAGGACAACCCGCGGCCGGCAGGCATCCGACGAAGGGTCCCTGCGCTTGCGAGGAAAAAGAAATTAATATCAGCTTTGATGTGGTCATCGATATATTGTAGAGTCGCCTCGAAACTCTGCGTAGCTATTGCCCCCGCCACGGTTCAACTCTTATCGGTAGCGGCGTTCGGCGAACCAAACGACAGAGCAAAGGGGGCATGGGCGAGAAAAATAATTGCAATTCGATCACTCAACAATTTGGCGAGCTCGCAAGCCAGTTCTAAACTTTCTCATTTGATCCTTTCTCTTTCACCGTGCAAATCAAACAATTTGTTGCAACATTCACGTATGAATAAACAAGAGGCTTGCATTTTGAGTTTTGTTTTAATTATCAAGACATTTTCGACCTTTGTCCTGAAAAATTTGTGACGTGCAAACATAAAATCCCCTAATAAACTTGGACAACGAGGCACGCCGAACGACGCCACGCCAACGCCAGATTTATTTATTCAATTTCCGAGATCTAACACGCGTTACTTTCCCCGAGGTACGACGGCACTCGCAGGCACTCACACATACATGCATGGAGATGCCGGCGACTTCCCAGAGTAACCAAAGGGCGAAGAGACGACGAATGAGCCGGTGGGCACCGGTGGACGAACAGCAGGCGACGGCGAGCACACCCGATCAGCTGTCAACGACACCGGTGGCGACACGCCGTGTAACTAACGCGAGGCGCCGTGATCGCCTCTAGCGAGCGGCGCGACGTGGATAGCGGCGACGCGACGATGCGCACGAGGTCGAAGGCAGGATCGAGAGAGAGAGAGAGAGACGGACAATTAGGCGTACGAGCACGCGGGAGAAAGGCGCGAAGGCGCGCGAACAAGGAGGCGACGCGAGCTCAGCCGAGCTTATCCGAGTACCGACTAGTGACGACACGAGAGCGTAGGGGCGTACGTAGTACCCGCGCCCGCCACTCACGCATTTAATGCGAGAATCGCGACTAGCCACTTTGCGCGTACCTTAGGCTAGGCGAGCGGCCTCCGCCATTTAGTATGTACTGCGCGATCGGCGAGAGGGCGCGCGGAGCGTTAACATGGCGATCGTGATCGGGTAAACCATAGGTGATCCTCCTGGAGAAGAAGGACCGGCGCGATACCTTATGCCCGATTAGCCTAATTAAGGGCTAGATAAAGAAGATCATTGTAATCGCGTAGGATAGAGCGAGAACGCATGTGACGCCACAGGGGACTCGATTGTCGGCATTGTTGAATGCGACACTCGTTGTCCGGACTTGCTCCAAGTAGAATCGTGCCTCTTTAGTATCCCTAATTGTTATCAACGTAGTCGCGAGAGTAAGCATTGTGCCGCTCAGGGTATCCGCGAAGCAGTGTGTTGTCAGCGGAAGCGTTCAAGAGGCGTAGTTTGGAATCAGCGGAGAGACAGTTAGGCGAGACGGTGAGTGGACCGGTGAACGAGACCGCCAGGACGAGCAACGCTATCGAGGTGAGGAGTGGGGCGGAGTGCCGCGTAATCATCGTGTCGGGGAGTGAATTGGGCCGGAATCAAATCGTCAAAGAGCGGATTAATTTAGTACTTCGTAACGAGTTATTACGCGAGAGAACGGCGTTGGCGTGCTTCGCGACGCGAAACACTTACACAGTTGTATACCGATAAGTCGCATTAAAGCGCATATATTTTAATTATTGAGTTTCCATTTCTTTTGTGAGTGTACTCTATGTAATTTCCCTCGTTAGGAAGGTTTTCCCCGCCATCCTGAGTCTAACGGGCATCCTTTGGGCGTGCAACCCACGCACCGCAGCTAGCCGAGCGTGGTGTTCGCGAAGTGAGTGAAATTGTACTCTGGCTGGCACCTTCCGTGCCTGGCGCCCGGGGAACGTGTAGTTACTTTTTCCCTTTAAAAATACAGGCCAGAGTACTTAGCCTTTGTCGACGCGGCTTAGGGGACTCGGATCGAGTATCTGAATAATTGCAACGTCACAAATTTTTGTTGCCGAAACCTGGGAATCTCTTCGGGATTGTAGTGCGGATAAAGGTCGTAAGAATCTGTGCGTCAGTGTTTGTGTTGTATGATGCCACATACGTAATCACGCGGTCATGCCACCGAAAACCAGCAAGGCAGTTCTGCTAGAAGGTCCACAATCCGCCAAGCGAGCCAGGAACATCCGAAGGATGAACGCGGGTGGACAACGCTATATGAATGCTGCTGCCGAGGGACAAGTTGATGCTCTGCGCCGGATAGTTAGCAACGTTCCGGTGAAGCCAGTGATCCAAATATTGCAGCCACCAAAAGACAGGAGCGACGCCGGAGAGCAGGGGCCACAACGTGTACATCGAAGACGGCAGCGCCCAAGGGTATTCGATCAGCAGTGAAGGGAGCGACATCGCAGCTCCATTATGCGGCGGCTAACCGGCACCTCTTGCAGTCAAAACGTCATGAGTTTGTAAGAGTTGCGAACAGTAGTACAGTGTGTCCTTTCGAGCGCGATGCTTTGGCTGGTTCAATGATAGCGGCGGGACGATAGAACGTTTATCTAGCGTGATCGAGTCAGCGCTACACGCGGTCAGAATTTTGTCGTTAAGGGGAGGTCGGAGTCCTGTTTTTCCAATCAATATTTTCGACTGCGTTCTTCGCTTTTCTCATACATTATAGGATAGAATAGACAAAGATTTTGCCGTTGCACTTCAAATCATCTGCAGAATTGGGGACAACCTGTAGTCTAGTAAAATATTAAAAAAATTTAATGCTGGTTTATCAACTGATATGCATTTTCTTTTTTTTGTCGAATTTTATTAAAATGTGCTTGGTTAAATTAGGATGATGGTAGTTACAGCGGGCGGGGAACTAAATAAACTTTGTTGAGTCGATAAAGAGCTTTATTTAGTTGAGCTCTGCCCAATAACCCAATGTCCATACCTTTAACGACAAAGATAACTTGTAATTACAATGAAAAACTGTTGAGCTGTAGAGATGAGCAGGATTTGAGCAGCTGAGCCTTTATGGTGAATTCCAGGTGGTGCAATTGAAGCAGTGGATGAGCAGGTCGAAATGCACAAAGTCTTGAAGCGAAATCAAGCGTCCGTTCTGGTAGAGAGGCGAGCAGGAAGAGGCCGGAGGGCGCGTAGAGACGCTACCTTAGGCGCGCAAATCGCCAGAGCAAGCGCGTGCCGGACTGTAGTGCCAGTCGGCGCGGCAGAGCAGCGACGCGCGCATGAACTTGGTCGATAACTATGAGGCGCGCGCAATTCAAAATGCAAATCGCGAACATGAATATTTTACTAAAATATGAGTTGTGCACAATTCTATTGTTGATTTGAAGTACAATTGCAAAATCGTACATAATTGTATACAGTAATTTATGAGAAAAACAAAGAACGCCGTTATAGATATCAATTGGTAACGTCGGAATCTACTGGTTTCGACCTCTTCTTAAACGAGGGAAATTTGTTTCTCGTAAATCGTCTCACATTTACAATAAAGCTACCGTCGTTTTCCGGCAATCATCTTGAGTGGCTTTAGTCCGTGCAAAGCGGTTGCACAGCAAATAGGTGCGAAAGGAGTAAGTTGCCACTTAGATTAACTGGAATAAACGATAATGAAATCGCAACCGCCGCGTGCGAGAAGGTTTTGTTCAGTGTGATTGGCGATTCTGAAAAGTTAGAAGTTAATAATACTGTCTCGGTACCCGATTTATGTTTGCCGACACAAACGTTAAGTCAAAATGTTGTTTGGTATATTACGAGAACAGAGAGCGTATTTGTATAACCTTACGTTAATATACGGCCCGCTGTATTATTCGGGCAAGACAACTGAAAAATATTAGCAAAAATATTACAGAAACCCGAGCGATTCCCAAGAGTTCTTTGGCGGTGTAAAGCCCAAATTCACAAAATTGTTATCTGTTCATCAAGTCCGCGCAGAGAAAGAGTGCCGGGCCCATAACCTGTTGGTGTTAAATCAGCAAAGCGGGATTCGGCAGGATTGAAAGACGAATAACAGTTTATCAAATATTATTTATTTATTAATTAACACTTTCAAATGAAACAAGTTAAAATCAGACACTTCTAGTTTATCTTTATATTCAACGAAGAAAAGCTAATTTTACTAAGCTTAGGAAAATGTGGAGCTTTGGTCAAGCGTCCTAAATAGAATGAATGATTAGGAGAGGAAAACGCGCGCTCATCCTCTCAAGCATAAACTAAGGAAGGGACAAGAACGCCACTGAGTGATGGTGGCGACGATGGCGCATATCTATATCCACTATTATATTAAGGAGCTTAATTCCAAGGTTTTTTTTTCCGACCACTTTTCACGTCTTTCACGGTGTGCTTGAAGGCTGATAAAGTTTAACTAAAATTGATTTAGAATCTTCTAACGCAATAAGTTCCTATATTGTTTGGACATTAAAAATCAGTTGAATTTAAAATCCTAGCTGATCCCTTTCACGAGTTATACGCATTCTTAGGATTTCGCAAATCAACTATTGTGTTCTACGTAACTTGCGCGGACAAATTTTTTCATACTTCGCTTTTTCAAATTTACCACTTTTCAATGTATTAAAAACTAAATTTGGTGTTTATTTGGGATTGAAAAATCTTAATTACCACTTTTAGCCAAACCCAGGATCAACGACGAGGTCGTAGTGGATGAATGGTCCCATTTCCGTTTTTTTGGTATTTTATTTATTTATTTTTTTTTTTGTATTTAATATTTTATTATTTTTTTGTAAATTAAGCGATATAAAATAAGATAAGTGATGTTTTACAATTTTTGAAAACACAGATTAGTTGTAAATAAAAGTAATTTCGAATTATAAGTGTAGCGAAGAAAATTCTATTACTGCTTTTAATAGTTGTGATGCATATGATACGTGATGTATACTTGATACCTTGTAACGTGCCCAGAATTTCAAAAAATCACGATGTATGGATTCTCCGCTTTGCTCTGACCAATACCCTAATCCATTATTTCCTTCTATGTAATTTAGACTTTCTTTGACGTGATCAAGAATTACGTGAATCTTTAAAGTTTCCGAAAGATCGTCAATACTTTTCAATGCTTTATCTAACTTATTTAAGAACAGAAGTAAAGCAACAATTAATTAATATATTCACAGCTTTATAAGCATTGACAAACGGTATAATTTAAAAAACACCTACAGTTTCATACATTTCTTGATCTTGTAGTTTGTCAGCTTCTTTTAAAAGTGTCCTACACGCATTTCCTTTAAACGCGTCTCTATGGTAGTTTTTAGAAATTAGATTTAGCTTTTTGGGCCACAATAAAGCTTTCTCTTTACCTACAAGTGTAACGATTCCTCGCCAGAACAAATGGTTCACGAATCCCTGTAAAACATGAAGCTCAGGTATAACACATTTTTGTAAAACATAAACATCATCCTCTTCGGTAAAAATAGGAAGATTGATCGTACTATGACATTCTCTACTTTTTTTTTTATCTTTACCTGAAAGACAATATTTTTCGAAATCAGCTCGCAAATCTCCATAAGTTTTTAATCGTTTACAATTTTCCATTGTGGAATCCATTGATAGAATAGAATCAATAGATTTGTTCATTGTTGAAGTGGATTTGCGTTACAAATCACCCAACGAAACAAAACAGTACGGGCACAGATATGTGGAAGTAGCAGTTTGCTGCCCATTAATAATCAGTAAAAGCTTAAAATCTGCCACAAATTTGAGTGAGATATTATTTAGTTTTGTAACGTCAACTAAAAGTTTGAAATTATTATAAGATTCTTTTATTTGTGGAACGATACCTTACACGTTTCTCATCAAATGATCGGTGCAAAGGTTTCCTTTTACGTTTTTTCCCAGTAGTTTCACAATCTCTTTTCAACATCCAGCAGTAGTCGGCCAGCATACTAGCATCCCATCTACCTTGATAACGCTTCTCCATTACTTTAACATCTTGGTGAAGACGCTCTCCCTGTTCTTCGCTATAATCGCCAAAGTTTTCAGGAAAACTATCCAAGGAAAACTATGCTTCAAATACTTGGAAAGTAAATTTCCAAGTAAATCAGATGCAAAATTGAAGGAAGGTATTTTTGACGGTCCAGAATTTAGAAAAATGATGGCTGATGACTAGTTCATTAATTCTATGACAAACATTGAGAAAGCTGCATGGCTTAGCTTTAAGGAAGACTGAAAACTTTTTGGGTAATCGCAGAAGCCCAAATTACAAAGTAATTGTATCTAAAACGGTTGAGAACTATGGGAATATGGGTTGCCTAATGAATTACAAACTACATTTTCTGCACAATCACTTGGATAGTTTTCCTGAAAACTGTGGCGATTATAGCGAAGAACAGGGAGAGCGTCTTCACCAAGATGTTAAAGTAATGGAGAAGCGTTATCAAGGTAGATGGGATGCTAGTATGCTGGCCGACTACTGCTGGATGTTGAAAAGAGATTGTGAAACTACTGGGAAAAAACGTAAAAGGAAAACTTTGCACCGATCATTTGATGAGAAACGTGTAAGGTATAGTAAGAAAAAATAAATGGCATGAAGTTTGGTTTATTTTACAAGAATTTTGGCGATTTTACCTTCAAATAACCTTCACTATGAGGTGATGGAGTCAAACGGACCACGGATTCGGATTCGGCGACCCCAAAAACATATGTATACTGTTAAACCTTGGTTCCCGTTAATATTGTAAATTTGACCTTGACCTGACCTTGACCCTTAGGTGATGGGGTCAAATGGACCAGGGATTCGGAATCAGCGACCTCAAAAACATAAGGTATATATGGTCTGGTCCGTGGGTTTTGATATTTTTTTTTTTTTTTGTGTGGCTGTGTATTTAATGTTCTTGATTTATGCGACAAATGTTGATTGTAGTTGATCGTCCTGCCGACGTGACACCTTAGAAAGTTTGCGAATTTTCTCATCTGATTTTGCGATGCTGCTAATTTCACTCGGAAATCGTCTAAACTTCCTTCACTGAAAGAAATTTCTTTTTTCATATCATCATGAACAATAAATTTTCTTTTACAACCACCGGTCGCTGAAGTTAAACATGGACTTCTTTCATTCAATTCTTTAATAGAATCATATTTGCTTTTTATAATAGAACTGGCGACTTGTTCTTTACTTTTCTTAGGAAGCTTTTCAACTAGTTTCAGTAAATTTTCTTTAGGGTTCTTACATTCATGATGTATACCTTTCCCAACTTTTTGGAAGCATTTATTGCAAACCTTAATAACAACAGGACTCCTGTTATTGTTTTCCAATAGAACTTGAACTTCTTTCTTTTTTTTCAGAATTTTTACATTGGCCTGAAACATCTATATCAATTCGTAATTCCCTAAAATTTCCTTTGCCTTTTTTCATATTTACGTGTCCAAAACTAGTAGCAGTAAAACGTATACACCCTGTTAAAAATATCCAGCTGGAAATCCATGCATGGACTGGATTCCAGCTGGATTTCCAGCTGGATATTCCACCTGGATTTCCAGCTGGAAATTCCAGCTGGAAATTCCAGCTGGATTTCTGGGGAACCTTGGTTGAATTTATCCAGTTGGATTTGTAGGGCATGCAGGTGCACCTGCATTCCCCAGAAATCCAGCTGGAATTTCCACCTGGTAATCTAGCTGGAATCCAGTCCATGCATGGATTTCCAGCTGAATATTTTCAACAGGGAGTACATATGCTTTTTTTAAAACAAATCATCTGAAACTTTGTTCTATCATAACTGTTTAGATCACAAGTATAAGAAAAGCATATTTATTGTAAAATGATAAAATAGATTGCAAGCACACGTACACCCAGGTTTTATATTTTATAAAGTGCATATTAAGGGGATGCCTAACTTAATTTTCGCGCTCTACTATACCGACGATTCTCTATGTTCTTTGCTAACCTCTAAGGCAACTTTGATTTTTCAAATAATTTTGAAACGGCTTTCTTAATGCCAATTCTGATTGCACCAAAACATTATTTATAATTCGTAGAATGTGCGTAGACCATTAATAAAGCCGTTTTAAAATTATTTGAAAAATCAAATTTACATTAGATGCTATAGCAGAGAATATAGAGAATTTTCGATACAGTAGAGTGCGGAAATTATGTTCGGCATCCCCTTAATATTTAATACTCTTTACCTATTATACTCTTTGGGAACACTTTACTATTAGTTAAAAGCATGCAGGTACATTGTTTGTTCTTGTTAACCTTATTGCTATACTATAAAAAATTTTCAATAGTAATTATGAAGAAAGATGTACAAGTGACGACCAAGAATCTCCAATAAATCATTAGTAGTAAAAGGAAAATATTTGAATATTTCATCAGTCATAGAAGAAGAGAAAATCGTCAATTGTATTTGCTATTCAACTGCGACTTTAGTACAGCTTCCAAAATGAAAATAAAATTAAAAAATGCAAAATTTGATCAGCATCCAGCTAAAATGATAGCTGTAGGTGTTAAATAATATACTGTGGATGTGTACACATGTATATATATGTATATATATTTTTATTCTTGACAAGTGATTTTTTGTACAAAATACCAACTGAATACTTTCCTTGTTCATTTTTTTATACGAAGGGTCCATAGGCAACAAATTTTGAACATATAAGTATTTATAGACTATACAGGGTGATTCATTTTAATTGCCCCAGGCAAATATCTCGAAAAGTACGGGAGATCGAAAAAAAAACGTTAAATGTAAAAGTTGTAGGGTTCAGAGGGGGAAATTGGTATTTAAAGTTTTTCTCAACCTTGCTTTTTTCAAAATATTGGCCTACGAATTGTGTAGACAGCTTGATTTGACCTCGATGCGACTGCAGAAGTCAACTGGACCCCATGACATAACATCATGTTTGAATGTAAAATTTTCCGCTCTTCTAATTTCCGAGGTCAAAAGTTGGTGTTCCTATTTAAAAAAACTACTTTGACTTTGAAATGACCTTGAAACTTGACCCCAAGGTCATGGTCAAGGTCACCATGAACCCTACAACTTTTATATTTAACGTTTTTTTCCATCTCCCGTACTTTTCGAGATATTTGCCTGGGGCAATTAAAATGAATCACCCTGTAGAAAGTCACTTGACAAGTTATAAAAAGGAATACAAGACTCGAAGGGTAAATATTGTCTATGGTCAAGACAAATAATTGTAAGCGAATTAAAATTTTGAGTCAATGAAGATTACATTTTCTATTAGTCTTGAATTCACTTATATTACTAGTCTATTGAATATTTTTTCTCCAGACATTTATACGTTCAAATATTTTCTCCTATTGGCCCATCCTATAAAGAAATCAACAATAAAGTCTTCAATTAGTATTTTGTAAAAAAAAGTCACTCAACAAACTATAAAAGGGAATACAAGAACCAAAGAAAGAAATTGGATTGACCGGTGAAAATATTTTTATCATCTGGACCCTTCGTATAAAGAAATCAACAAGGATAATCTTAATTTTGTATTCCGTACAAAAAATTAGTAAATGTTGAAAAAATTGACACTGGTTAATATAATTTCTTTTTTTTTGAGTCTTGTATTCACTTTTATAGCTTGTCAAGTGATTTTTATTCTCAAAATACTAACTGACTTTCCTGTTGATTTCTTTAGCTGATTGGCCCATTAGAGTACATTTTTGAAAGTATAAATATCTGGAGAAAAGAAAGTCACATGCTAAGATGTAAAGGGGAATACAAGACTCAAAAAAAAGAAATTATATTGACCGGTGTCAATATTTTTATCATTTGCTAATTTTTGTACGGAATAAAAAATTAAGATTATCCTTGTTGATTTCTTTATACGAAGGGTCCAGATGATAAAAATATTTACACCGGTCAATCCAATTTGGAACAATCTGGAATTTCCACCTGGAATTTCCATCTGGAATTTCCACCTGGAATTTCCATCTGGAATTTCCATCTGGAATTTCCATCTGGAATTTCCACCTGGAATTTCTATCTGAAATTTCCATCTGGATATCCAATAAATCCACCTAGATTGATTCGAAATCAAGATATAAATTGCACCTGCATTCCCCAGAAATCCAACTGGATAAATTCAACCAAGGTTCCCCAGAAATCTAGGTGGAAAATCCAGCTGGAATCCAGTCCATGCATGGATTTCCAGCTGGAAAATCCATCTGGATTTCCAGCTGGATATTTTCAACAGGGCATCTTTCTTCATAATTAATATTGAAAATTTTTTATAGTATAGCAATAAGGTTAACAAGAACAAACAATGTACCTGCATGCTTTTAACTAATAGTAAAGTGTTCCCAAAGAGTATAATAGGTAAAGAGTATTAAATATTAAGGGGATGCCGAACATAATTTCCGCACTCTACTGTATCGAAAATTCTCTATATTCTCTGCTATAGCATCTAATGTAAATTTGATTTTTCAAATAATTTTAAAACGGCTTTATTAACGGCATTTCGGATTGCATCAAAATATTATTTATAATTCCTAGAATGTGCGTATACTTCTTTTTTGGTTAATTTCATTTCCTATTGCTGAAAATACTGACTTTTTTTCAATTGGAATTGAAATAAGCCAAAAAAGAAGTCTACGCACATTCTACGAATTATAAATAATGTTTTGGTGCAATCAGAATTGGCATTAAGAAAGCCGTTTCAAAATTATTTGAAAAATCAAATTTGCCTTAGAGGTTAGCAAAGAACATAAAGAATCGTCGGTATAGTAGAGCGCGAAAATTAAGTTAGGCATCCCCTTAATATGCACTTTATAAAATATAAAACCTGGGTTTACGTGTGCTTGCAATCTATTTTATCATTTTACAATAAATATGCTTTTCTTATACTTGTGATCTAAACAGTTATGATAGAACAAAGTTTAAGATGATTTGTTTTAAAAAAAGCATATGTACTCCCTGTTGAAAATATTCAGCTGGAAATCCAGGTGGAAATTCCATCTGGATATCCAATAAATCTACCTAGATTGATTCAAAATCAAGATATAAATTGCACCTGCATTCCCCACAAATCCAACTGGATAAATTCAACCAAGGTTCCCCAGAAATCCAGGTGGATTTTCCAGCTGGATATTTTCAACAGGGCAGGGTGCCCAAAAAGTCTGAAAACACCCAAATAACTTTTCCGGTGATTTATTTGTAAAAAATGATGTTTTTTTTAAGGTCAGGTCAATTTTTTTTAATGGGAAGCACCATTTTTGACATCAGCAATGGAAAGAGCGGGAAATTTTACATTCAAAACTATTGAGGTCAATAATTTTCCATTCATCTTAAAGGTCATTTGGAGGTTATTCAATTTTGAGGTCTCGCAGAAAAACTCGATTGAAGGAAATAGATCAAAGCTTACTTCAGCTATTTTCTTCAATCATAAGTAGCGCTGACATCAAACCTAACCTTGTTTGTATCCTTTAGGGTCAATCCAAGGTCAAAATTTATTTCTTAAGTCCCCCTCATCTGATATCAGCAATTGAAAAAGGAGAAATTTCCATAGCGTTACCCGGAAACAATTATTGATTATTACCATTTCAAGCTCTTCTATTCAATTCGTTCAAATAATTTTCCCCAACACTAGTGTACAATCTGAAAATATATTTTACTGGTTTTTGAATTTTCATATACTGATCAGCTTGCATCTTTTGCAAGGAAAAGTGCAATGGACAAACGCACTGATAGAGAAAGAATAACGCTTCTCATGATGAGAGGTTGAGGTCCGTTGCAGCGATCTTATAGGGCTGTAAGGGATCTTTTCAATGCTACATTTAGGCCTAATAGGACTCTAATTTCATTTGCAACAGTTCAAAAAACTGTTAAAAGGTTTGAAAATATCGGCACTATTTGTGTCCTGCCTAGATTAGGTAGACCAAAGTCAGCAAGTAATGAAGAGAAGTCATGAGATGTTTTATTAACATTCACTGAAGATGCACATACATCCACTCGAGAGCTGCTCAAGATCACGAAGTTAGTACATCATCTGTTCATAACATACTACATGAAGCGAATTTCCATCCCTACAAAGTAACACTGATACACAAACTGAACGAAGATGATTTCGACCGTCGCGTTGAATTTTGTGATGATATGATGGCTCGCATAGTTCAAAATCCTAACTTTCTATTTAACATAGTATTTTCAGATGAAGCTACATTTCAACTTGACGCAAGTTTGAATAGGCATAATTGTAGATATTGGGCAGCTGATAATCCTTATTGGGCATGAGAAGCTAAATCACAATATCCACAAAAATTAAATGTCTGAGTTGGAATACTAAATGATAAAATTATAGGACCATTTTTTATTGATGGTAACTTGAATGCCCAAAATTATGAAGCTATGCTCCGCAATCAAATAGTTCCTGCAATAATGGAAATAACCGGAGAAAACTTCAATGGCACTTGGTATGCACAGGATGGCGCAGCAGCTCATTATGCACGAACTGTTCGCGCTTACTTACATGCGGTATTTGTTAATCGATGGATAGGACGAAGAGGCATTATTGAATGGCTCGAGAAAGCCGGGAGTTCGAATTCTCCCGGCGTTTGTAGCGAACGGCATCGCACGTGTGCAGCACGCTACTGCACACAACCGCACCGAGGGACGTCGGTGAGGTCCAGGGGCGACCCCGTTACAATTGGTGCCCAACGCGTGTGTAGGAGAATTTAGGCGGAAAATTTTTTTTTTTCTCGAGATTCGAATATTCGTTAGCTGTGAACCTGTTGCGAGCGCGGGTCTAGGCGGGAATAATAGAAGACAAATATTCTCCGTATTTACTTGGCGGCTTAGGCGAGTGAGGAACTCCAGCACCAAGTCGCGCGTTGTGTAAGTGTGTTGTATGGTTGTATGCACGTATGACCAAGCACGAGTAGTGCTTTGAAATTCTTTGCGTGAGAACTTAAAATTTTAAATACTACCTGAGCAAGAAGAAGTACCCTGAATGGGGAAAATTCTAATTGTATTTTAAGATAGGATTTTTTTTTTGTGACAAGTCGAGCGCCGAAAATTTATTTATTTATTTTTTGTGTGATTGACAAAACTTACTTTTTACGACAAAAAGTGAATTTTGTATTTTGACGCGGAAAATAGAGCAGGTACTTGTTCCTACTCAGGAAGCGCGGGAATTTTAAATTTTTAAATTTTAAATTTCGAAATTAAGGTCGGCGGCCACCGACTAGTGTACGCCACACGGAAAGTAAAGGGAGGTTATACAGGGTGTTCGAAATGTTCCGGACCCCCCACTTATAACATAAAGTAAGCATTTTGGAAAAAAATGTTAAATACAAAAGTTGTTAAGTTTTGAAGGTTGAACTAAATGATGACCTTGGATTTGTTATTGGTTATCATTTTCAAGGTCATTTAAAGGTCATCTTCAGTTTTTTAAATAGGGACCCCTATTTTTTATTTCAGATTCTGAAAGAGCACAAAATTTTACATCTGGATATGTATCCACGTTATGGCTCAAAATGACCTACAGAGGTCATTTAGTGGTTAAATGATTATTTAGTAGCAGAAAGCCAAGAAATCCCGATTATTAAGAACTTTGGGTGTATTTGACGAAAAGAAAAAAAAATTTCGTACTTTAATACTAAAGTACATAATTTGATTTTCTAGGACGAACTTTATGGTCACTTTAAAATTGGCCTTCATTTTTAAGGTCATTTGAAAGTTATCTTCAGCTTATTAAAAAGGGACTCATTTTGTATTCCGGATTCTGGAGGAGCATTAAATTTTAGGTCTGGAGATATGTACAATATCCACTTTATGGCTCGAAATGATCTACATAGGACACTTGGGGGTTATTAATTTCAAAAGCAAAATAATCTAACCGTTTTACATGAACAGTTTTTATTGCAATAATTTTTTGCAAGGGTTACGAGTTTCTACGCATGATTCATAGCATTTTCAGGATCGTTACTTGTACCTTAGAAGATTTTGCTCACTATTCTTTTTAGGAATCAGTTCATTTAAATTGTTAATTAACAATTGTTTACTCCTATCTACTTTTCTGTTTTCAAGAGTTAAGTGAAGTTCTCTTACTTCGAAATTCAGATAATTGTATTAATTTTCAATAATTGTACTTTTAATCGTAGTGAAAAATGGCACATCTTACTGAACGAGAAAGAATATCTCTGTTGATGATGCGAGGGTGGGGTGATCAAGAGAGAGGTTACAAACAGGTACAGCTGTTTATTCAATGAAACATTCAGAGTTGAAGAAAACAACCCTATTTCAAAAAGTACCGTAATTCGTACAATTAGACGTTTTGAAGAGACAGGTGGTATTAAAGATCGTCCTAAATCAGGTAGATCCAAATCATCGTCTAATGATGAAAAGAGCTTAGACGTATTACAATCATTTATTGAGGACCCCCATTGCAGCATCAGACGTTGTGCACAACAGCATGAAATGGGAGCTGCATCTGTGCACAAAATTTTGAAACTCAACAAATGGCATCCTTTCAAATTAAAGTTGGTACAGGAATTATCTGAAGATGATTTTGATAGAAGGGTAGAGTTTTGTGATGTAATGATGCAAATGATATCTGATGATCCTTTGCTCCTCAATAACATTGTTTTCTCTGATGAAGCCACGTTTGAGTTAAGCGGAACAGTGAACAGACATAATTGTCGATACTGGAGTAACATCAATCCTAATTGGATGAGAGCGGACCACACGCAACATCCTGAAAAAGTAAATGTTTGGGCTGGCATATTTAATGGAAGAGTACTTGGCCCTTTCTTTATTGAAGGTAATTTAAATGCTGCAATGTATGAAAACATGCTTCGAGACCAAATTATACCTGCTATACGGAATTTAACGGGTGGAAATCTGGACGAAATTTACTTCCAACAGGATGGTGCTCCTGCACACTACGGTATTCATGTTCGCCGATATTTAGATGCAACATTTCATGATAGATGGATTGGGCGGAGAGGTACAATTGAATGGCCACCTCGGTCCCCAGACCTAACGCCTCTTGATTACTTCCTTTGGGGATACTTGAAGGATAAAGTTTATGTTATAAAACCACGTGACTTGGATGAATTACGCCAAAGAATCACTGATGAAATAGACTTGATACCTCTGCAAATCTTGCGAAATGTTGTTGCAGCCTTTTACAATCGGTTAACACATTGCCAAACTGTTAATGGGCAACAATTTGAACAGTTGTTGTAAAAAGTTCCTGTCAACGACATTTTAAAAAATTCAGTTTGGGCGAATAGTCCACTGTCTTGATTTAGTTAGCTGGGCCGCCGATAGTCCTGCCTTAGCTGACTGGGCCGCTAGTGTTCTTGTCTTAGTAGGCTGGGCCGCCGATGGTCTTGCCTTAGTTGGCTGGATCACCCATGATGTTACCTTAATTAGTTGTACCTCCCGTACCTGAGCAATAAGGCTCATTTTGATTAGACATTTTTTTATTTATCATTTTCTCCCCCGAGGTATGTAGTTGTTGGGTCTAAGGCTTATTTTGATTAGACATTTTTTTATTTATCATTTCCCCCCCCCCCCCCCCGAGGTATGTAGTTGTTGGGCCTAAGGCTTATTTTGATTAGACATTTTTTTATTTATCATTTTCTCCCCCGAGGTATGTAGTTGTTGGGCCTAAGGCTTATTTTGATTAGACATTTTTTTATTTATCATTTTCCCCCCCGAGGTATGTAGTTGTTGGGCCTAAGGCTTATTTTGATTAGACATTTTTTTATTTATCATTTTCTCGCCCGAGTTATGTGGTTGTCTGGCCTAAGCCTTATTTTACGCCAGTGTCAATTACACCTTCTACAATCCTAATGCAGAATTTAGCGCTGGTGCAAAATGGAGAATTACAACTAGGAGGCTTAATTTGGAAAACTAAAGTTAACCTTCAAATGACCTTGAAAATCAAGGGCAATGTTACACCCTGTATATAGGGTGGGCAATTTTAATCAAACCACCCAGAAATTTTCGCCGGTTCACGTTGTACAAAAAATTGTTTAGACAAAAGTTGTTTGGGACAATGGGGGCCATCTTTTTATGAAATAAGTTTTGACCTTGAACTTTATTTTCAAGGTGATTTGAAGGTCAACTTTTGTTTTTTAAATAGGAAACCCTATTTCTGATACCGGATTTTGAAAGAACATAAAATTTAGAGTCAAAAGTGTTAGCATTTTTTTAACTAAACGCATAGTTTCTGAGAAAAAAAATCGCCAATATTTAAACATTTTTAAACTCTTCAATTTTTTTCTCGAAAAGAATGCATCTAATCGAAAAATTACTAAAAATATTAATGATTTAGAATTGCATGAAAAGAAGGTGGTATTTTTTATTTTTCTAATTTTTAAGTTTTTAGAATGTTGTTTTTAAGATGATTGCACAAAGTTTTTAGAATATTGTTTTTAAGACAATTGCACAAAATTAAAAATTAGAAAAATAAAAAATACCACCTTCTTTTCATGCAATTCTAAATCATTAATATTTTTAGTAATTTTTCGATTAGATGCATCCTTTTCGAGAAAAAAATTGAAGAGTTTAAAAATGTTTAAATATTGGCGATTTTTTTTCTCAGAAACTATGCGTTTAGTTAAAAAAATGCTAACACTTTTGACTCTAAATTTTATGTTCTTTCAAAATCCGGTATCAGAAATAGGGTTTCCTATTTAGAAAACAAAAGTTGACCTTCAAATCACCTTGAAAATAAAGTTCAAGGTCAAAACTTATTTCATAAAAAGATGGCCCCCATTGTCCCAAACAACTTTTGTCTAAACAATTTTTTGTACAACGTGAACCGGCAAAAATTTCTGGGTTTCTTGATTAAAATGGCCCACCCTGTATATTATAATTCTTTCGTATTAATTAAAACTTGAACTATCGGAATTTTTATTTTTTTTCTAACTATAGGAACTGCCTTTTTAGGATATGTGTTACCATGAGGCCAAATATCATTTTGAGGGGCTACGGTTATTAGAAACTTAGTTTCAGCAATCCATATTTAGGAGACATATTAGTTAAACGACAATGGGGGGGGGGGGGGGGGTTCTCAGTTGATAACCCAACTTTACACCGATTTTATTCACTCCAATTTATTATACCCTTTATCATTTTAATAATAGTAGTTATTCCTTTAACGTTTCTTCATGACACAGGATCTACAAACCCCATAGGAATCAATAGAATTTTTTTTAAAATTCCCTTAATCCTCATTATTTAATTAAAGACGTACTGGGATTTTTAATACTATTTATTTCATTAATTATACTAAGCCTTCTTAATCCCTTCATTCTAAGAGATCTCGAAAATTTTAATAATGCCAATTCAATAATTACCCCTATCCACTGTAACGGGGTTATCCTTGACTGTTTCACCTCGCGGAGGAGACCTGTCTCCGCGAGATGGGTGCAATGGGGCACGCACGAGTGCCCCGTGAGGGTCCTTACCTCGGGGTGCGCGCGAGCACCCGACGGCGAATACACGTCGCCGCGGCCCGTATACAACGTGAGAATACGCCTGTACTCTCACTTCTTGTACTCGCGTGCTGTCGCACGAACGCGCTCCTCGCGTTCGCGTGGCTGTCGTCCTCCTGGACTATCGCCGATGCCGGCCGCTCAGCTCTACGATAGAGTGGCGGTATCCGGGAGGTTCGGGACGAGGAAGGTTTGTCGAGTAGTCCCGCGGACTACCCGAAAGAATGACGCGAGCAAGTAAAATATAGATCGGAGGCCTTTATTGCCTCTGCAAAGTAAATTACAGTAGTCGCGTCCCGGAGAAGTTAGTAGATGTCGGGCGCGCGAGCCGAACGCTCCGAACGCGCCCGAGTAAAGCCGAACGGAGCCGCGCACAAACGCAAGCGCGCGCGCTCCTACGAATTCTCGGCCGCGTCGAGAATTCGCAGGCCGATCGCGCGGTCCGCGATCGGTGGTGTTTACGCGGAGCACGACTTTGCTCCACGTAAACAAACGTTTGCGTCCGAGAGCAGGCTGCTTGCCTACTCTACACGTACACACACGTACGCACGCATACGAGGGAACGGGTCGCTTACCCGTTCCACGCAATGTACAACGAATTCGGCCTCGAGCCCGCGCTCGAAGTTCCGATGTCGAATTACGCGGCGGCTCTTCTACGAGAGCCGCGACTCCCGCCGCACGAGAGTCCGCGATCGCGATCTATGGAGAGAGAGAGAGAAAGAACGGGGGAAACGTTCCCCGCGTTCGACGAACGAAAACTTCCGCTCTAGAGTCGAGGCGCTCCTCGACTCCTCGCCGCGTACACGCCCGCACTCGCAACACAGTCTACGGGCGGTACTTACAACCGTATCAGCCTACGCTCATTCTCGGCTGCTACCTCGTGCTTCCTTCACGTGGACAGCATCGCACACACACGCACACGCGTCCGTCCTCGCTGACGGCTCGAGAGAATCTCTCGAGATTCCAAGATGGCCGCCGCTCCCGCGCACCACGGCCTAATTCCCCCTCGCGCCGCGAAGGCTCGCGACGGCGTGAGGTACCCGATAGTACCTCGCGTCACACCACATACAACAAGAATGATACTTTCTATTTGCTTACGCAATTCTACGATAAATTCCAAATAAATTAGGAGGGGTTATTGCCCTACTAATATTAATCCTAATTCTATTAAGGGGGTAGGCCTCGGTTAAATTGAAAAAAAAATACACTTTATAGCACTCGAACCCTAAAATGCGCATTTTACGCACTCTGGAGAGGCTCCTGGAGTGCCTAAGATAACCTATTATAATCATGCTCCGAGTCTCATTCGAGCCTTCAGAGAGTACAGACGTGTTTACTTTCGCGCGTTTACTCCTGACTAGCTATAATAAGATTTCGCAAATATATTACAGGGCTATTGCCCATTAAATTCACGCCAAGTCGCGAGTTAAAAGACCGTTTTGAGCGCATAAGCGCTCAAAATGGCATCCTTAACTAACAGTCAACAGTTACACAGTTTAAATAATAGTGCATATCAATCCTCCAGTAAAAGTACGATCCCAACTACGACAAAAACAAGTAAACCTATGAGTTATAGTGCCGCTGCTCAAATGGACAAATTTCCTGTCCGAGAACAAGGTATAATTATTCACTGTGTCGAAGGATTAAATTTGACCGACTACACAGTTGCTGTAGGTGACATTGTGCAACCAAAAAATGTAATTTCCTCATCAAGAATTTCGAAACATCGAGTATGTGTCTACCTCTCAAGCAAGGAGATAGCAAAAGAATTCACTGATAAACACGACCATCTAATTATTAACTCAACCAAAGTTATGGTAAGACCACTAATTTCTAAGCTCCAAAGAGTTATTATCTCCAATGTCTCTCCTACAATTCCACATTTTGTACTCGAAGATTATTTTGAACGACTAGGCATTAAACGTTGTGCACCGATAACTACTCTGAGGGCCACTATAACCAAAGAAGGCTATGAGCATGTCTTAAGCAATAGAAGACAAACTTTCATTTAGCCTAATGACGTTAAAAAACTACCAGAATTTATTAAAATCTCTTATGAGGAAATTAATTACTATGTATATTCAAGTACAAGTGTTCTCAAATGTTTCCTTTGCAAAGTAGAAGGACACATTGCAAAGCATTGTTCGGCACATTTGACTCAAGATGTAAACAATGATATGACATTTATTGATGAAGCATTGGCTGGCGAAAATTTTCCGATGCCACAAACTGTAAATAACAATATAAATAGTACTACAAGTGAAGCGCTTACAATAGATAGCAGTCCGTCTACTGAAACACACAAGCCTCTTATTATTGAAAATCCGAACATAACTATAGAAAATACTCAAGACAAAATTCTCTCAGCTGACACTGATAAAAACTACGACATACAAAATAGTTCTCCGTCCCAAATTACTGATCTTCCCATGAATACTTCGCCAATCATGCCTCCCCCTGCGGGAATAAAAAGACCGCTGTCGGGTACGCTTTCTACTACTAACTCACTAAACACTGATAATGAAGGCTTGACTGCTACTCATAAAAGTTTAGAAAAAAAGACTCCAAAAAAGCCCAAAAAAATACCAAAAACACATACCTGCACTAAAGAAGAAATATGCACAATACTTCAACCGATAAAAGAACAATGTACTGATAATACAGTATACCCAATAACTTTTGAAGCCTTGGTAGACTTCCTGCACTTAACGTATGGAAAAGCAAACATCTCAGAAATCGCCGAAAATTTCACCACCGACTTTACAAAACTCGGCACTATGCTTGTAGACATTCAAGATAAAATAAATGACAACAACCTCAAGAACAGAATCAAGAGAATTTCTAGACGACTTTCAAACAAAAACTTAGAGTACAGTTCCAGCGAAGATAAAGACGATTCTTAATCACTCTTTCTTTTTTATGACAAATAAACACAAAAAGAAAACAACGTTAAAAATAATATATTGGAACGTTAGAAGCTTTCAGAGCCGACGCTTCGAAATTGAAACCATACTAAAAGAAATTGACATCCTCATCTGTGTCGAGTCTTGGCTCTCTCCAAACATCAACCTACGCTTCCCAGGATTTTCTATCTACAGAAAAGACAGGATTCACTCAAGAGGAGGAGGTATAATTATGATTATACGCAACAGTTTAGCTTACCTAGAAATAGAAGACATAAAAAGTCCATGCGAAACGGTAGAAATATGCGGCGTGCGCATAAATAACATTTATCCGAATTTAGACTTATATGCATGTTACCGTTCCCCAGGTCTCACACTCTCACAATTACAGTGGGACACTATCTTCCAAAACACAAAAAATATTCAAAATTGTATTTTCATGGGCGATTTTAATGCACATAATGTGGCCTGGAATTGCCATTTCACTGACAAAAATGACACAAATTTAGAAAATTCGATTGAAACGCTAAACTTATTCCTGCATAACAACAACTCATTCACTTACGCAGATCCGTATCGAAATTATAAATCAAATTTAGACTTAATTTTTTCCTCTACTACCATGTCTGACAAAATAAATGTGGAAGTTTACGATGAGACCTGGGGATCAGACCATTTCCCTATCAGAATAACTGTCGATACCGAAAAGTCTAACTATGAAAAAAAATCATTCAAAATAAAATCTCTGCGCACTGATTGGCATAATGTAGACAAAGTTTTAAAAGATAAATACGTAAAATTCCTTACTCAGGAATATGAACAATTAATTCCGTGCCAAAAATATGAAACTTTTATAAATATTATAACCGATGCTGTAAAATCTAGTACACCAAAAAAGAAAACTGTCAACCACCGCAAACGTAGTAACCCGGTCCCATGGTGGGACGCCGATTGTGATAGAGCCAAACGCCTCCGACGTGCGGCATATAAAAAATGGAAATTCTCAAAAAATATGGAGGATTTAATAAATTACAACAAACAAGTAGCACTGGCCAAAAAAATGTTCAAATCAAAAAAAAAGGAAAGTTTCAAAAAATTTGCTCAAGGTATAAACTTTCAAACAGATGCTAAGTACGTTTGGAATCAATGCAAAATATTTAAAAATAGGTGGGTCAACGTCACCCAACAGCACGTCACTGAGAACTTACAAAACAACGATAAAGTTAAAATTGCGCTCAATAAAATTAGCCCACCTTGGGCTGCTACTGACCCTTCTTTTCTCCCAACGTGCTGCGATAATGCATTCTTTGACACTCTATTCACTTTCTCAGAACTAAATATTGCTATAGATTCCAAAAAAATAAAATCTGCCCCAGGAATGGACGGCATTGATTGGGAAATTATAAAAAACTTGCCTATAAAATACAAACTGTTACTCGTAGATATTTTTAATGATATGTTTCAAAACACCAGCTTTCCCGAAAGCTGGAAACATTCATTTGTACATTTTGTTAATAAAGCCAACAGCTCAAAGATCCGGCCCATTTCTCTCACTCCATGCCTGTGCAAATTGTTTGAAACTTTAATAAAAAATCGTCTACAGTGGTGGGCAGAACACGAAAATCTTATCCCTCCATCTCAAAATGGATTCCGCAAAGGAAAATCATGCCATGACAACTTAACTATACTCTCGCTAAAAATTGATGAAGCGTTTTTGGAAAAGAAAAGCGTACTAGCAGCTTCGTTAGACGCTCAAGGCGCATTTGATAACGTCAACATCGATATTCTGCTTTGCAAGCTCGCTGAGGTCGGCTGCTCTAAAAGACTTATCCAGTTTGTAAAGTTTATTACGTCCGGTAGGCTCGTCTATACAAATTTAATGGGTGAAACACCTAGTCTAGTTTTCAAAGGCGTAACACAGGGTGGAGTACTCAGCCCTCTACTGTACTTATTGTATGTTAAGGATATTACAAAAGATTTGAAGAAAAGTGTTCTTATGTTACAATTTGCCGATGACATTGTAGTTTATTTGAAATGTGCTTCTTTAAAAAGAGGCAAAAGAATGATCGAAAACGCCATACAAACCATTAAAAAAACTTGCTAGACTTAGGTCTAGAGCTTGCACCGGATAAAACAAACTTTATACATTTTAATAAAAAAAAGATACTCCCAGGTCACACAGAAATTAAAGTCGGCAACCATATCATTAAAGCTAGTAAATCCATACGAATTTTGGGGATTATATTTGAATATAATATGGCATTTTCGGAGCAGATCAAGTCTGTACAAAATAGAAGCTTCAAAGCTTTAAATATTATTAAATTTCTCTGCGGATGCTCGTGGGGGGGCTCACCCTGAAACTTTATTACAACTTTACAAAAGCTACGTCCGATCTATTGTAGATTACGCCTCTTTTATATACCTGTCTAACACAAAAAGCATTATTAATAAAATAGAAAAAATACAATACGCAGCAATAAGAGCCGCTATGGGTTACAGAAGGAGCACTCCCACTAACATCCTCCTCGGAGAGTCTAAGTTAACTCTTTTGCATGGACGAGCAGAACTTCTTTGTTACTCTTTTTTATTGAAAACATTTTCTAACAGAAACTCACTTACCTCTAAAGCCATTTTAAGATACTACAATATAAGTAAAAAACTACCGGCAAATCAAAAAAGAGTACTCCACTCGTGCCTTTACGACTTCTTTAGCTCAAAACTTGACACCAATATAATCACAAACTCAAACTACAATTTGTACTGCCATGATTACAACATATTAATTACACCAATTCATTTCCAAACTGTAAATACCTGTGATTCAGACAATAACCTAAACAATCAAATTAATAGCTTAATAGAACAAAATGGTGCATACGATCTCTTCACAGATGGCAGTAAAATTCCTGGTGCAAATTCTGTAGGTTCTGCCTGTATTAGCATAAAACTTAATACAGTCAAAAAAACAACAATCAATCACAATGCGTCTATATACACAGCAGAGTGTGTAGCATTAATCGATGCGTTGGACCTTGCGTTAAAAAATAGGGAACGAAACTATCTCATTTTCTCTGATTCCTTAAGTGCATTACAATCTCTCCAAACTAGTAAACATAACGTCAAAACTAACCCATTCATTTATAATATCAAACTAAAATACATTCAATTTCACAACCAAAACCCTAATAGTACATATATAAAACTCTTTTGGCTACCCTCACACTCTGGAATCAGAGGAAATGAGGAAGCAGACAAGCAAGCAAAATCAGCCACATCATCTTCGAATATAAACATACAATGTATACCATTTTCTGATCACTACACAATTTTTAAAACAAATTGTTATGCTAAAACGGTCAAAATAATTAAAGAAAACGGAGCAGAAAAGGGAAAAAAATTTTTTCTGTCATATTTTAATGAGAATAGAAAACCCTGGTTCAAAGGAAAAAATTATCGAGGCCTCTTATAGTTCTCATCAACAGACTTAGATCTGATCACTATAATTTAGCCGCTAACCTCTTTCGGTTAAACATGACCAATAGCTCTAAATGTAAATGTAATCATGAACATGAAGAAACCATTAACCATGTGCTTTGGCAATGCAAATTGTATTCCTGCCAACGACAGAAACTTATTCGCTCTCTGTCAAAATTATTGTACTATTTACCTCTTGATATCTCCATGTTAATATATAAGCCAGATGTAACAGCTTGCTCACATGTATTGACGTTTCTAAGCGAATGTAACTTACTCATTTAGTTAAAATCGATTATGCGTTAATAAAACTACGGTAAATTGTAATCATTAAAGAATGCATATATTTGTATACGCTTTGTGTATAGCTGTATAAACCTCTCAATGAGGTTTCAAAAGCTCAAATAAAAAAAAAAAAAAAGAAAAATAAATAATCATGCTCATAACGTTACTAGATATCACTACTACAGCGCCCCCCATAGAGTGAAATCCGAAGCTCTGCAGTGCGTTCTGGTTTTAACTGAAAAAAATAATCATAATATTGAAATTTAGGATATAGCTGCTTTATGTTTAATTATTGAGATGACAAGTCAAGATAAAATCAAATTAATAATGACGTATTATTAATGAAATTAAAATAATAATATTTATTAAAAGAAATTTTCATAAACAGATAAAAAAAGCTATTACAAATTAATAATGACATATTATTAATGAAAGTTAAGTAATAATATTCATTAAGAAAAAACATAAACATTATATACTATGGATTTTAATTTTTTTAAATAACTACATATTTCAACATGTATTTAATTCACTTAAATAGAAATATAGTTTAAGATTGTTTATCAGTAACTACATTAATTTTTACATTACAATTATAAAATTTAAAAACTGTGGTGCCAACTTTAAATTCAGAGGAAATCTCTTCTTCTTTTCTCAAATTATTAATTAATGGCTGATTCTTAGATGAACTTCTTTGTTGTGTTAAAGTATGCCTTCTTCTATGAATACTAGAATAAATTTTTCTTACTACCCTGGCCGAAAATTTGCCGTTCCTCCCTACGCATGTAAACCGAAACGCGAAAATTCGTCCGCTTTTGCGCGCCATCTATTCGTGCGGGAGGAAGCTTCCAACTCGAATTTGAATGCCAGTATTGCCAGTACACTCTGTAAAAGTAGTAACCTCAAAAACGTGGACAAGTGCTCGCTTTTAGATTTTCAATCTTGTACAAAAAAAATTAATACTGTAATGTTATTGTTAAAAAATTAATAATCTGGGTGTAATGAATTAATGTTAGTTAATTTTTTAAAAAGGGTGTTTGTTTTAATGAATATGTGGCGTTGATGTAGTTGACGATAATGCAGCAGATGCAGAAACAAACTCAGAACAAATCGCTTTTGTAATCTGTTCACCGACTTTTTTTTTATTAGCCACTGAATCCTGCACATATCCTTCGGCTACAGCACTAGACTTCCATTTTCCAAATCGTTTCAATTCAGATTCATTTGCTCCACTGTCTACATAAACTGTAGCAGAAGTACGACGTATACAATGACTGGTACACTTCTCCGGCTGAGGTAAATTTAAAAAAGTTGCCACAGTTTTAGGTATACTTCCAATACTATTTATACCAATGGGTAAATTTATTAATTTTCCATTTCGCAAACTTAAAAAGAAACGATTGGTAGTTACATATGCTGGTCTCATGCTAATATAATTTTGGCATATTCTAAAAAATTCACCAACAACTGTGAATGATCTTTCGACATAAGTTTTGGTATAAGGTATCGTTACCAACACCATATTCTCCAGTAGTTGAACATTATCTACAGTCAACTCCGTCAATTCTTTTCTGCGACAACATCCACTTATTCCAATCTCAAAAATAACATGAAATATATTATATATTTTTAATTTTTACAAAAAAAAAACTAAAAATCTTATAAAAACACAATTTTACCTTCGTTACCAAAAACTTATCATCAGGTGCCACAGAACAGAATTTAGCCACTTCTACTGTTGTGAAAACTTTGGATTTCTTCGCTTTATATCCCTTATGCTTTTGCTTGATAAAAGAAATTAATCTATTATAACTACCAATATCTACTTTATCATAAGCTTGTATACAAGCTTTTAACATCGAATAGTATGCCCATAAGGTAGATGAGCAATACGACTGAGATAATTTCTCAAAATAAACTAAAAGAACTTTCTCCGCAAAAGAATTTCTTATCTTCTGATCAGTTCTCCAACCTTTAAAATCATTGTATCTTTTAGTATACAATTGCCTTTATTTAGTAGGTAACAGATTCAAAGCAATAACATTGGCAGCTTCCATAACCTCTACTGAAATAAATTCACCATCTCTTCATCCACAAAATTAGATGTTATCTCCATATTACTGAATTGCTTAAAAAAGACACCGACCCTCGAAAGAAATTCGTTGTACGTTTATTAAAATAATAACCGTTTTCATAAACGTCTAACGACCGTGTTAACGACTAACGTATAGCACTTTTCACCTCTGTCTCTCTCACACTACCCTAAATCGTTGCGCATGCGCTAAATCACAACACAGCTAAAACCCAAACGCACTCGAGAAAAAATAACTAGACTCATCTGTGCACATGACACAACCTATCTCTCTTAAAAAATTATAAACTTTTCCATATTCGGAGCGCATTTTCGGGTTCTTGTACTATGAAATAGTATACGATACACGTGCGTAAAATGCATTATTAACGAGCTCGTGCTTGGCGTCGCCGACGCCAGCACTCGTTCGTGAATGTTGCATTTTACGCACTAATATCGTAATATACTATTTCAGTATAATAGCTATGAAGATTTTATGCATCACTTTTGATTACTGACTACACTATTGTTCCATCAAAAATATCTTAAAGATTTATTTATTTGCCCACTTGCCATAGTATAATAAATTACTTTTCATAACTTGCACCTCAAATGTTATGGATTACTTTTCTGAAAATAAATAAGAAAAAAATTATTGTGGACATTTAAGATCAAAATATTATTGCCTTCATATTATTATTTAATATTATCAAAATATTAAATAATAATATTTTGATCTTGTGACGCGGGGTACTGCGGGGTACCCTCGCATCGTCGCGAGCTGGCGCGAGCGGGCGCGAGCGCGGCTTAGGTTAGGCTAAGCCGGCGCGCGGAGGAGAGATTGCCAGGTGGGCAATCTCGAGAGATTCTCTCGAGCCGTCAGCGAGGACGGACGCGTGTGCGTGCGTGTGCGAACGGGGTACGAATAAGAGAGTCGAGAGGAAGCCGTCCACGTGAAGGAAGCACGAGGTAGCAGTCGAGAACGAGCGTAGGCTGACACGGTTGTAAGTACCGCCCGTAGACTGTGTTGCGAGTGCGGGCGTGTACGCGGCGAGGAGTCGAGGAGCGCCTCGACTCTAGAGCGGAAGTTTTCGTTCGTCGAACGCGGGGAACGTTTCCCCCGTTCTTTCTCTCTCTCTCTCCGTAGATCGCGATCGCGGACTCTCGTGCGGCGAGAGTCGCGGCTCTCGTAGAAGAGCCGCCGCGTAATTCGACATCGGAACCTCGAGCGCGGGCTCGAGGCCGAATTCGTTGTACATTGCGTGGAACGGGTAAGCGACCCGTTCCCTCGTATGCGTGCGTACGTGTGTATACGTGTAGAGTAGGCAAGCGGCCTGCTCTCGGACGCAAACGTTTGTTTACGTGGAGCAAAGTCGTGCTCCGCGTAAACACCACCGATCGCGGACCGCGCGATCGGCCGGCAAATTCTCGACGCGGCCGAGAATTCGTTGGAGCGCGCGCGCTTGCGTTTGCGCGCGGCTCCGTTCGGCTTTACTCGGGCGCGTTCGGAGCATTCGGCTCGCGCGCCCGACATCTACTAACTTCTCCGGGACGCGACTATTGTAATTTTCTTTGCAGAGGCAATAAAGGCCTCCGATCTATATTTTACTTGCTCGCGTCATTCTTTCGGGTAGTCCGCGGGACTACTCGACAAACCTTCCTCGTCCCCAACCTCCCGGATACCGCCACTCTATCGTAGAGCTGAGCGGCCGGCATCGGCGATAGTCCAGGTGGACGACAGCCACGCGAACGCGAGGAGCGCGTTCGCGCAACAGCACGCGAGTACAAGAAGTGAGAGCACAGTCGTACTCTCACGTTGTATACGGGCCGCGGCGACGTGTATTCGCCGTCGGGTGCTCGCGCGCACCCCGAGGTAAGGACCTCACGGGGCACTCGTGCGTGCCCCATTGCACCCATCTCGCGGAGGCAGGTCTCCTCCGCGAGGTGAATCGGTCAAGGATAACCCCGTTACAATCTTAAATGTCCACAATAATTTTTTTCTTATTTTTTTCAGAAAAGTAATCCATAACATTTCAGATGCAAGTTATGAAAAGTAATTTAAGCCTGGTCTGGTGACATATAAGTCATCATACTTGAAAAAAAGCTATGGCAAGTGGGCAAATAAATAAAACTTTAAGATATTTTTGATGGAACAATAGTAGAGATGAAGGGAACTTTTTGGGTCCTCATAGTGTATAAATAGCTTAAATTATGTCAGCACTTAAAGTGTAAAAAGTTCCAGTAATCAAAAGTGATGCATAAAATCTTCATAGCTGTTATACTGAAAAGTGTATTTTTTTCAATTTAACCCATGCCTACCCCCTTAATTATACTGTTTAATATAAACTACAAATTTAAGGGATTTAAATTTTACTTTTTTAATCAAATTTTATTTTGATATTTTATTGCCTTATTTATTATATTATCTTGAATTGGAGCACGACTGTAGAAGCTCCTTCCATTATTATTGGACAAATTTCTAGAATTTTCTATTTTTTATATTTTTTTTTCACCATTAACAGCAAAAATTAGAGATATAATAATGTATTATAAAAAATAATTAATTATAAAGTTAACTAACATTAATAAATATATTAATTAAATATATAATGAAAAATATTTAGTTCTAAATTTTAATATTTATTATTTTAATTTTCAAAAAAAATTATAATTAAATTAACACATTATTCAACTTTAAGTACTTATGGTTTGAACCTATAATTAAGAAGTTTATTCTTCTGAATAATTCTTTTATTTAATTTACTTTATAAATATATAAACTTAATACTAACAAATCTTATAACTAAATTAATCCTGATGGGCAAATATCTCTTCATGTTAAATACATTAAATTATCCTACCGAAATCGGGGGAAGGTCCCTCGGATTTAGACAACAATAAATATTGTGCTCGCATTTTAAAATAATAACATTCTAAAATAATACATATTTAAAAAAAGGTACAAGGTGTACATCACATTCTCACTTCAAGGGACGCCTCCGTACTGTCTTTTGCCCTTCTTGGGATACTGCTTTTATCCTGGTGGGGTTGTTGCCCCCACTCTTACCCATAAGGCCCACTCTAGGCGCGCCCTTGGCTGGGACTGCTCCGCGTCTAGACTGCAGACGTCTAAACTCAGGAATTCCCTGTTCTTAGACTGCAGACGTCTAAGTACGGCATTTTCCCGGCTGTGGGGTATTTCCGGGGTTGGGTTGGGTTTTTCTATTTCCCCTGTCTCTCTCTCTCTCTCATTCCTACAACTTGGCCATCCTCAAGCATGTCAGCTTCATCTCTGCAATTCTATATGCAAGCTTCATTTCTGTCGCGTTCAAAGTATTCTCGGAGCCCTTCATCTATGGTTTCTCTGATGCGTACATCATCCTGGCTCCTCATTTTTGCTCCGAATAAAAGTTCGAAGGGACTTTTCCCATTAGATCGTTGATACGAACCGTTTATAGTCTTTGTACGCTTCCTGTATATTTATACCATTTGTTTGGTTTCTCTGCGGACATTTTGGAAATTCTATTTACTCTTTCGACTTGGCCATTTCCTTTGAGTACTCCGGTCGTGGTGGCTGTATTTGATGTTGGTTGCAATAATCTTTAAAGTCGTTAGATGTAAATGCAGTTCCTCTGTCCGTTATGAGTCTTCTTGGGTTTCCAAAGGTATCCTGCATGATTTTTAATTTTTTAAGGACGCCTGTTCCTGTTGATTTTGTCGGAAAAATCCAAACAATTTTGGTAAATCCGTCAACAATTACTAACATGTGTTTATATCTTTTTGCTATTGGTTGCAATGGGCCTATATGGTTCATATGCAAGGTATGTAGTGGTAAATCCTCCTTTGATATAGGATTTAGAAATCCTTCCGCTCTTCCTTGTTTGCGGTTTCCTAGAATATAAGTAATGCAGTTTTGTATATATTTCATTACTTTATTTTCTAATTCTTCAATCCAAAATTCCTCTTTGATCTTCTCTATGGTTTTGCGCTTGCTGAAGTGTGCGCCATCATGAGCTCTCCTGATTATCTCGGTGTGCATTCTTTTAGCTATGACTAATCGTTGTTGGCCTTCTTCTTCTTTGTATAATAAATTATTTTCTATCGTGTAATCTTCGTAGGGTTCTTTTTCAAGAATCTTCTTTAACGCTCTTACTCGGTCATCCCGGTTTTCGCTCTTTTGATCATCTCTATCAGACCATCTTTTATAGCTAATATGCTGGAAGCTGTGCTAAGAGCGTCGCCGGGCTGCATTTTTTATTCCTGGTCGATGTTCTGTTTTGTATTTAAATTGGGTTAGTAACAATTGCCATTTTACCAACCTTGGTGTGAGTTCTTTTTTATTTAACGTTTGATCAAACGCTGAGCAATCTGTAATAATTTTAAATTCTTGAGGCTGTAGGTAGATATTAAATTTTTTTAAAGCTTCTATTACTGCAAGCATCTCTAGTTCATAACTGTGGTATTTTGATTGTGTTGGTGTAGTCTTCTTGCTGAAAAAGTATACTGGGTGTATTTCGCCATCTTGATTTCGCTGCATTAAAATTGTTCCAAATCCATCTTTAGATGCATCTATGTGTAATTCTGTTTCTCTATCTGGGCGGAATAATTGCAATACGGATTCTTCAGTTAACTTTCTTTTTAAATTTATAATTGCTTCCCGTTGGTCTTGTCCCATAATAAATGGAACGTCTTTCCTTAAAAGGTCAGTTAATGGTTTGGCAATTTTGGCATAATCTTTAATAAATTTTCTAAAATATCCTGAAAGGACTAGAAATTTAATTTTAGTTTTTAATAATTGGCATTTTTTCCAGTTGATGTTTAGACCGTAATCAGAAGCTATTTTGGACGTCTAATTTGAGCATTCTCAATATACCGGTGGAAATTCCAGATGGAAATTCCAGGTGGAAATTCCAGATGGAAATTTCAGGTGGACATCCATTAAATCCACCTAGATTGATTCGAAATCAATGTATATTTGTATATAAATTGCACCTGCATTCCCCAGAAATCCAGCTGGAATCCAGTCCATGCATGGATTTCCAGCTGGATATTTTCAACAGGGTTACAATTATAACTTATAAAAAATTTACATTTTCGTAAGGTATTAATTGGCGGTTAATCGTCATTATTTATATGTAGTACCGTATAATCATAAATGTTCATTTACAGAAGTTTAAAAATTTTTTGTGGTTATTATTAACCTTTTAATGTAACCCAATTTTTTTCAAGTTAGCAATTAGTTTGCAAAACCTGTGTGTAATTTTTAATTTCTGATAGTTGTTAATGCACGTCAGTCTAATATTAGAAGCATAGGTACAAAGCGGTGGAGAATAAAAATTTGTGAAAAAAGCCTGCCATATATTAGTAAATTTTTGTATGAATGAGTCATTAAAATCCCAAATTTGATGAACAAAGAAAAATCAAACAAAATAAATTTTTAATACCTCAATAAACAAAATAGAAAACAGCCATATTTTATTTTTTTCCTGAAAATGTAAGACAAGAGCTGTACACGGTTAATTGCTACTGACGACTTATTCATTACTTATTTAACTGACAAGAAACTAGATGCAAACTGGTTAAAAAGTAACTTCTCAAATTATCAACATAGTGTCGGAAATAAACCTGCAAATAAATAGAAAATAAAAATGGCAGAAGATGTAGAAAAACTTCTACCTTGCTCTAAATCCTTGCCAGACCTGAATATTAAAATTTATATGCAAAAATTATTTTACAGTATAAACTGTAGCCAAAAACTTCTTTCACTGTATTATAATTTAATTAATTTATATTAAATATAAAAATTTGATATAGTACCCAATGGATTGGGATTGTTGTAACTCGGAGTGTTCTGAGCTTATCTGCTAATGACCTGTCTCTTTGAACTGAGCCAGCCAATGTTGTTAAAATTTCCATAAGGGAAGCTGTATCTTCAGCACACCTATTGAGCGGCTTTGCAGATCCCCTAGCTATATCGGACCTGAGTCCTTTTTACTTAAAACTTTACTTAAAACTATCTATAGTTTGCATCAATTCTGCTGGTAACAAATTTTCCTTCGCAGCAGTTGGGACAGTGTTCCCTTGTGCAAGACCCTTCTTGCTAACAGAAACATCTAATCCACCAAGACCACGACTAGTAGCCACAGCATTAGTAGTAGCAGGTATTGTTCGATTCCAAAGATGTAGCTGGTTTTCCTCCGAATAATCCACCCAGAACTGAAGCTACAAAATATAAATTATATTGTTAAGATTTGAATTAAAATAATTATTTTAAATATGCTATATCATTAAAAAAGTTTTTACGTGTAGAGGTTGTAACAAGATTAGAAGCAGTGCCAGCAGCAGGAGTTGCAGTAAGTGTATTTGCTCCAAAAGATAAACCTGCAGCTGTTGATGTTGCTCCAAAAGATAAACCTCCAGCCGTTGATGTTGTTTTAAAATTCAAACCCGCACTAAGAGTATTGCTGTTCCAAAATTCAAACCACCTATTGTTGTCGCAGGAGTATCAAACGATAAACCACTAGTTCCACCAAGTCCTAATGCACCGCCAGTCAAACCACCAGTAGTAATAAGGGCTTGTCTAGTCGTTAAACCTCAGGGGGGAGGCCGCCACAGCTGGCGAATTCAACGCCGCTGTATCAGCTACTCAGTCTGTAAAATTAAAGTATTGAAAGAAATAATATTCAAGTATGTAATAATGACAAAGAAATTGTAAATGCTTTTAGACCTACAGCTCAGTCTACCGCTATGACCGGTTTGCCTTTCAGGACACCTGCAAAGCCTGTAGGCTTGACATTTGGAACTCCAACTACTGCTACAATGGGACTTACAACTGGTGGTTTAGGTGGAGGTTTAGGAGGAGGTTTAACGACTAGACAAGGCCTTATTACTACTGGTGGTTTGACTGGCGGTGCATTAGGACTTGGTGGAACGAGTGGTTTATCGTTTGATACTCCTGCGACAACAATAGGTGGTTTGAATTTTGGAACAGCAATACTCTTAGTGCGGGTTTGAATTTTAAAACAACATCAACGGCTGGAGGTTTATCTTTTGGAGCAACATCAACAGCTGCAGGTTTATCTTTTGGAGCAAATACACTTACTGCAACTCCTGCTGCTGGCACTGCTTCTAATCTTGTTACAACCTCCACACGTAAAAACTTTTTTAATGATATAGCATATTTAAAATAATTATTTTAATTCATATCTTAACAATATAATTTATATTTTGTAGCTTCAGTTCTGGGTGGATTATTCGGAGGAAAACCAGCTACATCTTTGGGATCGAACAATACCTGCTACTACTAATGCTGTGGCTACTAGTCGTGGTCTTGGTAGATTAGATGTTTCTGTTAGCAAGAAGGGTCTTGCACAAGGGAACACTGTCCCAACTGCTGCGAAGGAAAATTTGTTACCAGCAGAATTGATGCAAACTATAGATAGTTTTAAGTAAAGTTTTAAGTAAAAAGGACTCAGGTCCGATATAGCTAGGGGATCTGCAAAGCCGCTCAATAGGTGTGCTGAAGATACAGCTTCCCTTATGGAAATTTTAACAACATTGGCTGGCTCAGTTCAAAGAGACAGGTCATTAGCAGATAAGCTCAGAACACTCCGAGTTACAACAATCCCAATCCATTGGGTACTATATCAAATTTTTATATTTAATATAAATTAATTAAATTATAATACAGTGAAAGAAGTTTTTGGCTACAGTTTATACTGTAAAATAATTTTTGCATATAAATTTTAATATTCAGGTCTGGCAAGGATTTAGAGCAAGGTAGAAGTTTTTCTACATCTTCTGCCATTTTTATTTTCTATTTATTTGCAGGTTTATTTCCGACACTATGTTGATAATTTGAGAAGTTACTTTTTAACCAGTTTGCATCTAGTTTCTTGTCAGTTAAATAAGTAATGAATAAGTCGTCAGTAGCAATTAACCGTGTACAGCTCTTGTCTTACATTTTCAGGAAAAAAATAAAATATGGCTGTTTTCTATTTTGTTTATTGAGGTATTAAAAATTTATTTTGTTTGATTTTTCTTTGTTCATCAAATTTGGGATTTTAATGACTCATTCATACAAAAATTTACTAATATATGGCAGGCTTTTTTCACAAATTTTTATTCTCCACCGCTTTGTACCTATGCTTCTAATATTAGACTGACGTGCATTAACAACTATCAGAAATTAAAAATTACACACAGATTTTGCAAACTAATTGCTAACTTGAAAAAAATTGGGTTACATTAAAAGGTTAATAATAACCACAAAAAATTTTTAAATTTCTGTAAATGAACATTTATGATTATACGGTACTACATATAAATAATGACGATTAACCGCCAATTAATACCTTACGAAAATGTAAATTTTTTATAAGTTATAATTGTAACCCTGTTGAAAATATCCAGCTGGAAATCCATGCATGGACTGTATTCCAGCTGGATTTCTGGGGAATGCAGGTGCAATTTATATACAAATATACCTTGATTTCGAATCAATCTAGGTGGATTTAATGGATGTCCACCTGGAATTTCCATCTGGAATTTCCACCTGGAATTTCCGTCTGGAATTTCCACCTGGAATTTCCATCTGGAATTTCCACCTGGAATTTCCATCTGGAATTTCCACCTGGAATGTCCATCTGGAATTTCCACCTGGAATGTTCATCTGGAATTTCTATCTGAAAAATCCATCTGGATATCCGTTAAATCCACCTAGATTGATTCGAAATCAAGGTATAAATTCAACCAAGGTTCCCCAGAAATCCAGCTGGATATCCATTAAATCCACCTAGATTGATTCGAAATCAAGGTATAAATTCAACCAAGGTTCCCCAGAAATCCACCTGGAATTTCCACCTAGAAATCCAGCTGGAAAATCCAGCTGGAAATCCAGCCGGAATCCAGTCCATGCATAGATTTCCAGCTGGAAAATCCACCTGGATTTCCATCTGGAATTTCCACCTGGAATTTCCATCTGGAATTTCTATCTGAAAAATCCATCTGGATATCCGTTAAATCCACCTAGATTGATTCGAAATCAAGGTATAAATTCAACCAAGGTTCCCCAGAAATCCAGCTGGATATCCATTAAATCCACCTAGATTGATTCGAAATCAAGGTATAAATTCAACCAAGGTTCCCCAGAAATCCACCTGGAATTTCCACCTAGAAATCCAGCTGGAAAATCCAGCTGGAAATCCAGCCGGAATCCAGTCCATGCATAGATTTCCAGCTGGAAAATCCACCTGGATTTCCATCTGGAATTTCCACCTGGAATTTCCATATGGAATTTCTATCTGGAAAATCCATCTGGATATCCATTAAATCCACCTAGATTGATTCGAAATCAAGGCATAAATTGCACCTGCATTCCCCAGAAATCCAACTGGATAAATTCAACCAACGTTCCCCAGAAATCCAGCTGGAATCCAGTCCATGCATGGATTTCCAGCTGGATATTTTCAACAGGGGTCAGTGCCGTGTCCTCCCATCACACCAAAGTGAGGGGGGGAGAGGGGTCAGAGCTGTATCCTCCCCCCGCTCGGTAGTCGACAAGAAACACAGGAGTTGGCAGGTAGTGCTGGGCCCAAGAGGCTGCACGAGATTCTCACTACTTTCTTTTTCTGTGTCTGCTACTAAACTTCTAAACTGGAATACATCCTGGCGCATCAGGTTACATTGTGAGTCGCTGTCTATTAATCCTGTAATTTGATGACCTTTAATTTCTATTTGTTTCTCACTTGCGTTTCCATTGTGACTTTTAATCTTATAAACTTTGCTGCTGCTTGCCACTTTATTTGCGTCCTTCTTGAAATCTTCTTTAGTATTTTTGTTCGTACAATCTGGTGCAATATGACCGAATTGTTGGCATTTAAAGCACTTCTTTTTGCCTTTCGTGATTGCATTGACGACTTATATGATTAGTCTCTCCACAGTTGAAGCATCGATGATCCGTCGGGCCTTGGTTCTTCTGTCCATATGTTTTTGTTCTATTGAATGACTGCGTCTGTTTTTTTTTTTAAATCCTCGTAATTTAAGATCATCCCTTGTAACTTGGCTATACTCTTGGCGTTATAAAATTGAATTTTTGCTGTAAATTCCACATTTATTCCATCTACAATAAATTCTTTTATAGAGTCGTCTTCGATGTTTTCTCGTTTGTCAATAGTGAGCATGTTTTGAATGTAGGTCAGCATTGGTTCGTTTCCTTTCTTCTTTTTGGATAATATTTCAAATATTTTTCTTCTGTTTGCTGTGACCTTAAAATCAACTTCAAGAGTTTGCTTTAATTTGTTCCAAGTCGTTATGTTGTTATGCCTATCCAACCATATTTTTGCAGCTCCTGTTAATGACTTTTTGGCTGCTACAAGCGTCTCTAATGGCATCCATTGGCACATCATAGCGATCTCGTCCATGCTGTTGATCCATTTTCTTGTCGGCTGGGTGACATCTACTCCCGAAAATCGCGGTAAGGTGTCTTCAACATCTGTGAGAGATACCTTTGTTATTGTCTGTGATTGCTGTACCGCTGCGTTAGTTGCTTGCGTGATTGTGACTACCATATTAATTAATTCCTGAGGTGGTATTGTTGAAAAATTCTGTGGCGACTTCTGATGTAATCGAGCACTTGTATTTTCGCTAGTTTGTTGATCCAATGCTTCGGCTATGAGTCGCTGCGATTCTGCCCTCATGCTATTCATTTAAGCAGGCATTTAGTCGATGTCTTTTTGGGCGGCTTTCTTTACCTTCTCAGTCACCCTTTGAAGAGCTTCGTCCAATTGAGACATCTTTGCGTCGTGGTGCTTGCGCTGTGCAGCTTTGAGTTTACGTTGAGCTCTTCTCTTAGCCTGCTTGATCGTCACAGATGTTTTAGCAGTCCTCGGCGTTTCTCGTCGCGCGGGCTTCTCGGCGTCTTCTCTTCCTTCCGTCTTGTTTATTTTGATTGCACTGGGTCCTTCATTTGGGCCCGGCGCTTTCCTCTTCTTGATTTCGTCTTCTTCTTATATTTACGTCTTTTAATCTGTATGTCTTATGCACATATGTGTACGTCTTATCTTATGCGTGTAGTTTTCGCGCTTTTATGTTTTTTCGTCTTTTAGGTTACGTACTTTCACGCAGTCCGTCGTTGTTCCGTCGATACTCTCGCTGCGTTCTGCTGGACTTGCAGATTCCCGATGATGCGTCTTCCGTTCTGCTGCTGGCCGTCTGCCGTTGTAATGCACGTCGTCTAGTCTTTGTCTTCTTTTGGGAACTATACTCCTTGGTTGCAGTAGTCGTGGCGGCTGGCGAACTTTTTTAGCACATACTCTCGGCGTCTTCACACTTCAATTCTACACTTGTTTACTTCCGATGGAAAGAAATCCGTATCCCGGACGAGCCCCTAGATTTGTGGGATTGGGATTCTTACGGACTCGAAAAATAAGGCTAACGTTTTAGAATAGGGCAAAATAGTGTAAAAAAAGGTACAAGGTGTACATCACATTCTCAATTCAAGGGACGCCTCCGAACTGTTTTTTGCACTTCTTGGGCTGCTTGGGCTTTTATCCTAGCGGGGTTGGTGCCCCCAATCTTAAGGCCCTCTCTAGGCGCCCCCGTGGGGTGTTCCCGGGGTTGGATTTCCCTATTTCCCCTTTCTCTCTCTCTCACTCATTCCTACAATATTATAATTATTAATAAAAAATAAAAGAAAAACTCAAAAATTTTAGCCCCTAAAAAAATAATTGAAAATAAGTATATTAAAAAAATAATTATCCCATACTCTGCAATAAAAATTAATGCAAACCTTCCGCTCATGTATTCAGTGTTAAACCCCGAAACTATCACGGATTTCCCCTCAGCAAAATCAAAAGGAGTACGATTTAACTCGGCTAAAAACCTGGCAAACAAAATTAATTTTCTAAAATATATTCTAATAAAAAATCAAGAATAAACCTGATAATGTAATAACTTTAAAATATTAAATCTATCAATCATAAAAATTAATCTTAAAATTAATAAAATTATCCTTACTTCATAAGAAATAGTTTGAGCAATACTTCGAATCCCACCAATTAAAGAATATAAAGAATTAGAAGATCACCCCCCAATTATAACCCCATACACACCAAAGCTTATAACACAAAAAAATATTAAAATTTTATTCTTAAAATTCTAGAAACTATAGGTAAATTTTGCCATAATATTAATACAATAAATATTCTTAAAATTAGTCTAAATAAATAAAACATATAATTAGATTTAATTACCAAAAACATTTCTTTATAAAACAATTTTACAGCAGTCTAATTTTCCTAAGATTGGGCGAAAAAAGATTGAGCCCTACCGGAAATCACTGGAGGGGATTAAAGAGTATAAAAACCTTCGTCTAAGGGCAATCATCGTTTAGTCGTATCGAGTATCTACTACCAGTAATTTGCATGCACGCTAGTTGTAACCAAGAAAGGGATGCAGCGCAAAGGCAACAGCCTATGAAACATCATTGGAAAGACGTGGAAAGCAGCCGAGACTCCAACACCGGGTCTAGGCGACTGATCCACCAACGCAACACAAAGAAAGATACAATCTGTCGTCACACAGAGAAGGAGAGAGAGACAGAAATAGATAAATAGATAGATAGATAGATAGATAGATATTCTTTTATTAGCCTCAGTTGGCAAATATTTATATGTATATAAACATCTTCCCTTTGTTAAGATTCTCTTTACAATAAACACAGCCGGTGAAATTAAAATTTACTAGTACATAAATAAATAAATATATAAATACTAAACTTATCACAGATATAAAAATATCAGAGTCAATTATATAAATGGACCTAAAACAATAGACCTGTGCCCAGCAGTATAGATAGAAATTTGATATTGGAGGTTAGGGATTTATATCGCCAATAGGTATTGGCGCATCATTCTCTTAAAAGCTGTATAAGATGGCAGGAAGGGAGTTCTATAAACGAGTTCCCTGTACTTGGAATGCCCTGGCTTCAGTGTCAGTGCTCGCTATAGGGATTTTAAGTTCCTGCGGTTCACCCCTAGCAGCAACTCTCGGAGAGTGCACAGAAATGAAGTCAAGTAAGTAGCTAGGCTGCCTCATTCTGATTATTTTGTATAATAGCCGTGCTGTGAAGTACAGCCTGCGTGAGTCTGTTCTGAACCAACTCAATCGCCTTCTGTAGGGGGAAATGTGATCATCCCTCCTAACTCCGTAAACGTATCTCACACACATTGCTTAATTGTTGCAATCGCATACGTTGTTCGTCAGTTGCATCCAAGCACACAACCGTGCAGTAGTCCAGGTGTGGATGAACTAGAGACTCGCCTAGCCTCCCGCGCAGTGCCTCATTGGTGCAGCCCTGTATAAACCGCAGACTGCAAAGGACTTTATTGAATTGCTTGTGATAGAGTTAATCTGCGGCTACCACGATAATTTGTTGTCTAGTATAACACAAAAGCTAATGACTTCTGCGCTGAACTGAACGTATATTCCTTTCCCCAGCTCAACACCTGGCAGTGACGTGTTCTTAATGTCATTCACATTTCTGTTCGAGCCAAAGTATATTGCTTTGCTTTTGCCTGTATTGAGCTGCAGTCCAGAGCATGCCGACCACTCTGCCATTTTTTGTGCCGCGGGAGACAGTTGAGTCAGACCGTCCGATAGATCCTCTTTTGTAGTGTGAAGATATATTTGAAGGTCATCTGCATAGAAAATGTGCTTAATGTCAAGTCCGCCCTAGTACTAGTCTGATGTGTAGATCATTGACGTAAAGACAAAAGAGTAGGGGACCAAAGACGGACCCTTGTGGAACTCCCAGATTAGTTTCAATATACTCTGAGTTTACATTCTTCGTCGAGATAACCATCTGAGAGCGGTCTTGTAAAAATGATTTGATCCAATGAAGATCCATCCTGGTAAACGTGACAGTATTATTATGCTTAACTTGCGCCCACTTGTTGAGGACGGGAAACGGCCAGTCCGGGGGGCAGGACGCTTAGAGTGTGCTCCCCGGGTTATGGATAAAAGAGAAAGGATAGAGGAGAAAGAAGCGGCCCTGTCCGACTCGTGTGGAAGAGAACGGAGGAAGCCTTTCGAATTGAATTTAAGATCTATAGTGGAGACGAGGAAGAAGTGGAGGAGGAGAAATAGTAAAAAGTGGCGTGGGACTAGAAGAGGAGTTAAATCGAGGTGTAAATCCTTGCGAAAACGGCGATCCGAAAGGAGAGCGTTGAGACGCAAAATAGTAAGATTATGGGAAAATAGACTGACAAAGAGTGAGTTTAAAGGAAATAGAACTTGCAAGGTGTCAGTCCAACAAGGCGGAAGTGATAGTGGCGCTAATGAAGGAAGCGCGCGCCCGGATTTCAACAAACCATTCACTATCCAATTCGATGCGAGCGACTACGCTATAGGGGCGGTGCTCCCGCAAGACTCAGAAGACGGAGAACACCCAATTGTATACGCAAGCCGCGTTCTTTTACCGGCAGAAAGAAATTACTCTACCACGGAGAAAGAATGCTTGGCGGTGCTATGGGCCATAATGAAATTTTGGCCATATCATGAATCTGTAGATTTACGGTAATCACGAATCACAGCTCACTCAAATGGCTAAGAAATTTAAGAGAGCCCACGGGCAGATTGGCCCGTTGGGCCCTGCAGGTGCAACGATGGCCATTCGACATCGTCCACCGTAAGGGGACGATGCACAAGGTGCCAGACGCGTTATCACGGCTAGAGTGCATAAGTGATGAAATAGCGGCTTTTGAGGGAATCAGTGACGAGAAGTACCTCAAGCTGCGAGAGGAAGTAGTGAGAACACCGTCTAAATATCGAGATTGGCGAGTGTAGAATGGCAACCTTTATCGCATGAGACGCGATCCGATGCTAGACCCAGTGGCGAATAGAGAAGAGGGATGGAAATTAGTGGTGCCATTAGAAAAGAGGGAAGAAATGTTAAACGAAGCTCATTGTGCGCCGTCGTCCGGTCATTTAGGTGTCGAAAAGACCTATGATCGGATTGCGAGGGAGTACTATTGGAAAGGTATTTATTACGACGTAGTTTCGTACGCAAAGCAATGGCCGATCTGCCAGCAGTACAAGATCCCCCAAACAGGCGCACAGGGACTGATGGGAAGTAGAATAGTGGAAAGACCGTGGGTAGTGGTGGCAGCCGACGTAATGGAATTTCCGCCTAGTAAAAGTCAGAATAAATATCTGTTAGTGATGCAAGATCTGTTTACTAGATGGATTGAAGTAAAACCATTACGTAAGGCGGATCGTAAATCAGTGGCGAGAGCGTTAGAGGAATTGGTTATATTTAGATGGGAGACGCCAGAGTACTTACTAACGGATAATGGAAAGGTGTTTGACAATCAGCTCCTAAAGAAGTTATTGGAAGACTGTGGCATCAAATACGAAACTACGCCGCCCTATTGGTCACAAGCTGATCCGGTAGAGCGTAGTAATCGTACGTTGAAAATAATGATAGCGACGTTTGTGAAGGCGGATCACAGAGATTGGGACAAACACGTGCAAGAATTCAGGCACGCCGTCAATACGGATGTACAGAGTTCGACGCGCGTGTCCCCGGCCTGCTTGAATTTCGGGCAAAATCCATGCCCGGTGAAAAGTTTGAGGCGGCAAGTAGAAAATAGGAGGAGTATAGAGCGAATCCCGCCAGAGGCATGGAAGAATCGCTTGAAAAGGTTGGATGCGTTACGAGACTTAGTGGCGAAAAAATTGATGAAGCGAAGGAAAAACAGAAAAAAGAGTACGATAAGGGGAGAAAGGATGTGAGATTTAATGTAGGTGATAGAGTGATGCGAAAGACTCAAGCTAGCTCCAAAATACGAAGGGCCGTTTGAGATTGAAGAGGTGTTATCTCCGATCATATATTTTTTGGAGCGGAACGAGCATAGTGGTCGAAAATTGGCAAAGGCGCACGTATCTCAATTACAAAGGTACATAGCGCCTAGAGGGAATGCAAGAATAGAATAGAGATGGACTAATCTTAATTTTTTTTTGTTTTGTTGTTACAGAGATCATGGATGGCGACGGAGAGGAAAGAATGGGAGGTGGCTTGCCCCTGCGCTCACCCCCGGATGACCAGGAGGCCTCTGAGGAGAGTGCGTCTTCGGTGCAAGCGGCTTCACCAGTGATCTAGAGGAGGCACGCCTCCATGGAGCGCTGATGGAGGCGAGTGGCGACGTCGCGACGGCCGACGAAGACGACCTCCTATCGGACGTGTCTGTGTCGACGTTCGATGAGGAAGGTCGCCTGCGAAGTTGGGTCGAGATCGTGGATGAGGCCGATAGAAGGAGAGAAAGAAAGAAGAAGGAAATAGAGCGAGAGCAGCAAGTGGCCACAGAGGCGGCGATGGTGGCAGAGGTGGCAGAAGGGACCGCGGCACTGGCTTTGGAGAGGCCAAGGCCGTCCTTAAGAGTGTCGGTCCCTCTATCGGCTGCGAACCTGGCCATCCGTAGATAACCAGCCTGCCGGAACCAAATAGCTTCGGGCTAGAAAAGTTTCTAGAGGCTACCGTTTTGAGCGAGAGGGAGTATTGGGAGAGGGTTGAACGGCTCGCAGCAGATTCGTCTGCTCGGAGCCAGTGGTGCCAAGAGAAACTGCGGAGGAGTGGTTGCTACAGGTGACTAGTTAACCAGCCGAGGTAGAGCTACAAGCTTACCTCGCGCTCATTCTCCTTTGCCAGGGCCCATTCATCTAACTCGGGACAGGAGGAGATGGGAGGAGGAACGCCGGGCGAGGGCGGCCAAGGAAGGATTATTTCTTTCTGAACTGGTTGACCTGCTGGCCATAGCATTAGAAGAGGAAACAAGGCGGCAAGAGAAAATTAATAGAAGATCTGAAGTGGTGCCAGAGGCAGCAGTAATAGAAGAAATAATGGACATAGAGGTCGTAGAAGAAGTGGCAAGAGGAGAAGAAGGGGCGGTTGGAGGATAGAAAGAAAGCTAGGAGACGGTGGAGTCGGCCCAGGCGCTACGCCGGGAAGCTCAGCAAGAGGAATAAACGCCGATGAGCATAGATGAGGAATCAGTGCGTGAGGAACCCCAAAGAGCTGGCGGAAGGAGCCGTCATCGGGGACCTAGAGCAAGGCGCAGAAGAACCTGGAGAGGCGGCTGGCTTGAGAGGCTATTCAAGCGAATATCCCGGCAGTGGCCCTCCCTGAAAGACGGGAGGAGGCGAGTGGATCAACGGGAATTAATGTAATAGAGAGAGAAGAGGAGAGTGGCGACAGAAGGAGAGAGGTGAGAGAACCGTGGCAACTGAGGGCCAGGACCCAGGGGGTAATGTTCGGAGAGTTACGAGCTATCGCTACGGATCCCCGTGTCGACCCGCCGCCGCACGCGTGTTTCAACTGCTGGCAGCAGGGACACTTGTCAAAATGGTGCAAACGGCCTAAGCGCCGCACCTATTGCGCCAATTGCGGTAGGCACGGGGAAGACCTGAAGTCATGCCCAAGGTGCTGCGAGGCCCATTTGGAGTTCCTGCGAAGGAACTTCGCACACGAAAAAGAATGGGAAGAACGGTTGGACCGCCAGAATCAGGTGGAAGTGGCGACCGAGATGAGAGAGGCCGAGGAGAGAAGAAGGGAGGCTGACTTAAGGATACGGGCGGAAGAGATAGCAAGAGAAACACAAGTCGAGAGAGAAAGACGAATTCTGCAGAGTAGCATCATGGAAGAGGCGATGAGAGCCACGGAGGAGGTGCTACGGGAAGCGAAACGGAAAAGGCCAACCACGGGGGAGGAAAGGCCGGATTTAAAAAGGGCGAGGAGGGCGGCTCCACCAAGGAGAGCCACTCCTCCGGTCCCGCCGGAAAGGCCCATCCCTCGGCTCTACAGGGAAGGGCCGAAGTCCGGCCTGAGCTAAGGGAGGTACGCTCGGTTACGCGGAACGTGCCTTGTCCGGTTAGAAGCGGAATGAATGAGGACCCGAGAGTGGCCCGAGATGTTTTCGAAGCGATGGAGATCGTGGCTTCACTCCTGGCAAGGACTCGTGAAATTCTCCTAAGGAGTTTTGCCAGAGACTATCGGGAAGAGCAAGGCTGAAGTAACCTGATAGATAGAAGTGTCGACAATAAAAGAAGATGTATTTAGATGATAGGAAAGGAGAAGTAGTGGTGAGGCGAGAGAGGGAGGGGATGGCGGTCCCGGAAGAGAGGATGGAGAGGGCCCGTTATGTAAGAGGGTCCTCACCTTTCTCTTATCAGGGAAGCCGTCCAGTTTTCAAGTGGTTGGACTTCCTTGGAAAGGATGTCCAGCCTAGGAGGGGGAATTGTAACGAAGCGTAATTTGAATTTTCCCGCGAAGTGGAATAAAAAGAGCGCCTGCGCGAGCCTGTTTTCTCGTCGCGAGACGGAGCGCGCGCGCGCGAGTCGACGAATGTGCGGGCGCGCCGGAGGAATCGAGCGCAGCGATTGGTCACTGCGGCGCGGCAACAGCCGCGGCCGATCTGCGCACGACCCGCGACGGGCGGTACCGCTCGGACGAGTACGCGCGACGGAGCCCTTGGAAGGTAGCACAGTCGAAAGCCGTCGGAGAAGATCCAACAACCTTCGAAAAGTACGGTCGAGAGGTTTGAGGGGATTCATCCTCTCGCCATTCCCGGAAATTCAGAAAAGCCAGCAGCCCGCAGGTGTCAACGACGTTGTTGCGTCGAGCAGGAGCTCTGCAACAACATGCACCCCAAGGAAGCGGCCGCAAGCGGAATAGAAGCAAAGGTAAAAGTAAGTAAAGTGAAAAGGTGTAAGTGCGCGGTAGTGAACGGTGAGAAAGAGAGAGGTAGACGCGACGGTCCTCCAGTTTGGTCAGCGTTAATACGCCGCCACTAGGAGTAGACTTAGCGTACGTGTGTGAGAGTGATGGTGTTGTGTTCAAGTGAGATAAGGATGTTTAAAAGAATTTAGGTAGGACGGCCGGTGCGATCAACGGCCGCCGCTAAGATTCTAGCGCCTTTTGCGAACGCTGAGTCGGGGCGCGCGTTCGCAGAAATAAATATTGCGGAGGTTTTCGTGTTGGTAAGGGAGAGTATTGTAGTGGCGAGTTCGGCAGTTTAGATTAGTGGCGGTTTCAATATAAAAATTTAAATTTGTTCGTTGCCTGCGTCGTTTCTCGGTGGCGCGCTTTCCCAAGCCGGACTTCGTGTCCCGGGGACTTACTTCCTGCGGACGGGTCTCTTCCTGCAGACTGGGACTTTTCTGTATTCCCCAGGAGGTGGCCACGTCACACTTTTAAATTGTATAAATTATGTTTCTTTAGTTTTTCGAAAAATTTAGCCTACTCTCCTTATTCTGGATGTGACTTATACGTATCTAGATGTAAAATTCTCCGCTCTTTCCGATTCCGCTTTAAAAGATGGAGGTTTTAATTTGAAAAATTGAGGTTGACATTAAATACCTTTGAAAATAAGGTCCAAGGTTAAATCCAAGGTCGCCATTCGATTCCTTGTTTAAAGTTACTAAAGGAATATTCCTGATGTTCCTGGTGGTTGGCGGTCCGGTAGCACCACCGACGTCGACCTCGGGAGCTCCGTTTGCGGCCTCGGTTCAGTCGTGACTAGCTCGCCTCGCGCTCCCGCTCCGTCTTTTATGCCATTTGGCCAAGCCGCTGCAGCTAGCATCGAGGCAAAGAGAGGGAAGTTGCTATCGCGCGGGCAAGTCGCGTAGTGGGGGAAGCGTCTTCGCAAGCGGATTCTGTGCGGTAGAGAGAGAGCGAGAGAGAGAGCGAGAGAGAGAGAGAGAGAGAGAGAGCGAGAGAGCGAGAGAGCGAGAGAGCGAGAGAGCGAGAGAGCGAGAGAGCGAGAGAGCGAGAGAGCGAGAGAGCGAGAGAGGGAGAGAGGGGGAGAGGGGGAGAGGGGGAGAGGGGGACAGGGGGAGAGGGGGGGAGAGGGGGAGAGGGGGAGGAGAGAGGGTAGAGGAGAGGAGAGAGGGGGGAGAGGGGAGAGAGAGAGCGGGAGAGAGAGGGAGAGAGGGAGAGAGGGAGAGAGGGAGAGGGAGAGAGAGAGAGAGAGAGAGAGAGAGAGAGAGACATACAATGAAGTTGAAGGTGTAAAACCAAAAGCAGAGCACAGAGTTGGTGATGGAGTAGCGCACGCAAAAATAAGAAGGTATCTGTTTAAAGACAGTACTGCTTAATGGCAGAAAACGATAACTGCTTAAAGGTAGACAAAATTTGAAAAAAAAGAAAAAAAGAAAAAATTTGTATTTTAATGATAACTCACTGTTACATAGTATTGGATACAAAACTGATTTTTTGAACGGAGGGAAGAATGTTACGGATAGGATTACTCCTATTTACCGCTAAATGTTTTTAAAAAACAAATTCGACGAAAACGCCAATCAATTGTTCGCTAATGAATGAAGTTGGCCATGTAGTTGTTTTGAAAATGTATTTAAGTGTTTTAATCGTATCTTTCGTCGGAAAATTTCCTGATGCTGTTAAGAACAGTCAGTAATAAACAGAAGTCAATACGTTTTTGGGCTTAAAATTTACGGTTCTTTCAAAATCCGGGGTCAAAAATATCATATCGTTATATCATATCAAAAACATGTACATATAAGTTTCTAGATTTTTCAAGGATTATTTCACAATTTAATCTTTAAATGCCCTTAAACTTGACCTGATGAGGTCAAACAGATCCTAGATTTGAAATCAGCTATCCAAAAACGTATAAAATATATGGTTTCATCGAAAGGTTAGAGAACTTTTTTTTTGTGGGGTGTATTATCTTTCTCGTAGTGCTTGTATTTAAAAACCTTCAGGTATAAACTTTTTTTTGACAAATTTTCACTATTCAGTGGGGTTGAATGTTAACTATGTTAAAAATAGTCGCGCACTGAAATAAAACAATGAGGAAGTTGAACACGATGACGACTCAATGAAAAGAAAATTATGCCAAAGATATTGAAAAACCACGTGGCGCGGCGTACACGTATTTAGCAGGCGAGTATGTATGACTCGCTGAGTCGTCGTTGGTTGCACGGGCAACGTAAGGTCTCACAGTCACTCGTAGATGATTGACCCGCGGGAAATTCCTCGTTTTCCGGCACACAATACACCATCTTACAATATTAGTAAATATTTGATTTAGTAAAAATTAATTAATTACCATTTGTAATTTTATTTAAGTTAATGTCATCATGAATACTTGAATCCCACGCGCCAATGGCACATACATCCTTTTCTAAGTGTCGAATAATTGGCAAATTATAAAATTTATGACCATGTTCTTTTGGTAATATGGAATGAAGCCCTGCCACTGAAACATCATCACCAGATTGAAATGTAGATAAATCATCCGCATTAAGATCCAGAAATAATACAGGAATATGAGGTTCCATTCCATAGGACGGATTCCAATCAGCAGGTGCACCGGGTATCCCGGATCCTGCTGCCGGTACAAGTACTGCATTTCTTTCTTCAGTCAAACACACCCATTGGTCCACCAAACTCTGTTCTCGTTCCATATCCTGTTCTGTTTTATCTAAAAAGGTTTAAGATGTTATAAAAGTAATATTGGTAATCTATTAAAATTATGGTAAAAATCAAATATTGCATTTTATATGCAATGATTATAAGAAAATGGTAATATTTATTAGTCGTTTGTCAACCGTTCATATTAAGAGTGTGGTTAAAACAAGGAAAAACATTCTTTAAACAAATATATTAAATACGTTTATGTAATATTCCACTTTAAGTCACATGATCAAAAGATTAATTTGCCTGAATCTATGAGAAAATAATCTTTCACACTATCAAAATACATTTAAAAAATAGTAGAGCTATATGGAATAAGTTGAGGAAGGTATAAACTAATAGTGTTTTTCTTTATTTTTCGAAGGTTCAACAAAAGTTTCACAATTATTATTCTATATAGCCTACATTAAAATAACTTAGGGACTTGTTTAGAAAAATTACTCCTGAAAATTAAGGAAACTTTTTAACAAAAATTTTTCTTAATCATCACACTTAAGATTCTTAGGAGACGCAAATAATTTGGATTATTCTAAATTACAAATGATAAAACAATATACCGAAAAATATAAAATTAACAATATATATTAAGACCTTTCAAGATAGGCGTACATTTTACTTTGCAGCTTTTGTTAAAAATATTTAGTTTGTTTTTAATTACTATTAATATTAAGATATTGACATACTTACTTAAAAAAATATAAGATACGTATTTTATTTCTTACTTTCAAGTTTAAACTGCAATATACTTATTTACATTTTTGAACATAAATTTTATGCGATAAAAATTTGTTAAGTTTTACTTGAAACAAATTAAGGTTTAATGTAAAAGTGAGTTATTCTTTATATTAAGAATAGAATTAAACTACTTTTGCATTGCAGATAAAAATTTAGAAGACATTTTTATATCTGGTAATTAAACTGAAATATTTAAGTGAAATTTCTTACAATTTTTTAAGTTTAATATAAAAACTAATGAAAGTATTGTATTTACTTTCTTACGAAAGTATAACTGAAGGCAAGTCTGAGCTTTCGAACGACGAGCGCTCGAGGAGCACTGCGGCCTCTATAGCGTTTGTCTCTATATAAGTTGATTTTTATAAAACACGTGAAAGTATTGAAATCAATTGATAATATATAGAGTCAAGTCTAATACCTGTCAAGCTCTTATTACTAAACTTACAAACACTAAATTTCGGAGCTTACTTTCATTGGCAATCACAATATATTAAAGTAGTGAAAGTATTGAAATCAATCGACAATATAGAGTCAAGTCTAATGTTTGTCAAGCTTCTATTACTAAAGCGAAAAACCCTAAATTTGGGAGCTTACTTTCATTGGGAATAAAAAAACCACAGCCTTCATTCACTTGAAATGAGACACGATTATGAAATTTCAACAATATCAAAATTACCAAGAGGAAAGCATTACATTTAGAAATCTAATCACAACCAGTCTAAATTACGATAATATATTGTTTTAAAAACTGACAGACACTTGTCAAAATTCTTTATAATACAAGTGCCACGAGGTAAAATATAATTGGATGTTTATATTATTACTTTACGCGATTCGATGTAGACATTTTTTTCCAATAAATCTCCTATTAAAGTGATTGTTTGAAAAGGCGACCTATGAAAAGGACGACTAATGAATAAAAAACAAGTCTACATTTTCTTAAATAATCATATTACTATGCTACTCTAAAACAATACTGCTGATACTACTTATGAAAGAATCGTTACTAGAGTGCAAATCGCCAATGCGTTCGTTAATTAATTTTTCTATAGAATTTACTATCTTACAAATTTTCAGTCCGATGCAGTTCGATATTTAATAACCTTTTATCTTTTTCATCGGCAATCATTTTTACGACTTTATAAAAGTGACGTTAAAATTATAAATTATGCATTTCAGGCGCGAAATGTCGTACACATTAAGTTGTTATCTAAGTTGACATTTTTTCTGGAAGAAACTTTAATGTCTTGTATAATATAATACCCGACACTGCCACTGAACTAACGTTCGAACATATACCTAACGACCTAAGCGTTCGTTTTATTACGATCAATTCGAATTTTGTGTAAAATTTTAGTTTTAAACTGATACTTTTAATGTGGAAGAGATGTGCTCTGTAAGCAAAAAAGATAAATAAAACAAAATAAAGACTGGCATACAAGTCGCACAAACGGGATCAACTCGCACTGCATCAACAATATTCATGAACAGCAAAAAAAACAAATAAATAAATAAAAAACACGAATTTAAGTGAAAAGCAAATAAACAATTAATGAAAAGAAAAACCCCAGTAAAAAAGTACTCAAAGAGAAACGTGTCGATGGTAGTTTGATAATTATGCAATAAAGAGCTGTTGCGACTCGATGATTAGTTAAAACTGAACCGAGGTATTAAACGAGTCTTCGAGTTCAAATTCAAACAACTTGCGGATTAAGCAGAGAGACTCGGAAAATATGATGTACGGATTTATAAATAAATGGCATATTATATGTTATTCTCTGCAATATTTTGAACACTGTCATACCTACATCTCTGTTGATTAAAAAACTGCTGACTTGTATGAGTATTTTCTTGAATTTTTCCATAACCTTCATCAGTGTTATTAATCGGATCTTGTTTTAAATTCTCATTTATATCTTTGTTAGCTGATCGATTAAAACTTGGCTTTTGCACAACTACTTGACTCGCGAGACCTTCTTTTCCAGCTCGTCCATGAATTGGTCTTTCCTGACTTATACATACTTGGTGAATTTCCTTTCTGGGTTGCTCTGTAGTTCTGCTCTTAGTAATCACCTCAGATCGAGAATGGTTTTGCATCGATCTGTCCCAATTCAGGTTTAGTGTCATGAGTTTATTATTATATGATCTCAATCTCAATACTTGCTTCTTAGAGTAAACCATAAAACTAAACCTCTTGACGTGTCAAAATCAAAATCAAAACAAGATGCGCAGTAGCGCTTCGCTGTTTACAAAACAAGATGCACAATAGCGCTTTGAAGCCGTATATATAGATATAGTAGTAATAGTAAATGAAAAAAAATAACTAGCTAGGGGCTGGAAAAAACCCAGATGTCTTGAAAATTTATTGAAAAGAAAAATGAGGCCAACAAAAACGACACATGAATATTAAATTAAATAATGTCTCTTTTTGCATAAAACTTTTTGTGTCTTTTCCCATCGCTGTCGCCGGATACTCTCCCTCTCGGAAAGCCTTGCCTCGGTCTCCGAATGCTGCTCGTGATGGCACCTCGAATGTCCCGCCTCAAATAGCCCCGCATCACAATATTTACGTGTAAAATATTAGTCAATTAATTATATAAAAGCATATATATTATAAAAAAGCTATGGTAAGTGGCCAAAAAAAGAAAAATTTAAGATATTTTTGATGAAACAATAGTAAATATAAAGAGTACAGATAAGAGCACTGCTTGAGTCCTAATAATGAATGAATACCTTAAATGGATACTTAATGTGTAAAAAGTTTCAGTTATCAAAAGTGAAGCATGAAATTTTTATAGCTATTATACTGGAAAGAGTATTTTTTTCAATTTAACCCAGGTAAGTAAATTAAATAAACCGGTAATATAACAAATATAAAAAGCAGGTAATTAAATTAATAATAATAAATTAAGGACGTTGTCGTAAAAATCATTAAATTATCCTTTATAATTCCGCGAAATTTCAATATAGCAAGCGGTATTAAAAAAGTTAAAATTGTACTTGAAAGTTGCATCATTTAACATGGGAAGCATAGGACGAAGCTCGTGTTACAGAGCATTTTTTTGAACTGTGAGCGCACTTATCTTGTAATACTTTTAAAAAATTATATTAGGGTATTTGATGATATAAGAAACAAGATGTACTCAAGTAGATATGGGGAAGCGGTATTCGTTTTTTAATGGCAAGCGTTTAAAGTAAGCATCTTTTAGTCTACCGCAAGCGCCGGAGGAGAACGACGATTGCGATTTGACAATGTCGCACGCATCAAATAGTGCGGCAGCATCATGGAGCATGTTTCTGTGCGCTATGCGTATAAAAATTTGGATATATGTATATTGCGGACGCTCAAGACGCTGTTGCCGGATCGCCCGAGGCTGCGCAGAAGATACCTTTTGTATTTCTGCGCATAGAAAACGGAGAGAATGCGTGCAGTAGTGCTCAACCTATTCTTCTTTTGCCATATACACTGGTACTAATGCAAATGAAGTTTAAGTTGCGCACGACTGATCCGCGACAACGTCCTTAAATAAGCCAAGCTGGCAACTCTTCTTCAGAACCAGACGTTCCTATAACAAGAAAAACAAACCCTAACATCAAACAAGTTAGTGTTAATGAAGACAACTCAACTGACGATTATTGATGGGACGACACATAAGCCACAACAAGCGGACTTAGCACAAATAGTACTGAAGCACGATGAACTCTCATACTCAGAGAATAGACAGAAGAAAATGCACGCGCAATTCAAGCCCCTTTCTCAACAATAAAACAAATTAAAAAGAATCCTCTAAATATGAATCTTCCACAATATCAGAAAACATAGAAATCCCAACAATTAGAGCCACATATACTATTCCTCCAGGAATAATTTATCTTGAATTCAGGAATATTCTTAACAATACCCAAAAGATAACTTACTACATTTTAAAGTTTCTAATGGTATTTGGTATTGTTTATTTTGTACTTATTTATTATCGGCTTTTCTGAAGTCTCTTAAACTGTGATCCCGTTGCCGTATCTTGGTGCATCTGGTCTGAGATTCATCATGCATTTATATCGGTTTCTAGCTTTCTTCTGGTTACATTCTTGTGTGTTTTGTCGGATACACCATCTTGCCTATCGTCAATATCTTGATTATCTGACGCTATTTTGCCGTTTATGTTATCCAGAAAATCTTGTAATTTCTTCTTTCTTCTTTTTTCATCTATCTTCGTATGCTTCGCTGTTTTATAATAGTCTGTCTGAGAGGAGTAGGTGTTGCGAGACTGAGAAAAATCAATTGATTCGGCTTCCTGCAAAGATATTGGCCTATTGGAGCGTTTATTAAACTAAACATTTAAACTGTTTTGGAGACATGCGGCTCGAGATCCGAAGCTTTTGAACCTTCACCTTACATGGATTCGCGTGCTCGCAAACGTGGATCGCTTTCCCTTAACTAAATCTTTACATCGTAAAGGAATAATTAAAGACGCAAGCTGTAAATGTAACTATCCTAGCGAGGATATTAATCATGTAATTTGGCAATGTGAACTTCACGATAAAAACACAAAAGAATATATTGAAAACTTAAAGAAAGAAAAAATATATCTACCTTAATCAATACATGTTTAAAATTACAAAAATGTAATTTAATAATATAAAACTCATAAAATGTTAAATTAATCAACGTCACATAATGTACTAAATATGTAACCGGAGACAATGGAATAACACGACTTCTGTAATCTGAAATTGGCTTCTCGCCCTAATTGCTTAATAAATGAAAAAAAATTAATAAATAAATTCACATACTTTATGCTCGAATCGTGTTATGACATCATGAAGGCGCGTACTTTAAATAGCATTGTAGCTGTCAAATAGTGGTGGTATCTTGTCGGTTATAAGCTGTATAATGGAGTTAAAATTTATTTTTCGACTCACCGATGAATTGCGTCGGATATCCTTAATTTTGCATAAGCATCCTTCGACGCCATTTGGTGTCAATAATTTATAAGCATAAAATTTCGGGACACTGAAAGAAAGTATGTGATTCTGGTGACGACACCATTATCCGTTAATTCATCAACGAGTTTACCAAAAAGTGGATGTCCTCTAGAGACCCCACGCTGATGCCGCTGCGTCATCTCTCGCCACCTCCTTGAACGCTCTCTGACATCCAGATATTTTCCTGCTCGCATCACCATAACATCACAAAATCCAATGCATCTTGTGGCTCAAGAATCTCTCTCGAGATTTCAAGCTGGCCGTTGCTCCTGCGTGCCGGTAATCTCGCCTTCTCTGTTCTTCGGTATCACGCATGCATCCGCGTGGTCTACCTTATGGTTCGCGACTGATACCGACACGCTCCCCCTTGGGAAGAGTTCCCTGGGCCATCTGCTGACCGGGTGGCGGACGCTGGGCAGCTATTGCTGTTCTGTGGCCTGCGGGTGGTCGACGGGTGGCTTTCCGGATTCTCTGAAGGAAATTGACATTCCCGGAGTCCCTAACCGGGGGATGGTGAATGCCGCTATTCTCCTAACACCGTAATCTGAGTGCGCGCTTCAACGACCGCGGCAAGACGTAACTATGGAATGTGGCGCGCATGAGAACCGGGGGCTTGATTTAATTGCCGCCCGTGAGGTGGGGTCTTCTATAAAACCACGCCAATTAGTATTTTATGTCTCCAAACTCATTTTCTAAAGTGGGTAAGCATGTGCGTGTGCGTGTGTCGTGTTCAGTATTGAGTGTTCCCTCCTCTACTCTTAATTGCGGCTTGCAATCTTCCTTGCATATTGGAAATGCAAATTCAGATCATCCGTTGAAGAATCTGATGCCGAACTCTTATTAAAGCGTTCTTGAATGCTGCTGAATTGTTTAAATTTGGATAACTTTGACGCAATCGGCGGCCCAATATGCCCCAGACGTGCTCAAGATTCAGATCAGGACTCATTGCAGGATGCCTCAGCAATCTAATGTTGTTTCTCTGAAAGAATTGGAGGGTCGCATTCGCTGTATGAGGCCTAGCATTATCCTGCATAAAAATAAATCTTCTGCTTCTTGTTAAAGGTAACACATGAGGTCGCAAGATTTGGTCAATATAACTCCTAGCATTTAAAGTGTCTCGAACAATTACTAAAGAAGTTCGAGAATTCCGTGAAACTGCAGCCCAAATCATCAGCGATCCTCCACCGCAAGCACTTATGTTGTTCATAACGTTGACCTGTTCGACGCCAAGCTTGAGGTCTTCGGTCGTTACCATACAGGCAAAACCGAGACTCGTCAGGGAAAAAACTTCGTTCGAATTTCTCATTGATCAGTTTACATGGTCGCGAGCATACTGTAGACGAGCTCTACGATGTGCAACGATCAACATCTGTCCACGGGCAGCAATTCTAGCACGCAGTCCAGATTCATGAAGACGATTAATTACCGTCGATCGGGAAACGTTTCGCGGGTGTCGTCGTTGTCGTTGTTGTTGTTGTTGTCTTTTTTGTCGACGGTTTGAAAAATTTTGGGCGATGTCGATTGCTGGAACGAAAGGATCTTGAAGAGCTTGTCGAATGATTGCTCGGTCGTCTCGATAAGTCGTTGCTGTATGTTGTCCAGTACGTCTTTCATATGCATTTGTTTGTAGAAATGGGTTATAGGCATGAGATACAACCGAAGCACTTACGCCGAGTCGTTCAACAACTTACCGATATCTGTACCCCTCCTGAACAAGAGTCACTAGCTGAGCGACTTCTGAGGCAGATAAATGTCGACTGGGGGGCATTATGGCCTAAATTGAATTTAAAAAGCTGCTGTCAGTAATTTTTTTTTTCAAATTTACGAAAAAAGGTTTATTTTCAAAAAAAACTGTTTTTTAACACGTGATGACTACAGAAAACGTAAGAAATTTGTTGCTCACAATTTTGCACAAGGAGTACAGTGTGAACGTTAGAGATATCAACTTAAAAATTACATATTGAAAAAATTTTTTTAGGGAAAATAAAGATTTAAATGTGTCCATAGTTTGAGCGAGATAAGTTAGATATGGCCTCTTAATTTTTTATCAAATTTTTTTCACAATTAAAAAAAAAATTTTCAAATTTTGGAAATTTTTAAAAAACTTTGTTTGGACTTTTTTGTATTTAATTAATCTTTAAAAAACATAAAGTTGAGTAACTATTAAAAAAAAGAGAAATTATTGATTTTTAAAAAAATTAAGCTTAGTTTAAGGAACAAAAAACCTGTTCCCTTAATTTTTTCGAAATTTCAATCGATCGATCCAGAAAAACCGGTGAACCAATCGATCTAAAAATTTAGGGGTTTCTTCGGGATACATTAGGCTAAAGAACTTTTCTGTGACCTAAGCTTTCCGCCCAATATTGACAAAGATACAGTCGATTAACCAAAAAGCGGGAAAATGGCATTTTTTCCTATTTTTTACATTCACGTTACAGGTGGAAATTTTATTTTTTTAAATTAACCATGACAGATTTTTATAAAAAATTGTCTGCCAAAAACGAAATCCTCTGTACGATCACTGGACGACCAGTAATTCCAAAGATATTGGCAGTTGAATGTAAAAGGATCTTTTTGCACTCAAAATTCGATATCTCAAAGACAACAACTTTCGCCAACATGGCGTCGGGAGGTAAGCAACCGCCCAACCCTCCTCTCTTGGAGCAGTGGTATGTTTAATTTGTGAAAACTTTTACCATACGAGTGAAATAGTGGCTAAATATAATGCAGGGAGTGCAATTAAGCAATGCATTTATTATCTGTCAAGACCATCCCAACTTTACAATAACCTCAAATCTACCATATGGATCATTAAACGATACAACGCGTCAATTCATAGCTCAGTTAAAGCTCGTAGAATGTGAGAAAATAAAACAAGACATAATCAAGGATATAGTGCATGAAAAAAATGTGGAGAATCAGCATGAAACCACAATTTATGAAGATTTCAGTGAAATTGAATCACTGAAAATCGAAAATAATTTATTAAAGCAATTGTATATAGAAACGGAAGACAAAAAAGAATTATTAAACGAATTACTAGAAAAAGAAAAACAATCAAACAAAGTAAATAAAAACACCAAAGTAACAAACACGTATGCCGAAATATTAACAAATATAAAACCACAAGTGAAACTGTAGAGTTTTTAACCAAATTAATACAAATCCTTGCCCAAAATGCTCGAAATTTGGACATGGATATAAGAAGTGTCCTAATGTTGCCACATGTTATAAATGTGCAGGCAATCATACAGCAATTGAGTGCAATAGTGAAAATCTTAAGTGTGCAAATTGTAAATTTTACAACAAAAAATTTAATACTAAATACAATATCAATCACAGTGCAATAGACAGTCAACAAAGTGAAATATTAAAAATAAAATTAAAAAATACATCGAAATGACTGACTACCCGATGCAGCCAACTCATCAACGTTACTTCGGTAAGGTAGATAACAATAAAGAGCAACACTTCAATAGACAGTCGGTAATTAGAAAACCCAGATTACCGAGCAATACATCAGTCGATTCGCTACCGTCACCAAATAGTATAACATTAAATAAAAAACTTAGAAGCTAATGGATATAGATTATCTAGATAATATAGATAACGAAATAATAGTAGATGATTTACATTCTCTATTTGGACACTTTAGCCAAAACACGGAAATAATACTATGCATTAACATATGAAGTCTTAATGCAAATTTTAATAAACTATTAGTATTTATAAATAATTTAAAATTAAAGCCTAGTATTATAATATGTACGGAAACTTGGAATTTACAACATCTTCAGTTATTTAACATATCAAAGTACAAAATGATATATAACTCTAGTCAAATTAACAAATCCGATGGAGTTGTAGTACGTATTAATGAAAATATTAAAGAATCAACAGAAATAATTAGAATTATCAATTTGAGTGTAATAAACTCCAAAATAACATTGGTAGATGAAAAAGAACTAGTAATATCAGCAGTTTATAGATCGCATGACATGCACAAAACAGAATTCTTACTAAACATAAAAAATTTAATAGAGCATAATAAAAAAATAAAAAACAATATTATAGTTGGTGATTTCAACATGGATATCTTAAGTCAAGACACATTAAAACAAGAATTTTTACAGACGTTACTACTAAATGGTTATTGTCCAGGAATACACTCTATTACAAGACCATCAAATTTAAATAACACCCAACGCACTTGCATAGACAACTTCTATATAAAAATGCAAAAAATCAACTTTAAATCGTATTTACTGAAAACACCTTTTAATGACCACTATCCTATTATGATGTCGTTTAAAAACATAATAAGAGTTACCGTTCAAAAGAACAATGTAAAAATTAATTATAGGAATCTAAAGAAAATAGCTGAAACACTAAATTGGTCAGAGATATCAGCAATAAATAGCCTGAATCAAGCAACAGAAGCAATAATAAGTAAAATCAAATACTGCATTAACAAAGCTAAATACGAAGATAAAACCAATAAGCATATGAAGCCCAGAAAAAATTGGATTACTAAAGCTATTATAATATTGTGCAAAAATAAGGAAAAACTATACAAAATTAGCAAAAAAGATCCTACAAACAAAGAAAAAAGAGAAAAATACAAAAACTACACCAAAATACTAAATAAAATAATTAATCAAGCAAAGGAAGATTGTGATAAAAAACAGGTAAACTTAAATACTAATAATAAAAAGAACTATGGAAACTAATTAACAACAAACTAGGTAAAAATAATAAAAATAAAAGTGAACATAAGTTTTCTAATGCATGACAGACAAAAAATCACTGACTCTAATGAAATTGCGGATAAAATGAATAACTTCTTTTGCTATAACTAAAAATAGCGGAAATTACACCAATACACAAAGTGAAAGAAAAATATCTAATGACAAATTATAGGCCCATATCACTAATATCGAATATAGCAAAAATTTTTGAAAAAACACTGCACAAACAGTTCTTCAACAAACACAATTTGCTAGCAGAAAATCAATATGGATTCAGGAAGAACAGGAGTACAAAAGATGCGCTAACATATATTTCCAACATAATTTACAACCATTTAGATAAAAGTAATCCTATTGCTGTAACCTTTCTGGATCTTGCAAAAGCTTTCGACACTGTAAACCACAAAATACTTCTAGATAAGTTATACAATTATGGGATACGTGGAAACACACATAAACTAATACAAAGTTATTTGAGTAACAGAAGACAAAAAGTTAAGGTAAATAACAAATTTAGTAAATATGAGAAGATTGATATGGGAGTGCCACAAGGAACTATCATTGGACCATTATTATTTATCATTTATATCAACAATATGTTAAACACAATTCCAGAAAAGCTAATTTTATCATTCGCTGATGACACTGCAATTATAGCTCCAGGAAAAAATTGGCAAGAAGTTGAACAAACAATGAACAACTTTTTAGAAAAAATATCAAAGTGGCTTGCACTAAACAAATTATCGTTAAATATAGATAAAACAGTATACATAGAATTTGGCAACAATATCAACAGTACACCAAAGAACCTAAACATAAAAATCAATAATACAAAAATAAACAGAGTTGAAAATCATAAGTATCTAAGAATAATGTTTGTATTTTTACCTTTAATGCGTCGATTAATTCTCCCTGAAATAAATGGGAAAGAAAAGGGAAGTGGATGTAATCGCTAGGGTCTTCAATAAAAACACAAATTTGCCTTGACGAAAAGAAACATATTTATTTTCCACCTACGGCATAAAAAACCCCAGTTGAAAGTGGGGAAAAAGCGGAATTAAATTTAACAGTAGTACCTATAAATAACAAGAAAGAAAGACGAAATATTACGGCAAGGCACGATCGTCCGATCTTAACCTATACGCGAGAACAATTTCCTGGAAGACGCTACCGAGGCCGAACCTAACCTATACGCGGGACACTTCCCCGAACACGCTACCAGCCGAACCTAACCTATACGGGGGACGCTTCCCCGAAGACGCGACCGGCCGAAACTAACCTACACGCGTGGCCACAGATACACGAGAGATCTCTCACCTTTAAGTCGCAGCAGGAATTCCCGCACCGGCACGCACCAGTGCGCCGACGTCTCGGCAACAAGAAGAGCCCTCGCCCTGGACGCGGCCTCAAGGATCGGCTCTAGGTAGCCGTCGCTTGCGGGAAACTGGGAGGCACTGCGGCGCTAGGTTGCCTGGCAAGATGCCCTCCATGAAGCGGCAGACGCTTCGCCTGGACAGCCCGGAGTAAAGACGAAGCACGTCGATCCTCGTACGTCGACACAAAAATCTTTTCCTCCGCAGGGCAGCAAATCCAAGAAAAGAAAACCAACCTTCCTGTCGGGACGAGGAGGAGAGATGTTGACGGCAGCGCAGACAGAACAAGAGAGAGCGCGTCGCCGCGCCGACGCGCGTCCAAACAAACTTCCGCCTGCAGGGGGCGCGCAGATCGTGGCACGCGGAACGTACGAATAGATCGAACAATGTTTGACAGCAACATGAAATGGAATGTTCATACGAAATACATTTATAACAAAACCAAGTATCTAACTTTTACTTTTTACAAATTAGTTAAGATTATGCACAATGATACTCTGAGAATGATCTATTATTAACTTTTTCAAAGTATATCAACTTATGGAATCATTGCATGGGGAGGAGCCTATGCAGGAAATCTAAGTTGCTTACAATACTTGCAAAACAAGATTATAAAACTAATAAACAAAATCAAATTTATTCTAAACAATCCTTTGAATTTAGATCAAGCATTCACACTAGAAGCAGTATCATACTACTTCAACGAGCTACAAAACAAATACTTAGACTCACCCAACACAACGAGAAATAGAAGCATCCAATTACCAAACAGATACAGAAGCATAAGCATAAAAAATAGCTACATTAGAGCAGTAATTACCTTCAATAACTTTTTAAACGATATTAAAAACTGGTTAAATAGAAACAGCATTAAAAAGAAAATCAAACAATGGATAAAAGATAACTCATAATGGACAACAAAATAGATTGTCAAAAAATTAATCATTTATTATCACTGCGAATTAAAGACAAAAAAATTGCATATTCCCTAATAGTAAAATATTTTTCACTACTAAATGAGAAGCACATTTCGGATCTTACATTGGAAGTCCATGAAGATTTGAATAACAAAACAAAATTAATACAGGACATAAGAACGTATATATGTGCAAAGGGAAATTGCAATCAACATTATAAGAGAGCACACAGGCGAATGTCGATCTACAACTGAAAAAAAATGCACAAGAAAAATACAAACTTAATCATCACATGAACTAATATAGCAGAAATTACATAAATAATCTTGAAGAGGTTCATACAAATGTTAAAAAACAACAACAAACAAAGAAAAATGTGTTCTATGTGACTATCCATGCATTAACAAAATCAAACATATACATTTTGTAAAAGCAACAACAATTCCAAAGAGTGATGAAAATATAGCAAGTAAATATGAATTAGCAAGAGTTAATGAATTGAATCATACAATAGAAGAGATATTCACAAAAATAGACAATAAAGCTGATTCAAATACTAATAAAATATTAGAAAAAGCAAGCTCGAATCCTCCAGGTAACAAATTAACAAAACCAAATGAAATAAGAATGTCATGGTGATATTAGCTATTTAGGAAACAACAAAGCGTATCTATACTTTGACAGAGGAACAAGAGGCATTCAGTCATTTACTAACTCTATGCAACCAATTTCTAAACAAAACAAAAATTTAGATATTATTGATTTAGATGGAATTATATTCACATCATCTTTTAAATGCATATCGAGTAAAGGACACAAAGACATTTTCTCACACTACAGAGTATCCTGTGCAGTAGGGCTAACTTGCCTAAAGAGAATGAACAACTTTCAAAAAGAAGCATACAAAAGAAGCAAAAACGCATCAACAGAAATGTACACGAAAGCAAGCTCAATGCTGACTAGATATTGGAGATGATGACCTACAATACAACATTGAATTCAGATTGGGGACTTAGCAAGTATTAGCAAATAGTTTTTTACCTAGTAACGATGTTACTAGGCAAGAAGACTGCGCATTACCTTGCTAAGTCCCCAAATTCTAGCATTTACAGTTTTCTTTTCTTTCTATTCTTTTACTTTATTTTCTTTTTTCTTTTTCCTTCTATTCTTTACTTTCTTTTTTTAGTGTTCAGTTTAGTTTTATATAGCGATTAATCAAAATCGAACATGTAACTATTGGAATAAATAAATAAATAAATAAATAAATAAATAAATAAATAAATAAATTGTCTCATCCGGTCTAGTAAAAAAGCAAATAGAAGCTAAATAAATAGGCTATGCGATCTATACTTTGGTTTAGCTCGAAACAATTTTTCCTTGTCCGTAAAGCAAGAAAAAAAGCGCAAAAATTTTGGTATTTTTTTTTGTGCTTTATTTAAGGATTGCCAAACTACCAGTGTCACCCAAGCCGCTCTCCCCACTCGAGAAATCCCCGCCCACCAGCGCCTGTCCGCGCATTGATTGGCTAATTATCGGAGTTTTTGATTAACCATAAGTCGATAATTAGCCATAATTACGAAAAATGCCAATGGGGAAAAAGTGATTCTAATGCGATTCTGTACACGGATATACTGATCGTGCCAGTTAGTTTTTGCTACGCATGCCTTTGAACTGGTAGTTAGTTAACTGCAGATTTTGTTAAAATAAACGTTTTGGACGTTTGTTTTATTTTTTGAAAGATAGCGCGATTGAGGTTTTGTTTATATTTTGCAAATATAGCGCGTTTAAAAAATCTGAATGACTTTACAATTGTGCAGAATATAGATATAGTACGCCATAGTTACATCACTGTTTTTAATCATTCATATTGTTCGGGATAAAGGTGAAATAATTTTCAAACAATAAAATAAAATTGTTTAGTTTACAATATTAAATTTAGGCTGTTGCCTTTTATTTCAAATATAAAAATCTTACTGATAGTAAAGAAACGAATACAAATGATTAAACGGCAAGTGGGCCGCTTTGCGGGCGCGCTAATTGCCGAGTGATCGGCTCGCGACGTTTTTCGCGCTCTTACTTCTTCTTCCTCGTTCGGTCCACCGCCGAACGCCCACGCCGATAAACGCCGAATAACTCCGAGGCGACCCGATCAACAATCAAAACAAGCGACGTCATATCACTCTACTTTACTTTCTGCGCTCGGCGACGTTTTGTCCGATGTCTGACGGCCCCGAGTCGGCCTTGCGGCCTCCCCATGCATGTGGGAAACTTCAATACCAACAGAGCCTTACGGCTCCTCACCGGGGTTCGTGACGGCGTAGGGACACCCAAAGTCGGTCCCTACCCATTGGGCTGACGCCACGGAGCTGCACTGCCAGCCCCGCGCGAGACTCCGATCACCAGGTCGCAATAAAACTTGTACAAACCAACTCTTGTGCAAGAAAACCAAATGAATCATTTTTAACAACTAATACTTAATAAAAACTACTTTATACGCGCATTGATCGCCTCGGGCTTTTCGGGCTTCATTCTATCCGTAACACATATCTTTGTTAGTAAAAAAATCAGGAGTATAATTTTATTACATAGACTGATAAAAAAAATTAGGCAACTATTTTTCCTTTTTTACCATAATTCACCCAGTTAGTGTTTTTAATTCGTTATAAATATTTAAAAATTGTAACGGCGATTGTACAAGAGTAAGTTGCGCGTTTTTATTCAGGATTAATTTGTTTATTTTTTAAATAAAAATTGGAAAAAATACTCAAATTAATCCTTAACAAGTACGGATCATTCATATCTATATTAGTAAAGGTTCGAATAAAAAAAGGAAAAATAGTTGTCTATTATTTTTTATCATTCTATGTAATGAAATAATACTCCTGATTTTTTCGAAGAGGAAAAAAATAACCCTAAAGTAGTATGTATTAATGAAAGAAAACCTGAATGAAGATACGGAAAAACAAACTAGAGAAATTGAACTTTAATTTAATAGAGGATTTGGAGGAAAGCCAAAGTGGTCTTCCTACCGAAACCAGGCAAGCCAGCCCATGTGATAGCAAAGGACTACAGACCCATAAGTCTGACTTCTTTCGTCTTCAAAACCTTGGAAAGGCTTGTGGACCGAGACCTAAGGAATGGGCCACTGGCTAATGACCCTCTATGTCCGACACAACATGCGTATAGAGAGGGAAGATCAGTGGACTCAACGCTGGATGAAGCGGTAAATAGAATAAAAAAAGTTATTACAAAAAGTGGGATGGTATTGACAGCCTTCCTGGATGTGGAAGAGGTTTTTAACTTTACCACCGAAAGAAGCATCTGCCAAAAAGCACGGAGGCACAATGTGCCAACGGGCCTGGTAAGATGGATCAGTCGCACTCTACTTGATAGGGTGATTGAGGCAGGATGGGGTGAGGCAAAAGGAGGGGGGCGCGCAACCAAGGATTGTCCATAAGGTGGCGTGCTGTCACCAATGCTATGGTCCCTAGTGATAGACGAACTATTAAGGAGACTCAATGACAGGGACATCTACGCGCAAGCCTATGCCGACGACGTACTTATCCTAGTCATGGGAGATACTGAGGACACTATAGCAGGCCTTATGAGGTTTGCTTTTGGCATAGTGACCAAGTGGTGCAGGGAAGTGGAGCTATCCGTAAACCCTAATAAAGCGGTTCTGGTGAATTTCACCACCAGGTACAAGGTAAAACCATTAGGATCAATCAAGCTATTTGTGGAAGAGGTGCCACTAGCCAAGGAAGTAAAATACTTGGGGGTGATATTCGACTCCAAGCTTAACTGGAGCAGACATCTGCAGGCAAAGAGGGACTGCTTTTTAGCAGGCTTCTGGGCCTGCAGAAGAACTTTTGGAGCAACCTGCGGTCTCAAGACTATAATGCTGAAATGGCTATATACGGATGTTCTGAGACCTAGGCTGACACATGGAGCAGTGGCCTGGTGGCCAAGATGTCGATTGAAAACAGGTGCGGCAACATTGGATAGGATGCAAGCACTAATTATGAGAGGCATCACGGGGGTGGTGAGGTCGACACCGTTAAAAGCACTTGAAATGGTGCTTAACCTCCCCCCACTGGAGCTGATGATAAGAGCGGCTGCCCTTAAGGCCAAGATCAGGTCAACAAGGGCTATAGCCGAACATAAGGACACTGAACTGGTTCCGTCAGTGGACCTCAACAATAATAACCAGGAGATTGACAGAACCCCCAGGAAATTCTTCTTTGATAGGAAGTTTAAACTGGGGATTCAACCAAAACAAGAGGTCAATCTGCGGGAAACAGGAGCTAGTCTCTGGTTTACTGACGGGTCCAAAAGTGAAAAAGGAACAGGAGCCGTGGCGTGGCTTAAGGAAACTAGCACAGAGCTGGTACTATCCATGGAAGACCATACAACGGTCTTCCAATCGGAGGTTAAAGCCATCAGGAGCTGCGTAGAGCACATGCTGGAGAGGGAATGGAGAGACCGCAAGGTCACCATACACTCGGGCAGCAGAGCAGCACTCCTAAGTGTTAGTAAGGTAGAGGTAACCTCGTTAGAAGTGAAAAAGTGCCGCAAAGCTTTAGATAAACTTGCGGAAAGGTGTGACGTAGAATTAAAGTGGGTCCCGGGACACGCGGGTGTTCTGGGCAATGAAAAAGCGGATAGACTCGCAAATAGAGGAGCGGCGGGAATTAGAGCAACCGATACCAAGGTTGCCATACCGCTTTGCCACCTACAAAGGAAAATTTAGAAATGGGTGGAAATGGAACAATGTAAAAGATGGCACGACAGCCAGGGGTGCAGACACATCAAAAGCATCATTGATGGTATGGTACCCCGAAGCTGGAAAGTAGAGCTGATCAAATTCGAAAGAAGAGAGATCAGGATAGTGGTGAGCTAGCTCACGGGTCACTGTTACCTGGAGTACCACAAACACAGGATAGGTAAAACGAGTAGGAAACTCTGTAGGCTCTGCGGCGAGGCAAATGAAACCCCCGCGCACCTTTTGTGTGACTGCCCAAGACTTATGGGAGTTAGGCGGAGGGTGTGTGGGGACTTCACACTAGAGCCCGGAGATGTTAGGAACTTTAGTATACGGGGCCTTATAGGCCTAATAAAAAGGATCAGATCCAGCCTATAGGCAGGGGAAGGTAAGAGGATACCGGGCTTTACCGTTTTTCGAACCCGGGAGTATAGGTACATTTGATTGGATGGCGATATTCGGAATGATGACACAAGGAGGCAAGGCGCAATGCGCCTTTAGCCTAAGCGCGAGTCGGCACGTCCCTGAGCAGGGGCAGCCGGTGCGTCTCCACTTTTGACCGACTATCGACTATCGACTATCGACTAATAGAGGATTTAAATGTTTATACTTACTCTAAAACTATACATTTTAAACATTATTACTGCAAGTTAAAACTTATACATTGTCCACGCTTAAAAAATATTTTCAAATGAATGATATTTTCTTTTTTTTTTATAAAAATGTATAAATATTAAAGTGTTAATTTTAACTTTTGTAAATTATTGGAACATTAAAAGTTAAATAAGCGTAACAAAAAAAAAAAAAACAAGAGCATTTAAACAAAAAAGACTAAAATAAGGATTTTTAATAATAGGTAATTGTTGACAGTATACCGTTACAAATTTTTCATATAAAAATTAAATTCTCTTTCCCTGCACTCTCAGTCAAAAGCTTTGCCTTTAAGGCTAGTAATTTTAATATTCCTAAACGGATAATCGAATAAACGGGTTATCTTACCTTTTTTGTTAATAATTTTTTGTATTTGTTGATCTAAATACTGTCTTCGACGAATTAATGCGTCGCTCCATTTTTCACGCAGTATATGAAGATCTTCATCTTGATAACTGTCCATGGGATTTTGAAGGCGACTTCTACCAACAACACTACCTACTGCAATATTCGTAATAGATTGACAAATAATAGGTAATGTTCCAGAATTATGAACTGGTTTTACTCTAATTTGTAATCTTCGTTGTTGTCCTTGTCGCAATTGATATATTCCGCCTAAAACAATTAAGTGTGTTTAAAAGAACAAAGGTTTTTTTGTAAATAAATCTTATGTAAATAGTCTTACCTGTTAATACGTCTGGTTTCATTAAAACTTCTACTGGAGAATATTCGCCCAGATCATTAAGTTCTTGAATTTCTGTCCACAATTCAATTTTTCTGGAGAGTTCAGACCATCGATCAGCAAGTGATCGAGCTTTAGCCAATTGCTTTTGTTCTACTTCCCATCCAGGTTTACTTCGAGAAAAACCTGAACTTCTATGGCCCCAAACTTCTATGCTTAGTGCTCCTTCTAGAATTGAGAACGAAATTAATAAAATATTACGCATAATTAACAGATAATCTTTAATGTACCTGCACAATGCTCTATAAATTCTTCTGTTAATGGAACCGTGAAGTCTTTAGTGTGGTTGAATTTGAAAGCAAGTGAATCATTTTGATTGATAGTATAATTAAAAGTAGGAAGCTCTGTATTGATAACAGGGGGTACAACCATTTGTTCAGGGTGACCCCAAAATGAATATTGACAGAAAACAAAGTGACTCAATGACAAAGGGAGACCACTAGCTTGTTTAATAGTTATGCGACAGGTAATGTGACTTGAATTTGAGAACTCTTCTACTTCTGATGAAGTCGAATCACCAGAACACTCTGAGGTAGTCTCTAATACTTGATCCTGAGGAAACTGCCCTTGTATGCGGCTTATTTCTACTTGTAAACGCCCGGCAACTTCACCTTGCTGACTAATTATTGGAGTATAATAATCCAATCGAACGTCATGAAAAAGGATTTCTAAAAAAATATTCGCTACTCCAATTAAATTATGATTTTCTTGTGATTCATAAAAAGGGTCATACATCTTTCCCGGTATCTCATCATGCTGAAATAATATTACAAAAGATTAATTAATTTAAAATTAAAGATCTTTCAATATTAAATCAAAAATACCTTAACAGAAAAACAACGAAGACTGCTAGAATCTTTTCTTTCTTCATACATATCACGCATGTCGATTAATTTATTTTCTAATTTTTCCATAGACCATACTTGACTTCCCATATTAGATCTTTTTACAAGAATCGCAGGCTCACTGACGAAAGATCCTCGCTAAAAATGATAGATATATTGCAATTTTTTTAATAGAAACTCTATACGAAATAAAGTGCAAGAATATTCAACAAATATGCACTACTTTTTTGGAAAATATTGATCGACGTCAGTCTAACATTATATCTTATAGAGAAACTTAAAATAATTCGATCGTTAAATTCTATTCAATATTAACTGTTCAAGCCTCTGATATCATAAAAAAGAGACATTTGATTTTACTCTAATGAACCACTAAAATTAGGAAAGATAATTTATAATATAATAATTTACAAACTTTCATCAATGCAAGCGAAAAATTATTTAATAGGTATAATATAAATGTGCAATATGCATGTCACTTTTAGTATCCATTTGTTCAATTTTAAGCATTAATACGGCTTGTTGTTATTAAAATAATATTAACTAGCAATTTATCTTCCCTCGCCAACGCTCGATCGGTTTTTGGCTTTTTGGTACATTTTAACAATGAATATTTTAATATTCCGACATTGAAATTCTGGTGAATATATCCTAGGATATCTTCAAACACTTTTTCGGTTCTGGGTAACGGTCCCATAATGTCACTAGGGAAATATTGTTAAGGCAGTTCAATAATTCTTGAGAGATATCCTCTGCTCAACTTTACATTACCGAATGTGATACTGGCGAGAGATTCGCGTGAGCCTTTTCTCTCCACGCAAATATCCTGCTGTTGGACAGTCGTAACACTAGTGGAAAATGGAGACGGCAAGCACTCCCTGGAATAGTGGGTCGGGGTTGTAATAGAATAATCTATCATCGACTGACTTTATTTTCCACTCGTTGTGTGGTTCATCCTTTACTTTCTTTAACAGTTGGTGAAACTGGCACATTACAATATGTATCGTGTTGAATATTTTAATTAACATGAATATGTTACTTTGTCGACGATAATCTTCTTGGGGGCAATAAGCAATCAGGAGGAGGAATGGCAGTATTGCAAATTCAGAGCCCTTTAGTATTCCGGGATACGGAAGATGTTGCTCGCGGACACCGTTCCTCTTTGATCTTAACCGTTGCCTTTATGCTCAAGCATTCTTTGACACGCGATACATGAATACAACAAAGAAATTATACTGTGATCACTACCGAAATCCATACATGCCGATCGATCTCGAGTGACTCCCCACATCGATCGCTTGATCCCGCGCGACTGTCGAGAGCTGCATGAGATTGATAGTCGACGCACGCGACGACACAAGATACGATTACACAGCCACACAAAAAAAGAATATCTAAACCGACGGATCAGACCATATATACCTTATGTTTTTGGGGTCGCCGAATCCGAATCCGTGGTCCGTTTGACTCCATCACCTCATAGTGAAGGTTATTTGAAGGTAAAATCGACAAAACTCTTGTAAAACAAACCAAACTTCATGCCATTTATTTTTTCTTACTATACCTTACACGTTTCTCATCAAATGATCGGTGCAAAGGTTTCCTTTTACGTTTTTTCCCAGTAGTTTCACAATCTCGCTTCAACATCCAGCAGTAGTCGGCCAGCATACTAGCATCCCATCTACCTTGATAACGCTTCTCCATTACTTTAACATCTTGGTGAAAACGCTCTCCCTGTTCTTCGCTATAATCGCCACAGTTTTCAGGAAAACTATCCAAGTGATTGTGCAGAAAATGAATAAGAAAATTTCACCAAGCATCCTGGAGTAGTATTTCAACATCCAAAATTATCACTTTTAAAATTACAAAAGTTAACTACTATGTTTGAAAATACTTGTGTTCAAAAAAACCATGGATTCATTTAATAATTTTTACATATTGGCGACTTCCGGTAGAACGTATTGCTCCGTCCATATAGGAGATCGCTGGTAATAATATTAATTGTGTATGGTTTTAACAGTATGGAGCGCCTGACCATTATGAGGTAATTGTTAGAAACTATTTGAATATCACGTTTCCAAATTGCTGGATTGGTAGAAGTGGCGCAATTAAATGGCTAGCAAGGTCACCGGACCTAGCAACGAACGATTTTTTTCTTTGGGGGTATATAAAAGGCAAAATTGATTATACCAAAATACGTGATCTGTATCAATTAAGGCAACGAATAGTAGACGTGTGTGCTCAGACACCACCAGACATAATTAGACGTGTCGTTGAGAATTTCTATTTCCGCTTAGCATACTGTCAGATTGTTGAAGGGAAACATTTTGAGAATAAATTGTAAATTGGCTGGCCGGGGTCTCTCACCCTTGCCTTGACTGGTCGGGATCTTCAAGGTCACGGTGGCGATCATGGTCAAATTCATACTTAGACGTAGAATGTTCCGCTTTTTCTATTTCCGGGGTCAAAAATATTGGTTCCCGCTGAGGAACACAAATTGACCTTAAAATAATCTTCAAAGTCAAGATTGAGGTCATGGTCAAGGTTATACTCAAAGAGTACTCAGTAAAAAATTATGAGTACATAAACAGTATGAGTTCCCACTGAAAAAACCAATTTGACCTTCAAACAACCTTCAAGGTCAAGGCTAAGGTCATGGTCAAGGTCACATTCGAACGTAAAATGGGTTGCTATTTAAAGAAATTAACTTGACCTTGAAATGATATTCAAGGTTATGGTCAAGGTCATGGTCATTATCACCGTTGAATGGCTAAAAAAATCCTATATCTTTTGTGCCAGCGCGCGCGCAGCCATCAGACCGAGCGGAGGAGTAGGGGGCAGAGAGAGTGGGGACTCAGGCTGGCTCGCGCTCGCGTCCTAGAGGTCAGCCAAGAGCAAGCGAGCCGTCAAAACACGGCGCTCGGCGGACCGGCGGGATAGAGCCGTGGTGGGGAAAAATAACATCTCCCAGCCGCGCGCTCTGCGCGAAATTCGCCGAACGATCGGTTTTATTGCGGGAACGATTTTTAGAGAGAATCGACGCTCGAAAAGTCTTTTCGAGAAGCTAACCTCGAACATATTTTTTTTTTTTTCACGAGCTCGAAAATAAATTTAGTGCTGACGTGAGAAGCGATGAGGAGGAAAACTTAGAAGAAATAGAAGATAGGGGACGAGGAGGGGGCGGAAGTTGAATTTAAGATTAAGATTATAATTAAATATAAAATTAATGGACGCATTTAAGAATTTCTTTTTTTTATTTAATTGAAGTTAAAATAAAATGAGAATTTAATTTGAATAAAAATTGAAGGAATTTAATTTAATTTCGATATATTTGAAATAAATAAATGGATGCGTCTAAAAATTTCTTGTTTTTTGTTTAAATAAATTTGGAATAACAAACGAATTTAGATTGAATAAAATTTTAAGAAGTTTAAATTAACTTTGATTACCTTTGAAGTTAAATATTGGACGCATTTAAAAAATTTCTTTTTGCTGTTTGATTAAGTTTGAAAAAAAGTCTATTATTAGATTATTTAAAAAAATTAAATAATTGATTTTAAGAACTTTCTAATACAATTTAACGTAAACAAGCATCGAAATGGCAGAACATGATGAGGCGACACCATCAATCGAAATAGCGACCTTGAAAACAGTAATATATATACTTTCAGTTAAAATTCCCTTGTTTTTTTTTAAATGATGGGTCGTCAAATTCAACGTAAAAATTTTGTTTGTTTAGACGGTCGATCGATCGTCTAAACAAACAAAAGTTTCTCGTCTCGTATTGTTTTGGTCCGCCTTCTTGGCGTCGCGCGGATGCATGACCCGGGTGGGTGGGTGGGACGTGGAAAGAATCTCCTGGAAAAGCCATCAAGGAGCGAGGTCGTTAGACCAAGGTAGGAGTTCACGCTTCCTGGACAGACATGTCCAAGAGTACTCCTCCCGTGTTTTGTGTAGCGCAGCGTGCGCAAGTGTGTCCGTATGAGAGCAACGGCTTGAGTAAGGCGCGCGATCGCGATAGTGCTCCACCTGCAAAAGAACGATTGTCTTTTTTTGTTTTGTTGTTTCGATTCGTCGAGAGAGAAAATTCTTTAATATTTATTTCAATCTTTTCGTTATTTTTCCGATCACATCCAACCTTCTCGAAAACCGCGATTTTGTGATTGTCAGCACGGATATTTTTCGTGATCACTTGAAGCACGTGCTTGAGCTCATCTGAGCTTGAGAAATCCCGATGTTTGAATCTCCCGACGTTTATAGCGGACGGTATTGTACGTATGCAGTACACTGCTGCACACAGCCGCATCGTGGGACGTAGATGCGGACCAGGGGTGGCCCTGTTATAATATATTACAATAATTTTTCTTTTCATAGTTCGATGTGTCCTTAAGGGGGTAGTAGGGTCCCAACGGGAAAAAAACATATCATTTTTGCGATTTTTTTTTTTTGTCGCAAAGATACAAGTTATTTATTTATAATTCTGACATCGTAACAAGAAATTATTTAATAAAATTATAAAAAAATTTTAAAAAAGAATTTAAAAAATTGTGCTATTGGCCAAGAATTGACGGCGGCGCCTTTGGAAAAAGGTGTCTTCCCGTGTATACAATCCTGCCCAAACGGGTTATCTGAAAGCAAAAAAAAATTTCGTTTAGTTAGTAGAATAAATTTGCTCGGCACCAACGTTCCTCTTTTTTTTTTTTTTTTGGGAGACGAAAATTTGAGAAAGTCCGATTTAAGCTTATAAATTTGGCCATTTTGAAGGTACATCTCGAATAAGAATAAGAAAATAGAAAAAAGGAAATCGTTAGGACGTGCATTTGTATACGTTAAAAATGTGTGCCAAATTTGAAAAATAAATAAAATTCTAATTTTTTTAAACTTAAATTGAATCATTGATGCCTGGTCCATATAATAATGATCCTGCAGCAGAAGCAATGTCAAGGAAGTCTTGTTGTTCCTGCCTGCGATGAATTCTGGCCTCTTTTGACTCCGATGTAGCTTGACAGTCGGCCTTGTAAATGCATTCGTTGTCGGATAGCTTTACGTATTCATGGGAACTGGGTCCATGGCCATGAGGGTACAGTTCCCACAGTTGAACGTATACGCGGCTACATTTGCAGCAATTGCAACAATATTTACACCGCCGTTCGAATTTATCTGAGCTATTTTCCAAATGTGCTGATTGAGGCTTTCGTTGTTATTCTGCGTGAAACCTCAAACACAGCGCTCTAAAAATTGGTTTAATAGCTACTAAAACATCGGCCGGTAGTGATTCATAATTGTGGCGAAACTCTTTTATCCCAGTAGAAGCCAACGCTTTATGGTAATCGCACTAAGATTCCGCGCCGCTTGGACAGTTGTCGTGTTGCGGTTTCTTGTCTGCCGAAGAATAATAAAAAAATGTTGCCCAAATTGCTGTTTTCATTTTTTGTACAACATCTGTTCCTGTACAGTTCCTTCGAATTGCCAATCCATAATACATACACAGTGAGCATGTCGATAATTGTACCTGTAAGTTTTCCTTTTCCAGAAAGAGTTTTATATTTTCTGGTTTCCCCGGCATTTTTTCCACTTTTTATTTGTTTTGCTTCAACAGATTTTTTTTGACAAATCGCGTAGCCCTGTGCCTATGCGTTTATGTACGTGGCCAACACACTCTTTCTTATTTATTACAAAATTATCTCCGTATGGTTTTGATTTTCTCACCCAGCTGTACGTCTTGCTATCGCCGTCTCCGATGTAATTATTGTAACAAATTCCGTTATACTTTTGTTGCGCCCGCTGCAACATTTCCTTTATTGCATCGACTTCCATCTTACCTGAGGGTCCTTCATGATTTGCACTGCAATTTCCTTCGGCTACGTGCTTTTAGTATCATATTTCAAATTCGGCCGTATCTAATTTATTTTCCCAAACTTTACAAGCGTGACAGTGCCCGCTTTTAACTAAAATATTTATAACTTTTCCGCTGTAATAGCCAATCAAAGAAGCAACACCATATAAAGGAATGAATCCTCGCTTCATCCAAGTCCCATCTCCGGAAACAGTCAAGTTTGAAATATCTACTACATTATTTTCTTTAGATGTCGCTTTTTTTCTTCATCTGCAGCAGCACATAAAATCTTGTTTGTAATTGTTTGTACTTTGGAGGTTATGGTAATTATTTACGAATTGTAAGTTGTTTTACTTATAAAGGAACTTGATAAGTCCATTAATAGACCCAACCTAAAATTCGCATTATAAAAACAGATCGATAATTTACCTCATACCGTTGATCAATTTTTGAACACGAAGGAATATAACGCGCATTGCATCTTTTACACGTTACTTGAATTTTAAAAGCAAACCCTTCACCACTGCACGTTTTAAATTCAACACTTTCGCCACTACTTCCTTAATTTTTCTCCGAATGTATATAGTAAAAATTTATACTTTTTTAGAGTGTTCTTATCCATTAAATTTTAAATACTACAATAAATGTTATATAACTTTGTAACAAAGGTATTGCTCAACAGCGCGAGCAATAGCTTTGTTACGAATTTAAGTCGGTACGCAACGCGCGTATATTCAATATACATTTGCGTTAGCACGACCGCGACGGCCGGAGAGCAAGTGCGCTCCCGAGCGTCTCCACTCCGCGACGCCTTTCCACCCGAGGGAGACATTACCATGACGACTGGTCTCTCCCACCGGGCGCGCCTCGAGTCGAGCGGCTCGGAGCGAGCGGGAGCTGGCTGTCGAAATCAGTCCACTCGGCGCACTGAGTCTAACCAAAAGAGGAGAGATCGCCGCACGTAATGAGTGTGAGCGATTGGGCTGCCGCGATATACTAGATTAAATGTAGCGAAATTAATAGACTTTTCTATTGTTTTATTTTCTGTTGTAGAATTACCGGGCCTACGAACAGGCCGAAACCTTACTAGATTTAGATGAGTGCGCTCAAGGCGAATATGAAATAAACCGAATTATATTTTTTGTATGTTTTTTTATTATAATTTTTGTGTTAATAAAATATTATAAGTTAAGTGAATTCGAAGTGAAGTTTGTTGATTTACGTTTAGTAAAAAATCCGTAAATATGATTATTTAAATATCGTGTAAAGGGGTTGCGAGTGTACTGAGCTCGTTACGTTTTAGTGTTGCACGCGTATTGAGCGTGGCAACTTGGGGTTTTAACGGGTGTACTGAGCCCGTTCGCGAGTAGTACGCCTGAACCTACTGAGTTCAGGGGCAAGCGGAACACCTCCTCCTACCCCATACGAAACCCGATTGTTACAACTTATATGACCAGACAAAACATGTTTAAAAGTAAAAATCAGAATTGAAAAACTGAGAAACCGCATTATCAACGTATATAAAGGCGCGCGTTGCAATCTCGAGAGCTCGTTATTCGTAATCTTAGACTTACCCCGAGGCGCCGCCGCGCTTATTGATTGAAGTATTGACTTACCTTTCGATTTGGACTCAAATTGTTAGGCGGAATTTGCAAAGTAACGCTAAATTTTGTTTGTTTATTCATTTCTTCTGCTAGAAAATTAGCTTCTTGAACTAGAGCATTTGCTTTAAGAATGTCTGTTTTAAGTTGACTTAAGCTGCGTTTAAACATTTCATCACGTTCTTGAGCCCATTTTTCTACCCTCATTTGTGTAGTTGGAGTACAAGGTGGTAATTTTCCAGTTTGATTAGATTTTAATAGATCATATGGTAAACGATCCACATTTGGAGTTGATGGAGATAAAATACTACGCAATTGTTGGAATTGACGTTCATATTCTAATCTTTGCTTTTCTAGAGCCACCTTTCATTAACACAAAAAAAAATAGAATAAAATTTCATTTAAAGTATTTTAAAGTTGCCAGTATCTTTATACAACTTACCTGCTTATCTTCTTCATGTTGTTTCTCTAATTTTGCAATAGCTCTTTGAATTGGATTATTAGAAAGTTCATTTAACATTAATTCTTCTCTAGCAAAGTTGTAATCGATGTTTTGAGCTGGTGTTTGTGGCTCGCTACTTAATGATTGAGAACTCCTTGGACAATTGACTCGAAAAAAATGGTGATTACCCCAAACTATTCTGTCTCCATGTTGTAATAATGTTTTCTGAGTAACCTGTGATCCATTTACAAAGCATCTTGCGCCAACTTGTGGTAACATGTATAAGCCATTCTCTTCAATAGTAATAATACAATGTTCTGGTAAAATACCAAGACCATGAAGTTGAATGTCTTGTTCGGTTTTTGATGATCGACCACCAACTAAAGTTCTCTCCTAAATAAAAAAATATATTATTAGAAAAATTATGGTTTTTCATTTCTAACGTAAAATAACCATTTCATTGTATAATAGACGCCACTTAAAGTAATCACTGTGTGATTAGATATTTGTAATTATATTAAGCGGTTGAAAAAATTAAGCGCAGACAAAATATATTTGTTTTGTTTATATATCATGGCTGGTAATAATAATAAGTAAGATTAAATTAAGTACCGTCTACTGTATCATATTTATACGATATAAGTTTTTATAAGATATAAGAATAAATATATTGATTTAGTATGATAAACGAATCTAATAGTGTAAAAACATGTAAGTGTTATGTCCACGGTGTGAACAATATTTTTTGATGCATCTGTAAGCATTAAATTCTATTTTGAAAATAAAACATCTACTTATGAAATCCTCGATTAAATTAAAGTTAAAGTTAAGTAAATTCTCCAGAGTTTTTTTTTTCAGTACACTTATTCGAGTCTTCATTTTCCAATATGTATTCTCCCGGACGCGGTAAGTGTACACACGCCTTCTTAGGCGCTCCTCTTTTATATTTATTATACTTATATTCACATGCTCGTGTGAGTGTACACTGCCTTCCAGTGGAACCAGTCTCCCGCAGGCTCCATGCACCCGGAGCACAACTGCACGGCTCCTTTTTTTACGAGCCAGGGGGACATTACAAAATCTTGTTCCACGGAGAGTGAGATTAGGAAGCCGAGGACCGGGCGGGCTTCTAGCTGCGGCGCTCGGATAACATCGCCATCCCTCGGCCGGAGTCGTTACGCCTGCGCACACCTCAACAAGTTCGCAGCATTTTTCTTTGAGCGCAGGTATGTCGTCGACACCGACCACGGCTTGCGCAGTCTGCAGCAGAACCTGTTACAGTCCTATAAATAGGTGCTCTGTCTGCAGACTGCCCTGCCACTTAAAGTGTGCGCAAAATAAGAGCAACGCGCCGTGCTCGAAGTGCCTTATTGACGCGCCTACATCAAAGCCGGCCGCACCACCATCGAAGCAGAAGACAGGCGCGGCAGTGTCAGCTCCATCTCGCAGCACGGCGCGACTTGCCTCGTTATCCGCTCGCGAGGCCCCCCTCCGCTCATCTAAGCACGGAGCGTCAACCCCGGCAGCCAAACAATCGTTCGCGCGTGACTCGCCCCTTCGTTGTATTACCACACCGTCTTCAGCAATAGCTACGCCTGGAGGGTGTGCCTATCCACAGGGGCTACCAGAAAATACGCCGGTGCATGACCTGGTGGCTGAGCTGCAGGGGCCTAACGTTTCTATCCTACATGACAGCCCAGTACACGATTGCTTGGGAGCCGAAGATAGTCATAGTAGCGTGACCAAAGAAGGCGCCAACCTATTTAACACATCGCAGGCGCCTCTTGGAGAACAGAGCCTCCTAGGTCATTCCCATATACTTATACCGATCAGCACCATAGAGCTCTTCTTCCAGCGCTTTGATATGCTCGAGAAGCAGCTGGACGAGCTTAGGTCTGTCTTTGGAGTGGACTTTACTCGTGGCAGTGTCGCCTCTGAAAAGCCTGCTGGTGGCACTGCTACCGAGGAGGCTAATTTGACTGCCAGAGTATCCGCTCTCGAGGGAAACCTGGCTAACCAAACTGGAGTACTCAGTGACATAAACTCCAACATGAAGCATCTTCTTGAGAGTACCAAGGGTCTCAACGACGACTTCAAACAAGTCCTCGCAATGAAGTCGAGTCTCCATGATGGTGACCAAAATAATAATAAAACCAACAATACTATTGTAAACCAAAACTCCGATCGTAACAATCGTGTCTTAAAGAAATCCAAGGCTACCTATAAAGGGGTGACTGCTGCTCCTGGTGGGAGTCCCTATGATGAGGCGGGCGATGCTGAGCACTGCGAGCTTTTATTGAACGGCGTTTTAAAAAATAATATAAATATTTCGGATGACTCGCGCGGTAACGTCGCCTTTGCGGTGCTTAGCACTGTCCTCCCATTCATACTCAACAGTGACATCATTAGCACTCGTATCTTGCGGCGCAGGGGATCGCCCGGGAGTAGTAGTAGTGTTACAGAGGTTGTGAGTGTGGGTTCTGACTCGCGGGCATCATCCACGTTCATAGTTAGGCTCAAATCGCCGGAACTGGTCAATAAGGTTATGCGTGCAAATCGGAAGTCGGTTAACCACTATATAACCATGAATGACATACGTTCCTGTAAGCTTTCTTCCGAGGAAAAGGCAGCCTGCCTGGCAGATCGAAAAATATTTATAAATGAGATGCTATCCCAGGAACAGTTTAAACTTTTTAAAAATCTGAGGCCGATAGCACAGGGCCTGGGATTTAAATACGTCTGGCATGCGGGTGGCAGATTTCTAGTCAGAAAAAAGGGTGGCGAGCGTGCACATGTTTTTGCGACAGCCGCAGATCTTCAGGCCATTAGCACGGTCTGCCTTTCACTCCCTAATAAATTGCCTATCTCTAAGGACTTAACTTAACATCTCCTGCACTTACTGCAGAAACGGGAGTTGCTCTGGTTGATAGGTCTGAGGCACCTTTTTGACTACACCCGGCAGATGAGGGTTAGGGAACGGAAGAGTTCCTTCAAGGCGGGGTTTCTTAATATGAACTCTATTAGGGCATATGTTGAGGAGCTTCGTCTCTTCCTTGCGGATCATCCCTCCTTCCACATATTTGGTATCGCGGAGTCCTGGCTGGGCGCGGTGGTCGATGACAGCATCATTCAGATACCCGGATATTCAATATTTAGACAGGATCGTAATGTGCATGGGGGCGGAGTAGCCCTTTACGTTCGTGAAGACTACAATGTCATCCTATTAAACTCTTCTAAAACTGAGGGACCTGGGAAACCAGGCATCCCGGAATACCTCTTCTGCACAGTCCAAAAGGGGGAGGCTCCACCTGTTCTAGTTGGTGTTATTTATAGACCTCCAAACATCAAGATGCAGAGGGATTCTAACCTTTTCCCTGTACTGCGATCCCTCTCAACTGAATTTAGTCACAAAATAATTATGGAAGATCTGAATGCGGACTTGTTGTCGACCTCTGCCGATGCTACTACCATCAGTCGACTGACCAGTGAACTTTCCATGCAAATTATCCAGCATGGTGCGACGCATAGAACATCTTTGTCTCATACCTGGATAGACTTGATCTTGGCAGATGACAACGACAGTGTACTTGCTCATGGGAATGAGTGGCTGCCCTGTTTCGGGAGGCATAGTCTCATAGATGTTACCATCGACATCTACACCCCAGATCCTGTTAGAAAATCCTTTTCTTACAGAGATTACAAGAGTATCGACTCTTTTGCTTTAAATGATTTGCTTTCTCGGTGTGACTGGTCAGCCATGAATTCCCATGCAACTAGTTTGGAGGAGGCTTTACTTGCACTCAATGATAACTTAGACTCAGCTATTCACTTTCTGGCACCTCTTAAGAAGGTTTGTCCTAGCACGAAACTGGCTCCGTGGTTTGGAAACGAGCTAAGGCAGCTGTTGAAAAAGCGCGATGCCACACTTAGGCGTTATAAGCGCACTAAAAATTCTGATTTTCTTGCACAGTACCTTAGACTCAGCGAGGAGGTCAAGGCTCGCCTTGCATCTGACCGGGACTCTTTCATACAAAATCGCCTTTCACAGTCTCTAGATGAGAATAAGAACATATGGAAAGAGATGCGCAATCTTGGCCTCCTCCCCAAGCGTGAGAAGGAGGTAGTACACAAATTTTCACCGAATGAATTAAATAAACATTTTACTTGTGTCTCTTCCTCTCCTTTCGAGAATATAAATGATACCATGGACTTAATTAATAATGCGATCGACGAAGGCTTTAAATTTCAGCCTGTAAACATCTGCGACATAGTCCTGGCAATATCACATTTCTCCTCGCAGGCGACAGGAGAGAATGGGATACCACAATCGGTGATAATGAAAGCTCTGCCAACTATACAGGAGCACCTTGTTAACATCTTCAACTCCTCTGTTGCGTCGAGCGTCTTTCCACGAACCTGGAAGAAGGCCCAAGTCATTGCACTTCAAAAGAATGCAGCACCAAACTCTGTTTCGGACTTTAGACCTATAGCCATTCTTTGCTTCTTATCCAAGGTTCTTGAAAAGATTGCCCAATCCCAAATCACGGAGTATATTACTAAGAACAAACTACTAGACCCCCTCCAAACTGGTTTTCGCAAACATCATAGCACTCAAACTGCACTGTTGAAGTTGACAGAAGACATCCGTATGGCCATTGACAAAAAGAAGTTGACCTTACTACTTCTCTTCGATTTCAGTAAGGCATTTGACACCATTTCGCCTTCTAAACTATTAGCAAAGCTTCGTCACCTTGGTTTCTCCAGGATGGCTCTCCTGTGGATCAAATCATATTTACACGGCTGCTCCCAGATGGTAGTCTCTCATAACAACGGTTGTTCTGATTATATAGAAACCAATCTGGGGGTTCCTCAGGGATCCGTCCTAAGGCCGCTTCTGTTTTGTTTATATGTCAATGACCTTACGGATTCACTCAAGGGTACCATAATCAAGCACATCTTTTACGCAGACGATCTACAAATATACCTTCACACTAGTAAGGATGGACTATTAGAGAGTATGACTCAGCTATCTCTTGCGGCTAAGGCAGTGGCTGAGTGGGCGGCTCGCTCTGGACTTAGGCTTAACATTGGCAAAACTAAGACTATATGTTTTGGTTCTAACAAAAATGTTAACGACCTCTCAGTCTTGAACTTGCGAGGAGTTGAGCTTGATGAAAGAGTGGTCATCCCTTTCAGCGCAGAGGTTACTAGCCTTGGGGTGAAGCTGGACTGTAAACTCACATGGAGGCCGCAGATAGGCTCTATTACTAAAAAGGTGAATAAAGCCCTGTAATGTCTGCGGTTCATCAGGGCCTGTACCGGTGAGTCACTCCGGAAAAGAATGGCTGAGTCTCTGGTACAACCTCATCTAGATTACTGTTCCGTACTGTACATTGATGCGACCGACGAACAACGCATCCGTTTGCAGAGATTGAGTAATGCTTGTGTGAGATATGTTTGCGGTGTTAGGAGGGATGATGACATATCTCCCTACAGGAAGCGGCTGGGATGGCTAAGAGCTGATTCTCGCAGGCTGTACTTTACAACCCTTCTGAAAATTCTTCAATTTTTTTCTCGAAAAGGATGCATCTAATCGAAAAATTACTAAAATATTATTGATTTAGAATTGCATAAAAAATATGGTGACATTTTTTATTTTTCTAATTTTTAATTTTTTAGAATATTGTTTTTTAGGCAATTCAACAAAATTAATCAAAATTATTCCATTATTCAAAAAAACACTTTGACTTCCAAATGACCTATCAATTTTTCCTATCAAAGTAGTCAGCAAAGATAGACAATTTCAGTTCTAAAATACCAGTTTTATCTATACACTGATCTGTGCTATGCTGACAAAGTTTGTTATTTCTAATTTTTTTTATTGTGTTCATCCTCATAACTCCGCTTTAAATATGTTAAAAGAAAAAAACAAAATATCCTTTCCAACGTAAAATTTTTCTGTAAAAATTTTCATGTCAAAAAACGGTCAAAGGTTTGAAAAACGTAAAAAAAAATTCCAATCAAATTTTTACCTTCTTCCCCAAGTTTTTATTTAATTTTTATTTTTTTTTTTCGAAAAGGACGAGAAATTCTATAAAAAAATACTGTATTTTTCCATACTGTAATGGGGTTGGAATTCTCGGGTTGTCTCGTGGAGAAGACCTTTTTCCCCACGAGATACGGTGCAGTGGGGCACGTTCATGTGCCCTGCGAGGGTCTTACCTCGAGGTGCGCGCGAGCACCCAACAGCGAACTCGTGTCGCCGCGGCTCGTTTACAAAGCGAGAGTACAACTGTACTCTCGCTTTCCGTACTCGCGTACTGATGGCGAGCGCGTCCCTTGCGCTCGTGTAGCTATCCGCCTGTTGGGCAGCTGGTGCTGACCGCTTAGCTCTGTAAAAGAGTGGCGGTATCCGAGAGGTTAGGCGAAAAGGACGGGTACATCCCAGGTGTCGAGTAGTCCCGCGGACTACCCGAAGAAATGACACGATCAAGTAGAATAAATGTCGGAGGCCTTTATTACCTCTGTTAGATAAAATACAAAGAACCGAGTTCCGGGGAAGTTAGTGTGTGCCGAGCGCGTGGGCTGAATGTCCCGAACCGACACGATTGGCGAACACACTCGCGCGCGCTCCTGCGAATTCCCGGCCACGCCGAGAATTCGCAATCACCCATTGGCCCACACATACAATGAGTGACGGGACTCAGCACGGCACGTCTCCTGGCCACTTTGACGATCCGTCCTGCTTGAACCTCTGCAACTATCGAAGATGCACTCACTAGAACCTGCGCCTTATCGCGCGTGTTGTCCTCCTTTTGTGAGTTCCTCCCACAACGGCTGTGAAGAACCGTTTGCGGTGAATCACGTACTACTCGACGCACTCCTCCTCTTCGAAACGGAGACGACGCACCTTTTGTCTCCTTGCGCACTCCCGCCAATCTCCAGTGACCCCGGGATGTCTTGTACACCCGGCTCCGAAACTCGGGGCCGGCGTAGACAACGGTTGGGATTCTCTCCAACCGCTTCTTCGCGGGTGGCCTCCTGGCCACTCTCTAGACCGTGGGTAGCCTCGATACTCTCGCTACTCGTTCCACCGGGTTAACCTGTGAATGGTACGGGGGCGTCGTTTCGTGACGTATCCCCTTGTTGTTCAAAAAATCGTTGATCGCACGGTATTTGATCTCCGTCTTGTTATCGGAGAGGAAGACTTCGGGTATTCCAAACCGGAGACAGATGCGTTCTGTAAATTTCACCAGTGTTGCCTCGCCTGTAGCTCGGCGGAGTGGGCGCACTTCCACCCATCGAGTGAATAGATAAAGATCCTGAAATATCAAGATGTACTCGTACCCTTTTTACGTCCTGGGTAGCGGGCCCATAATGTCTGTTGCGACATATTGCTAGGGTTGTTCTACGACCCTGCGGCCCATGAGTCCCGCTGGCGGCCTTTGCTCAGTTTTTATTTGCTGGCAAAGCTGGCATTGCCGCCCAAAATTGGCTATGCGCGCATCCATGCGTGGCCAATAATATTGGCGGGCAACCCGTGAGAGAGTCTTCTCTCGCCCCAGGTGTTCTGCGGTGGGACTATCATGGCCCTTTTGCATGATACCCCTTCACCTTTCTTGGAGAACGTCGGGCTTCTACGCATCGTTGTCTTCCCATAGGACTCTTTGCATGAGTTGATCGGGGTTGTAGTAAAACAGCCTACCCCCGACTCACTTCATCATCGGATCTGTGAGTGGTTCCTCCTTTGCTTTTTTTAGTTGTTGGAGGTTCCACTCATCCTGCGAGTCCTCCGCCCATGCGACATCGGCCACTGGTGTCTCCTTGCCCTCCTTCTCGTACATACGAGAAAGGGCGTCTGGGACATTGTTGAATGTACTTTTCCTGTGCTCAACAATGCATTGGTGGCCTTACAGCTCCAAGGCCTACCGAGCTAATCGATCTGTCGGACAACTCAGTGTGCGCAGCCATAGCAAACAGCTGTGGTCCGTGTCTACTCGGAGTGTAGCCTTCGATGCAAGGGCAAAACTTTCTTATATATTATCTTTTAATAACGAGAGTGTCTTGCTGTAGTATCTATACTACAGCGAGACACTTTCGTTCTGTCACGCTGTATTTCCTGTTGGCAGGTAAGAGGACGCGGCTGGCGAACTCCACTATTTGCTCGTTGCCGTCATTGAATTGGAGGAGAACCGCTCCAATTCCCGAGCCGCTTGCATCCGTCTGAACAACGAACTCGTTGCCGAAGCTAGGACGTTGCAGGACAGGGGCGTAGGCTTAATGTGCCTTTATCCGCTCAAATGCAGAGTGTTGCACCTACGTCTACTCAAACTTACGTTCCTTCCTCGTAAGTTGCGTAAGTGGGTCGGCAATCGTGGCGAGATTGTTCAGGAACCTCCTGTACCACGATGCCATGCCTAAGAAGCGCCTTAGCTGCTTTACGTTTTTAGACGGCGGGTACTCCAGTACTGGCCTTATCTTCTCTGGGTCGGGGCGGAACTCTTCTTGGTTCAGCACCACACCCAGGTTCTTCACTTCGCATTGGCAGAAGTGGCTTTTCTGCCGGTTGATTGTTAGGCCTGCCTCCCTTATACAACCTAATAGCTTATGATGGTGTTCGAGATGCTCCTCGAACGTTTTCGACCTCATGTTGATGCACATCCGGTATCCTTCACCGGATTTCTTTACCATCACGGTAGGCTCGTGGATGGTTCGATGACGCCAGCGTCCGGTAGCTTTCGGACCTGCGCGTGCATCTCAGCCTCTATTACCGGCGAGTCCGGGTAATAGCGTTCCTTGATGGGGCGAGCATCTCCCACATCAATCATATGAGTCACCCACATGGGCACCCAACTGTGGTCGGCTCCTCAAGGCGTCTTCATCTCTTTCCTACAGCATCTTCGGAAAGATGTCATCCGGGCCTGGTGTTTTATATGGTTCAAAGGAATTGATTGCCCATTCACCCTTTTCTTATATTATAACGTTGGCTGCTAAATTCCAGTCAGTAGGTCCTCCACACCATTCTGTCGTGTGCGATGTTTCCTCATTTTTCCTAATGAAATCAGGATAACATGATTTCAATAGAAGTTCCAGAGTGTCCTCCTCTGTATCCGTGTAGCTGCCTGCCACATCCTTTAGACATTGTAACTGGCAGTCATTATCCCTGATAAGCAGCCTAGCTAATTTAGCTGCATCCGTTAGGTTATTAATGCGCGAAGAGTAGTTCCTCCAACTTTCCGTTTAGGCTGCCTTAACTTCCTTTTGAAAGGACTCAGCGTATTTTTATACGCTCTCCATCCTTCTTGGTCGTTTAATTTCTTTGCTTTGTTAAGCAATCTTCTCGCTTGTTTCCTCCGCTTTTCCCGGTTTTCAGGGGACAATTGTTTTCATAGGCTCTGACCATCGCCGTTTGGATTTGTTCTAATATCCATTCCAGGCTTAGGTTTGAACCATATTTCCCTTTAAGGTCGGCCAGTTTCTCACCTAGATCTTCCTTATTGGCTACCTAATTTGTATTTTTGACGTTCCTTCGTTGTTCCACCTTTGGTTTTTGTATTTCTATCCTAAAGGTAATAGTCCTATGATCTATGACAGGGATGTTTGATTGCTGACCTTTCAACCTTGTATATGTTCTTTGACCCCCGTCGTTGCGAAGGTAAAATTGAGAACCTCCCTTCTATTTGCTGTTATGAAGGTCGGTTCATTACCCCTATTCACGATGTCTAGGTTTGTTCTTGTCATCAATTCTAACAGCTTCTCTATCTTGTCATTAATGTCGGTGCTCCTCCAAACTTCATGATGAGCGTTGGCGTCACAACCGACGATTAGATCTAGGTTATTCTGCCTGCAGTATTCCACCACTTTTCTAATTCCCATTGTCAGTAATTCTTCTTCGTGTGGAAAATATGCTGCAACAAGTTCAGCTGTTCTAACTCGATGTTCTTTATCTTCTAAGTTTATTAATCATTAACTCCTAATGGAAATCAACTAAACATTTTTCTACAGCAAAAAATAGGCGGTTTGAATAACATAATAATAAAAATTATAAAGAAATTTCAAATGCTGTAAAAAAATGTTTAGCTGATTTATCTTATTATAATGAAATATTTGGAGCAAAATAAGTTCGTGCATCTAGAGATATTTGTTACCAATTGTTGAGACGTATGTTACCAATTGTTCCGTCTGGGAATCGAGTTATAATTATAAAAAATAAGTATATTATGACACAATTTTGAATCTATGACATTAAAGCAAAATAAAAAAATTTCGGAAAATAATATAGAATTTAAATTTTGGCTTTTAAATGTAGGCAATAGTAAATTTTTACCAAAATATGTTAGAGAAAAAAAAGTAAGAAAAATCCCAAAAATAATTATATCAAACGAAAATATTATAGATGAAATTTTTGGATACTTAAAGACATAAAAAATCGACATTTTTATGAAAGGGTAATTTATGCTCCAAAAAAATGTTGATATTATTGAAATTAACAATGTATTTCTTAATCGTATGCGTATACCATCTACAGAATAGAAACAATGATAATGAAATTCTAGCAAATACAATTCTAACAGAATTTTTACACCGTCACAGCTCGGTCTAAAGACTCGCGCCGCGATGGTGCGAGGATAGGAGCGACACATGAGGCAGACGGGGAAAGAACTTACGTGCGCTCCTTGGAAAATATTAGACAAAGGTCAGATTAACTCGGGTGATCGACCAGGGTGGCATAAATGACGACACCATGAAAAGAGGTCCAGGAGCAGAGCAATCCTGGTTCTATTGAGCTGATCCAAACCACGGAAGTTCCTGGGAACGAGAGCGTGGGAGAGCGGGTGCGGGTCGGCCGACCAAGGCAGGAGGAGTGCGCGAGTGTGTGTGTGAGGGCAATGGCTCAAACAGCGTGCGTTTTCACGATCGACCTCAATCTGCACGACAACGACGCGTGATTTGTATTGTCTTGTGGTTTTGATTTGACAAAAGAGAAATAAATCTCTTTAATATTTATTTCGATCTTTCTGTTGATTTCCCGGTTACGTCCAATCTTCCCGTAAATCGCGAACGAGAGCTAGACTATTCGGGCTCATCTGAGCTTGAGAAAAATTAAAATTAAAATAATAGTTTTAAAATAAAATAATGGTTATAAAAAATTATTTTCAGGAATTTGTAGATAAAATAAATATATTCAATTTTATCGGTAAAGCAATTATGTAAATGAAGATTTCTTATTGAATACAGGTAAAAAACAGGTGAAAAATGCCACAATTATTTTCTTGAATTCGTATGTATCGCAAAATGGGGGGTAGACGAGCGGAGCGAGTATATATATCTCCCTATATTATATAGTTATAAGGTCAAAACCTAAGATTACCCCCCTCCTCCCCCCTCCTCAGTGATATTCCTCAACCAATCCTCAGTAACATCCTCATTATTGAACCCCTCCTCAGCCCCTCCTCAATTTGTATGAAATTGTAATTTTAGCTCCAAAAAATGTGGATAAAAAAATTACAATAAATTTCTTAATCGTATAGCGATACAGTCTACGCTATATTGAATCATTGATATAGCAAAAAAAGAATAATGAAAATAAAATATCGCTATATCGCTCAATTATAAAATAAATCAATTATATCGCTAAAGCAAATGGCTAAATGAAGTTTTGTATCGTATATACAGGTAAAGAAAAGGTAGAAAATTATTTTCTAGAAATCGACTCAAAAATAAATAAATTCAATGATATTGGTAAAGAGTAGTTTAATGGGGAAAAGTGAAAATTGAAAAATGACTCAAATTAAAAAAGATATAATTGTATCGCTAAAGCAAAGGTGTATAAACAAAGAGGGGAAAAATAAAAAATAGGAGGTTTGAATAACATAGTAATAAAAATTATAAAGAAATTTAAAATGCTGTAGAAAAGTGTTTAATTAATTTATCTAATTATAATGAAATATTTGGAGCAAAAGAAGTTCTTGCATCAAGAGATTTTCGACATATGTTACTAATTGTTCCATCTGGGAATCGAGTTACTGAGAGTTAATGGAAATTATAAAAAATAGGTATACTGTGACAAAATTTTACCAAAATATGATCGAGAAAGTAAAGTAACAAAAATCCCAAAAATAATTATACAAACGAAAATATTATAGATGAAATTTTTGGATACTTAAAAATATGAAAAATCGACATTTTTATGAAAGTGTAATTTTAACTTAAAATTCGTATAACGATACAATGCTACGTACATAGCATTCACTTTTATTAACATAATTATTAATATTTTCCACATAAGTGTCTCTAATAATTTTTTTCTTATTTCTTTTAGAAAAGTGATCCGTTACTTCTGAAATGTAAGTTATAAGAAGTAATTTGAGCATGGAGTGGTAAATTATTAGCCATCATGCTTGGAAAAAAGCTACTGCAAGTATTAAATAAGTGGAAATTTTCATTGAACAACAGCAGAGGTAAAATGCAGTGCATGGATGATATTGAAACACAAATTGCGTCAACTTTAACAGTAATTCAAATATAAAATGTTCCAGGTATGAAGAATTTTAAATAAAATTTGTATCAAATTAATTATGTAAAATACATTTTTTCTTTTTTAACCCAGGCTGGCCCCCTTAATACATCAATCAAGTAAACAATAATCAAGGTGATACGCAACGTTACGGATAGCTTTTTAACTAATTCGTCTTTTCTACTTTCGATTCGACTTCGTGAAATTAATGTTCAATTATCCCATAGTCACGTAAGGGTCAAATTCGTTATTCTCTTATTCTTTGCACACGAATTATTGGGCAAAGGTGAGATTTGTAATGATAATAACAATACTAAGAATAACCCAATAACCCAATAACCTTTGCCCAATAATTCGTGTGCACAGATTAAGAGAATAACGAATTTGACCCTTACGTGACTATGGGAAGGGAGGGGGGATAACCGCACCCACACATGATACCTTACCTGAACGTAGAATTTCACGCTCTTTCGAATCCGGGGTCAAAAATGGGAGTTCCTATTCAAAAAAGTACTTTGACCTTTAAATGACCTTGAAAATAAGTCTCAAGGTTAAAACTGATTTCATCAATTTTTTTGTACAACGCGAACCGGCGAAAATTTCTGGGTGGTTTCTTTAAAATGGGACACCCTGTATAAAAGAACAACCCTCAATACAAATTTACGTTTGCCGGTACTACAATATAGATATACTAATAGCATGAGCGCTCAACTGAACTTTTTACAAAATACAACTACACAGCCAACTTCAGTCTTTAGCGAACAATTTATATGACTTTTTTGTCAAATTCATTCTTTAAAGAACATTCCATCGTAAATAAGAGCAATCCTATCCGTAACAATATTACACCCCAATTTATTTCCTCAATTCGGTCTGTAAAATTTAGCCAGAAGGCAGTGATACCGAGCCGCTTTAAAATAGGAAAATTCCATTAGCGAGTTAAACTCGCTGCGGCTCGGAATTTCTCATGTTTACTTGAGCCAGCACTTTCCTCCCCTATTTTTCAGGAGGACAGGCGAGGGATGAGGAGGCAGAAGACGAGATGTTAAGACCTTTCCACTGGTTTTCCAAAATCGCCCTATCAACGGCGATCAATCAGCACGGCGGGGACGCCGATGAGACGACGAGCATTTATACCTTGCCCTCGTCGACGGGAGCAGCGCTCTGCGACTTCTCGACTGACTGGCCTACTGGGATGATCACGAGGAGCAACTCACGCGCCGCGTCGCTTTATTTTAAAAGCCCATTTTTATTTAACTTGTTAATTTGTTCCGTGAAGGACCCACATATTTTTATTCTTTTCGGCTGTCCGCTTGCTTTCGTTCAGGCCATGCGGCCAAGCAATATCGCTCGATACACTTGGCAGCTACAAGACGGCAGGACAAGGTTGCGTTCCGTCGTTATACTATGTCCAAAAAATGGGTTTTACTTTCCCAGTTTCATCTTTTTATTTGTTAGTAAATGATAAACCTAAAAACAATTCAGAGACACTATCCTTTAAAATGGCGCACCAAAATCCTGAATTGTGTTTTTTTAGGTTTATTAGAAGAAGAAGAGTAAGAAATAAGTGACGAAAGAAAAATAAAGAAAAAGAAGATAAATATAATTTTTCTATAACTCATACTTTTTTTTCGTCGGAAAATTCTCCTAGGAGGACGATTCTCTCTCGTTTTTCACTCTGACACTCGCTCTCTCTCAGACCCCAGTAACCACTAGGAGGTGGGTACAGGAGCGGACAGCGTCGGCGGGCAGCGTCGATCTCGAAGAAGTTGAACCGAAGACGGGTAGATGAATTTGAAGAAAAACTCTTGGAGATGGTCGAAGAAGTGATTTTTGGAGCAATTACAGGGCTTTTTATACAAAAAAGCCAAAGCAAGAGCCTTATGGAGATGTTTCCTAATTGGCCGATTGTCTGAGAGGGTGGAGAGGATGACAAAAATCTGAAATTTTCCTAATTGGAGGAAAATATTTTGGGGTTTTCCTTAGGGTCAGTGGGTCAGCCTTCCAATGTTTAGGCATACGACAGAGGCGGTTCTTGCGGGGATGGGCCTTGGCAGAGAGAGAGTGTCCAGAAAGAGGGAGAACAACCGCCACATTACAGTAAATTTACATTTGTTATTTAGTTTCTTTATAACTAATATTATTCAGAAATTTTAATTTTAATCCTAGTTGTTTTAAGTTTTATTATGTAAATAAATAGATATGCAAAAAAGGAACGAAGTGATATCTATAATTTTCATTAATATAGCTTTTAGTCTGGAAAAAAGGAACAACAAAAGGATAATTTAACAATTCAGCGCTCCCTTTTTTATGCACAGCAGTAACCAATTTGTTCTTTTTATATTTACATAATTTCTATTAAACTAATTTTTACTAACTATTGTTTTTTAGAAGAAAAATATTCATTACTTTATGGTGCAAAACCTTAAAGATAGCATTAAATTTTATCTTAACTTAATTTTATTAAAAGTTAATTAGGAGAAGTTTTCGTTTCATTTTTTTATGTAGTTATGGAATTTTATCTTTCACGATCGAAATATTATCCGATTTCTTTCATTCGAGAAATAGATATAGTTTCGAAGTAAAAGGTTTAGATGACTTTTAATAGAATTATGATAGTTTGTTTAAATATAAGAGTAAAAGAATAAAATATTGTTTTAACATAAATGCGTGCATGGCCGGCTGCGGTGTACGTGTGCGGTGGCGACTTTCTAGAAAGGAGGAAACAAAAAAAACTAACTCGCGCCTGTTTAGGATTAGCTTAGTATGAAGCGGCGATTTTACGACATTTTTTTATGACGGTTAAAGTGGATTTCCGATAGCGGTTTCGGGTGCCTGTCACATTACACTGGCAGCGCTGGCAAGTACAGTAAAAGAAAAAAACAAAGCGAGGGCCAACCTTGAATTACTGGGTGACCGAGCGGGCCTATTTTTTCTATTCTGTCGGTAAGTGATGCCCCAAGATGTTCTTATCCTCTAGGTCAATTCCTTACCAACAAGCATAAATAGTATATTACACAACAAGGGCAGAAAGTATAAGTTTGATGCACTGCGTGTACATGAGCCCGAGGCGGAGCTCTCAAGGGTTTTCTTTCCAAATCAACTATAAGGACACATCCATCTTTCTCCCTCTCACAAAGTGGCGCCCAACCATAGCTCCCAGACCACGCTGTACAGTGGTCCGTTTTGAAGAAAAAATGGAAAAAAGTCCCGCTTCACTCGAAATTGCAATGGAAATTAATGTTCGATATATAAAAATGTTCGTTTTGTATTATATTTTATGAATCCGTTTTCCTAGCAGTGATCCCGATCGATATAAAAATGAATATCAGTCATATAATCAACGTATACACCGATATCGCATTATTGCGTGTACAAATCTTGATAAAATAATGTAATTGTTTGAGAAATTGCTTGGATGGAAATTGGATCATGGGAAATTACACTGAGTCGATACACATTGAATTAATTAAATGAGCGTTTATTTGAGTATACAATGAGAAAGCTCTCGAGCGAGTCCGCTTGTACCTGAGGTAACCTTAAAGTGCCACGTGGCACGAGGTGTGACTGAGCGGGATACTTGTCTGAGTGATGCTGGAGAGAAATCCTAATGAGCGGTGTAGCCTGTAGTAGATGAGCCTTGATAAGCAGGGTTGAGCAGGACCAGCAAAAAGCGATGAGTATGAATAAAAAGCGATGAGCAGGAAAAAGGCTGGATCGAGCGGGCTTGCGATGTGATCGGTGCAGCGTTCGGTCGAGAAAAGAGTGAGAGGTGAGGTTAGTGCCGACGTAAGCGCTGCGGCAAGCGCTCATTGGCAGGGCCCAGCGCCCGGAAGTTGCTGCCTTCTAGCGGCCCTCGTAATGAGTTGAGCGGAGCGCGCATGTTTAAATTACACATAGCGAACATTGCGCCCGCATCACCAACGTCCTTGGTGATTAAAATTCTTGAGCGATGATAACTTTGATGGGAGCTGCCGGTGGGCTAAAGGCCAAGCGTGATGAGAAGATGAGGAACAGCTGGGTCGTAAATCCATCTGTGATGAGTCAGAACGGATGAGGAGGACTGTCTGGGTTGTAAGGCCAGTCAGCTGCTGAGTTGAACATGCTGTGCAAACTGGGTCGTAAAGCCAACTTGCGATGAGTAAAAACTGATGAGGAGGATTGTCTGGGTTGTAAGGCCAAACAGCTGCTGAGATGAAGCTGGGTTGCAAACTGGGTCGTAAAGCCAACTTGCGATGAGTAAAAACTGATGAGGAGGACTGTCTGGGTTGTAAGGCCAAACAGCTGCTGAGATGAAGCTGGGTTGCAAATTGGGTCGTAAAGCCAGCTTGCGATGAATCAAAATGAATCCTTGCTTGTGAGAGGAACTGGCAAAGGCATCAACTTATTAATTGGTCGAGTGATAGTCGTGGTGGCAGTCTTTAGTGTTACCACCCGCGTGAGCCCATCTTTCCCAGGGATGATTTGTGTGACGCGCACGAGAGGCCAGCGTGATGGAGGAGACCTTTCGTCCATGAGCAGCGCCAGAGTTCCAACTTGAATTACATGTGATGGGTGATGCCACTTGGAGATTGCCTGTTGCCTTTGTAGATAATGAGCAGACCACTGTTTCCACAAGGTCTGTAATCTCTGTTGAATGAGCTACCATCGTGAGAGCCGCAATGAGTTTAAATCTAAGAGCGATGGATCAGGAATACTGTTTAGAGCTGATCCAATGAGAAAATGTCCTGGGGTGAGCGCTGAGATATCTTCAGGATCGTCGCTGAGTGGTTCGAGTGGGCGTGAGTTGAGAACAGCCTCCACCTGCGTGAGAAGAGTTGTAAGTTCTTCGTACGTGAGCAGTGTATCTCCAATAGTGAAATCCGATAGTCGCAAGTGAAATTTAATCGATTTCACGAGCGCTTCCCATTTTCCACCCATGTGAGGAGCGGCAGGAGGGATGAACTTCCACGTCGTTCCTTGAGTTGCCAAAGTGGATGAGACGTCCTGATTTTCTTGAGATGCTTGATTGAAGAGCCGTCCAAGTTGAGCGTCGGCGCCTTGAAAGGTTGTACCGCAGTCTGAGAACATGGTCTGAACTACTCCCCTGCGTGAGACAAATCGTCGAAATGCAGCGAGGAAGCAGTCAGCTGAGTAGTCTGTTACGACTTCAATATGAGCCTTTGTCAGTCTTGCAGCCGCGTCCTTTCCAAGTCTTGATGGTCACTGGACCTGCGTAGTCAACTCCAGTGTGTAAGAATGCTCGAGCTGGAGTGATACGTGAGAGTGCAAGTTGTCCCATGAGCTGCTGAGCTCTTACAGCACGTTGTCGGACACATGAGACACAACGTAAGATAAACGCTTTTACTGGCGCTCTCCCTCCAAGTATCCAACAGTTCTGTCGAATTCTTGCGAGCGTCAGTTGAGTTCCTCCATGTAGCGTTGAGCGATGAGCTGCGTCGATGAGTATAGTCGTGAGATGAGAATGACGAGGCAAAATCGCAGGGTGTTTTTCATCAAAGCTGAGAGCTGACTTTTCGAGCCGTCCACCAACTCGGAGAATTCCTTCTGGTTCGATGAATGCAGTCAGGCGTGTGAGAGCGTGTCCAGTTGGCAGAGTAGAGCCTTTCGTGAGAAGCTTGAGTTCTGAAGCGAAGTAAGCTGTCTGAGTTGCCTTGATCCAGAAGAGCAGTGCATCTTTCAGAGATTGAGCGGTGTACAATGACGAGGGTCTGGCCTGGCGTTTGAGCACATTCTTGATTCTAAAAAGCAACGAGGTAACCTTTAATAATCTGTTGAGAGTTGAGTACCTGAGTATCAAGTCCCAATGATATGCGTTGTGGTGAGCCATGGACAGCAGTGTGACGCCAGATCTTGCTTCTGCGTCAATGATGACCTGAGCAGTACACGGTTGAGTTGGCCAAGTTACTGGATCAAGCTGCATCCAAATTGGACCAGTCCACCAAAGTGGGTGAGATTTGAGTTGAGATGTGGTGATGCCTCTTGAGCCACAATCTGCTGGATTTTCCGTGCCAGGAACATGTCGCCAAGTGGTGTTAAGTGCACATAATTCCTGAATGTGGGTAACTCTGTTTCTGACATAGTCCTTCCAACGGCTTGCAGGTGAGTTGATCCACATGAGTGTTACTTGAGAGTCCGTCCACAGATGAGTATGATCGATTTTGACCTGAAGAGACTCCTTTGTCTTCTTGATGAGCTTGGCGAGTAGCAGCGCTGCTGTGAGTTCTAACCGAGGGATGGTTAACTGTTTAAGTGGAGCTACCTTGGTTTTCGAACAAATCAATGACGCCATTGAGCCTGAGGACGGTGAGTTGACGGCAAGATAAATCACTGCTGCCATTGCGTCTTGAGAAGCATCAGCCAAACCATGTAATTTGATGGTGGAGAAGCTCCAATTGCCAAACTACCGAGGAATTGAGATACTGGCCAGTAGTGTGAGTTCTCCTCTGATGCTGAGCCATTTTGAGCAAACCTTGGCAGGAAGTGGATCGTCCCAGCCAAGCTTGAGAAGCCAAAGCTCCTAAAGCAGGATCTTGGCGTTTATGATCACTGGAGCTACTAGACCCAGTGGATCAAAGATCTGAGCGACTTCTGAGAGAATAGTTCTTTTGGTGAGCTGTCCTGACTGAGCCTTGAACTTAGAAGTGAAGGTGAAGCAGTCTTCTTGAGGGAGCCATTTCATTCCGAGAAGAGAGGTTGCACAGTCGTCTAAGGTGAGCGCTGAGCTTTCAGGTGAGGTAGTAGAGAGCAACTCTGGATGATTACTGTGCCATTTGGAGAGTGGAAAACCGCCCGCATGGCAAAGCTGAGTCACCTGATGAGCAATCTCCTTGAGTTGTTGAGTGGTATCAGCTCCTCCAAATATGTCATCAACATATCTTCCTTTTTGCAAGGACGGGATGGGGAGTGGATATTTATTTCCTTCATCGTCAACTAGTTGAAGGAGTGCTCTGGTAGCGAGGAATGGAGCTGCCTTGGTGCCATATGTGACAGTGGTGAGCTGGAAGGCCACTTCCTGATGAGTGTCATTGAACCAAAGGATTCTCTGTAGATCCCAGTCATTCGGATGCATCTTTATTTGGCGATACATCTTGACGATATCCGAAGCGAAAAGATGGCGGAAGTGGCGTATCCACGTGAGTACATCCACGATGTTGAGCAGGAGATTTGCACCCGTGTGCATGAAATCGTTCAGTGACTTGCCAGATGAAGTTGTGCTTGAACCGTTGAATACAACACGAAGTTTGGTGGAGGCGCTGTCTGGTTTGAGGACACCATGATGTGGCAAATAATACGGAGAGAAATTGACTGAGTGGCCTGAAGCTGAATCTACCTGTTTCATGTGTCCCATTTCGAGGTATTCCTTCATAAACTTTGTGTAGAGCTGTTTAAATTCAGCATTTTGAGTAATTCTGTTGTTCATTCTGGCCAGGCACTTAGATGCGGTGGCACGTGAGCTTCCGAATTTTATTGGTGAGTCCTTGAGAGGGATACGCACAATGTATCTTCCTGTTGCATCTCTGGAGTGCTTTTAGCGGAAGTAAGCTTCACATTCTTCCTTCTCGGGACTTAGAATGGATTCAGCATCTCGAGGAAGCTCTTCTTGCACCCAGAATTGTTTGAGCAAGTCGTGAAGATAATCCTGATGAATAGAACCATGATCAGCTGTGGCTGAGCTGACAGCTGATGCGTTAGCTGGACCCAGTATGAGCCAGCCAAACATTGATGACTGAGCGATTGGAGCTCCTGGATGAGCTTTAATGATTCCAGGGTTGATGATAGGTCGGTAGTAGTCTGCTGCAATGATAAGCTCAACTGGGCGAGGCAGGAAATATTGCTCATCAGTAAGTTGCAAGTTATGCAGGTGCGGCCAATTGAGAACGGTAATCTTGCTGGATGGCACTATTGAGGGGACCGCTCGAAGAATATGAGCCTCAATAGTCACTGCCTTGGGTGTGTGTCTTGAGTATAGCGTGAGCCTTACAGATCCAAGTGTGTGAGTTGCCCTTGCACCTCCAATGCCGTTGATGACGATCGACGACGCCTGGCGTGGTAGGTTGAGCTGTTGAACGAGATGTTCGCAAATAAAGGACAACTCGGATCCTGAATCGATGAGCATACGAATTGTATGAGCGTGTACTTGAGTCTTGACATGAGCTAAAGCCGTGCCTAGGAGAGTTGACATATTTGGGGCGACGTGAGGAGACTCTTGATAGACGCTGAGCGATGAGCAGACTGGTAAGCGAGGTAAACCTTTAGAGCTGACAGATGAGTAGACGACTGCACCAGCTCCTCAATGCGAGTTGGATGAGATTGACGGTGTGAGCGTTGAATCATCCTGAGCTGGTTGCTTGGGTTGAGATGTCTTAGGGGTGTGTGGCATGATGTGGTGCTGCTGATCGCACACCTTGTAACGAGCGTTGCTGCGACAAATACGTACTCGATGGCGTCCTAGACAATTGAAGCAGAGTTTCTTGTCCTCCACAGTCTCACGTCGCAACTCCAGCTTCAAGCCACGATAATGCGGACAGGAGACAATGAAATGATCGTGACCACAATAGTCACAGGCATGCGCAGTGTTACCCTGGTTGTAAGTTGCAGTCTTTGAGGCCACGGGTTGTGATGACGTAGACTGGTGAGCTGACTGTTGGTCAGAAGTGAGCTGAACTGGTGCTGAGCCTTTGTGAGCTGATCGTCTTGTTGGAGTGGACCGTGCGGGGGCCTGGGTCTTCTTCTTGGCAGCATCTCGCTCCAGTGTCTTGAGAGTGCGAGCTCTTGCCTTGAGGACTGTTTCGAGCTGCTTTGAAGAAGGGAAATCTCGAGACGTGCTGATGGAATTTTCCCAGGCCTCCTTTGTTGAGGGGTCAAGCCGTTGTGATGCGATGCGCACCATCATCATATCACCAGCTTGCTCGGACATCTTTAATGTTAAGAATCCTACTCTGAGCTTTGCGATGGCAATTGCATGGCTGTTCACTCCCGCAGCACTTTTGGTGGTCAGAGCTGGAAGATCTAAGAGCTTGTCAATGAGTGAGTTGACAATGAGCCGGGGGTTAGCATAACGCTCCCTGAGTGCTTTGAGTGCTGGCTCCAGGGAGTCAGCCTCTACTTCGTAGACTCCTACGATCTGAGCTGGCTCTCCCGACAGACAGGTGGTCAAGTAATGAAGTTTTTCCACGGGTGCTAAATCCTGATTACTCTGTATTAGGCTGATGTACATGTCGTGGAAGTGCGGCCAGTCAGAGTAATCTCCACTAAAGTGCGGCAACCTGATGTCGGGGAGCTTTGAAAGCCTTTGAGCGGATGATTGAGTAGGTTGAGCTATAGGAGATGGCAGTTTGGCAAGGAGCTGCTTTAAGTCTCACCTGAGCTTGTTGGCGAGCAAGATCAAACGTGAGTAGAGATTGTCGCGGAAATAAGGCATATCCGCTGCGGCTGGTGTCCAAAGGATCTCCAATATTTCCTGATCACTGATGGTTCTGGAACGCACACTGTCTACTTGGTTGAGGCATTCGTCTATTACGGCATAAGAAAGCTCTTCATTTCCTTTCAGAAGTTCTTCAATATCCTCAAGCTCTGTGACTCGCAACAATTGAACGTTGCAGCGTACATTTAATTCACGAGGAGGAACGTGCGAGCGAGTAATTGGAGACTGCGATCTCATTTGATTTGCCAGTATTGGTGCTGGGTGAGTTGACGTAGACTGCTTTCTTTCTTCCACGTTGAGACCAATCTCCGATTGAATCGGTGAAGCGGAGCGTGAACTGTTGGCTGAGTTGGTGGCTGACTTAACCTTCTTGGTGTCTGAGACCATGAGTGTATCCTTGACTTGGTCGGCCATTTTGAATGGGATGAGTTGGCAAATTCAACGATGAGCAAACAGCGATGAGCGAGGCAGCGAAGAGCGAAGCAGCGATGAGCGAAGCAGCGATGAGTGGCAGCGATGAGTAATACAGCGAGGAGCGGGAGCGATGAGCAAAGCCGCGACGAGCGGGCGCAGTGATTTGAGTTAATCACTTCAATTAAACTCGGTTCGCACACATGTGCTCAGTGTAAATTTCCGATCCGGCTCGAAGGACCAAATGATTGAGAAATTGCTTGGATGGAAATTGGATAATGGGAAATTACACTGAGTCGATACACATTGAATTAATTGAATGAGCGTTTATTTGAATATACAATGAGAAAGCTCTCGAGCGAGTCCGCTTGTACCTGAGGTAACCTTAAAGTGCCACGTGGCACGAGCTGTGACTGAGCGGGATACTTGTCTGAGTGATGCTGGAGAGAAATCCTGATGAGCGGTGTAGCCTGTAGTAGATGAGCCTTGATAAACAGGGTTGAGCAGGAACAGCAAAAAGCGATGAGTATGAATAAAAGCGATGAGCAGGAAAAAGGCTGGATCGAGCGGGCTTGCGATGTGATCGGTGCGGCGTTTGGTCGAGAAGAGAGTGAAAGGTGAGGTTAGTGCCGACGTAAGCGCTGCGGCAAGCGCTCATCGGCGGGGCCCAGCGCCCGGAAGCTGCTGCCTTCTGGCGGCCCTCGTAATAAGTTGAGCGGAGCGCGCGTGTTTAAATTACAAATCACGAACAGTAATAAGCATGACAACAATATATTTTGCTTCTGATCTTAACTTGACATGTAATATATTAAATTATATAAACGAATATATTTAAAATTTCTTTTTCATTTATATAATTTAATATATATTACATCTTATATATTACAATATACTACATCATATATTACACATACACATACAATTAGCCATTTATTAAAAGCAGCTTCTACTTCCATACTGATATCCTCACCGTCAATTTAAATCTATACATGGAAAAATAAATACTACTAATACTACTACTATTTTTTACTATAAGTTAAAAGTAATTGCTATAAGTTGCTAATACTATGTACGAAATATTGAACGCAAAAAGTGTTACCAAGAAATGATAAGAAATAAAATAATTCTGCTAAGAATTACTGTATTCAAGTTTATTTTTCCATTTTTTTCATTTTTTTTATTTTGTTTATTTTTCCACTTTTCCATTTTTTCTTCGAAACGGGCCACTGTGCGCTGCCGAGACGATCCGCCGCCATCTTAGAAGCCAAAAAATTTTTTTTTCTTTTCTGATTGCAGAGATTTTCGTCCCGTGTTCGATTTTTTTTTAGGTTAAGAAGTGAGAAATCGTGTGTTGTCTTGTTTTATTTCGAGTACGAAGTACATGTACATTCATGTACACGCAGTGCAGCAAACTTCTACTTTCTGCCTTTGTTGTGTATACTATTTTTCTTTATCCCTGATCGAAAGTGCGTTGCCTAAATAACAAAGAACATTGCTCAGTGATTGTTTTTTTTTTTAATGCAATGCCGAAAATACATGGCCGCACTTAACCTAATCGCATAGAGGTGCAACTTTCGGCACGGAGACGAAAGCATGGATGATATGTTCGACGGCTGCCGACATTGACATGTACAAGCGAAGCGAGTGTCATGTGGTCGGGGCGACCGTCGAAAAATACATTATTAGTAAAAAATAATTAAATAAATTGTAAATTATGGAAATAGCGTTATTTATTTTTTTTTCATTTTAAATACATTTTAATGCTTATAATAATAAAAAATTATTTTTCACAGGTTATGAACCGAATGATACCGCGATATGTCGTTATTGTTTTGTCGTCCTAGCGATGCCGTAAAACGATGTTTTCGGCTGCAATATCGATGCCGGAAATACGCACTTTCGATTGAGGGATAAAGAAAAAATGTTAGTTGGGAGAATTTCTCAAACTAGAAATGCGGCGCTAAAATCAGGAAAATTAGGGTACGACGTGACACCCCCAGCCTAAAACGACTACCTGGGTCTAAAGCTCCAGTTATCGAGAAAGCTGAGTGAATATTAAATTGGGAAAAGGGGAAAACGAGACCCAACTTCGCTCGTTTTAGTGAGGTACTTCCTTATCAGAACGATACAGTGCTTGATATTTTTTTTTCTCTTTTCACGAAAACAATTGAAAAAAGAGAGAAAAATATGAAAAGTACCCCTCCAAGTATAGGGAAAATGAGTCAGTTTAGGAAGAAGAGAAGAAAGGGTGAATTTATTAAGTGTGACGTTGCATTGCAAGTCTTAACACCCGAGTGATTTGGCTCTCTCTCTCTCGGGGGCTGGGAGGGCGTCGACGTTAAATAATTTATTTAGCGCCACGACAGCCAGCTATGCGTGCGAGAGACAGAGCACGCGCGCGGATGCCCGCCCGAGCATACACAAGCCGCCGGAAGGTTGCCGATGCCGCGCCACCGGGAGGCGATCACGCCGCCACAAAGCCGTCGGAGCCAAGCAGGAGACGACGCCGGCTGGCGACGAGACGATGAGACATTGCAGGCGACGACGGTCAGCTGAGCGGCGCCGCCATGCTGGCGACCACCGACGACGCCAACGCCGCCCTGACGGGCATCCCCGCACACCACACAGATACGCACACAAACACACATAACACCCGCGAGAATTACGACGCGCCGCGACTACCCCAGGGTGCGCCGCGCAGCTTGGGAAGCATGCACTCGCGTATACAAATCGACGCGCGAGTTGAGGCGGCGCGCGCGTATAAGCGAGAGAGAGAGAGCATGAGACTGAGAAACGAACTCAGACGAGCACGCGTGGAAACGGACGACGCGGCGCGAGAGAGACAGTTAGCGTGCAAGAGAGAAGGAAGCACGGTGAAGCGCGTGGAGAAAGAGAGCGGCCGACTGCGCACGTGAAGTCACTGGCGCTGCTCGACTAGCTCGGCGAGTCGAGCAGGCTGCCAACGTATGCGTAATAATTACGTCGCGCCGCGCTTGAATTTAACTCGCGCTCGTGTTCGAAGGAGACGATATCGGGTGGCTGCTTGACTTCGATCAGCCAATCAACTCGTGTATCGTCGGTGCGGGCGGAAATAGATCGGCGCGGAAAGACGCGGACCGCAGAGAACACCCTTTGAGAAGGAAAAGCGCGTATTAAATCCATGAGAGCGAGTGAGAAGAAAATAAGGGCTAGCGTCGCGACGACGAAGACTTCCGCGACGCCACGCCATTCAGCCGAAAGCTAGCTTCGCAGCCGGACGCACTTTTTGAGTTTTTCTAAGATTAGCGAGTCGTGAGGAGTAGTAGTTGAGGAGAAGTTATAGTTAGGAACGGAAGAGTATTTCGAGACGGTGAGCCCCGCGTACACCCTCAAGGGTTTTCTTTCCAAATCAACTATTGTATTTTTCCCCCGAAATTCTCGCGATCGAAGCCCGCGTCGCGCACACATATCAGTCGACAAGTGTATTTCCCCAAGCCAGAAGGCAATATATTTTTGATAGAAAATTCGCAAGTGTTTTGTGTTTGATTTCTACGTGTTGGGTGTGCTGTATGGTAGTGGGTGAAGCTGATTCTCAGCAAACCGTGAGTGCACTGGCTTCATCGAGTGAGTAGCTGAGTCCGCGTCATTGAAGTAGTGTAGCCATTCGCCACGTGTCCGTGGTAAACTCGGGAGAACCCCCTACCCTGGGAAAAGATATCTCAACCGGAGGGAGGAGTTCGTGACCCGGCGGCGTCTACAAGGCGCCTGGCGCTCAACAAATTAACATACGTATCGAGGTAAAGAGGTTGGAGTTTTATAGGTCGGAAGCAGTGGAGCGGAAAAGTGTATCCAAGCAGTAAAGCGTGAAGAGTAGTAGTAGGTGCAGTGGTGTGTAGAGGCGCGACACACGCACCACCCTTCTATCGTGAGAGAGAGAGGTGAAAACCTCCGGCCAAACCACAAGGAAGGATACATCCATCTTTCTCCCTCTCACAAAAATTTATATTATTTTATTTATTAAAATTTTATTTATTTTTGTATTTATTGTGAGGTTGTCCAGATGGCCGATTTTTAAATTTGGAATCGACCTGCCTTGGCGAACTTACAGTTATAAATCCCAGCGCATACAGGTAGTCGGTTGCCAGTAGGAAAATACAATTCATTGTATATTTTTCTTCCTTTTTGTCATTTTAAGGAAGATTTAAGATTGAATTTACGAATTTGGAAGCGAATTATTTTGCCATTTCTCCTTTGTTTTAGGAAGATTGAATATGGTAATCGACAGATTTTCCAATTTATTTTAATTATATTTATACGTCAAAATTGACGAAGGGTAACCGACACCGCTGAAAATCACCAATCTTCGTTACGTGACGCAGTTAAAATATTATCAGTTGGCCTTTAGTAATTCACATGCTCCGACGGATTGAGAAACTCGGTTTAAAGAATCCGGAGTCTCGCGTTTACATAGGGAAGAAATGAAGATCAAAAACGTCTCGTGGAACGTAGAATATGACGAAGTAGAAGAAGAAGCAGAGGTTGAGAAGGAGGATGAGAGTGAAGAAGAAGGAGCGATGGGGCCGAAACTAAATACTGAATTGGAGGAGAGATTACAGAGGGTGCAGATTAACCCTACAGTACCGACTATGGTTGCTACGACGATGACGACGACCAGCGCGATAGTCACAACAAGCGGTGCGGCACAAGCGCATACCCAGCCGACAGCCCCAAAGACGACGACGAGCTTGACGTCAGGAATCCGGGAATGGCCGTTTGATATACCAACACCCGTTCCGGTTCCATGGCCGAGTCGAAGAAGTATGGGACACAGTACGGCAAGGTTATAGTTGGAGGAAAGTAGACAGCGATCTAACCTGCTACTGGAAAATGTGCTGACGCCACCAACACCGCAGTTAGACTATGCTGATCAAGTGTCGACAAGTGGATTGTCTGTAGAAATGGAGGAAGTAATTCAACAACCAGAAACCACAGTCAGCCTAAGGGTAAATCAACCACAAGAAGGAGCAATAATCAAAAGACCGGTTAAGGATTCAAAAAAAATTAGGAGGGATGAAGGAACGAAAAAAAGAAATGAGTCAGATAGGTTAGGCCCCCTTGATCCCAGCGACACACAGAGAACGAACCCTCAGCATCCCCCTTTACCCCGCGTACCCAACGAACATGAGTCAATCCCCGCGACAAACCCCGCGACAAACCCCGCGAAAAACCCTGCACCTAATGAAGAAGTAAATCTACAACCCATGAGTGAAGTAGAGCAACATGGAGAGAAGAACACAACGAAAACAGAAAAAGAAAAAAGGCTGACAAGAGGCAGAAGTAGAAGTAGAGAAAATAGAGATGCGAGAAAAACCCCCATAATTCCCCCAGAAGAAGAAGCAGAAGTAGAGAAGACCGAGATGCAAGGTAAAATGCCCGTAATTCCCCCAGAAGAAGAAGCAGAAGTAGATAAGACCGAGATGCAAGGAAAAATTCCCGTAATTCCCCAGAAGAAGAAGCAGAAATAGAGGAGACCGAGATGCAAGGAAAAATTCCCGTAATTCCCCCAGAAGAATAAGTAGAAGTAGAAGTAGAGAAGATCGAGATGCGAGAAGAAATTCCCATAAAACCCACAGAAGTAGAAGTAGAGATAGGAAAAGTGAGAAAAGAAACCCGACAGTCCCCCAAAAAAAGTAAAAGTAGAGATGCGCAAGATGAAACGAAACGTAGAGAAAGATCCCACCAAAAGAGAAATGAAGAATCAAGAGGAGGAAGTAAAAATTCACCTACACCCCACAGAAGTCGGAGTAGAGATTCGAGGGCAAGTAAAAGAAGTCATCACGGATCCCACAGAAGTCATAGCAGAGAGTCTGGAATAAGCAAGAGAAGCCATCACAAACCCCATAGAAGTCGGAGTAGAGACTCAAGAGAAAGTAAAAGAAGTTATTGTGAGCAAAGAAGTCGTAGTAGAGATTAAAGGAAAGATAGTAGGTCCCAACTGTCCTGCAGAAGTTGGAGTAGGAGTTCCTATGGAAGTAGAAACAGAAGTCCCCGACGGAGGTTACAGAGAAGATATAGAGTGCGAGCAGACAGTAGGGAAGATGAACGAAGAGATGATAGAGACAGGCGTGATAGGAGGAGAAGCAGAAGTAATGAGAATGAACATAGATAACATGGTGACGGGAGAAGGCGTGACGTCAGTCTCGATATGAAAATTTCCATGCTTTTCCAAACGTGGCGAATCACGTCTAACGGCGAAGGTTATGGAGCAGCGGAAGAATATTTATTGAAGCTAGAAGACAGTAAGGACAGCCACCGGCTTACAGACGATGGAATGTTACGTGCAATCCCGTGCACCTTGACGGAGAATGCGTGCCAGTGGTTTAGGACGGTGAAAAGGGACATAAGAACCTAGAGAGAGTTCAGGAGGGAATTCAAACACCAGTATATGGTGGAGCGAGAGGACGAGGACATGGACGCACGTGCTAGAATGCAGGACGAAGGAGAAGCAATCGCCGCGCTTATAACAGCATTGAAATCTATCTTCAATCTATGCAGACGTCCGCCCTCCAGAAGAGAACCGGTCAGCATAGCGCTGAAAAACTTACGCCCCGATTACCAAATCCGATTTAGGGACTACGTCCTTGAAGATTTCGCAAAGATCCATGAATTAGGAAGGATATACGAGAAGGAAAAAGAGAAAATAGCCTGCTTTAAACCACCACCGCCCCCGGAAAAGTCGTCAGTCCCAGGAGGAGCGTTTAACCCCCCCAAAAGGACGTTAAAAGTTGCGGCAGTAGAAGAAGAAAAACAGAAGACGCAGAAAAATACCCCGAAGAAAAAGAAAACAGCGCAAGAAAAAGGTAACAATGGGGACGGAAGTGAGGCTCAAGAAGTTGCAGCAGCAGCAAGCCAAACTCTAACCGCGCAGATAGTGATCCCAGCGCCCACAAATACTCCCATGCAGTATTCAGCAGTAGCAGCGGCACCACCACCACTGCAGCAAACGTTCCAAAGATAGCAGTCAAACGAGCAACAGCAGCAAGGTGGCAAAGTCCCTGGATTTATTGGAGCATGCTTTACACGCGGTAATGAAGGGCACAGAGCCTCAATGCCCAATGAACGTTAAGCAGGGCATAGCATGTCAGATATGTGGCGCAGAAAGGGTTACCGTCTACCAGTGTACCAATTGTGCACAATTGCCAAGATGTTCGGAAACGGACAGCAGAGGGGGCAAGCAGCCCAATTGCCTCCCCTCGTGTCTCAATTCCCAAATCAAGGGGCAATTCCAAGGAATGGACAGGGACACCAGTGAACTCACAACTACGTGCACTAATGAGTATAAAGCTCCCACCCCTTGGAGGAATGATGCCCGAAGAACAGAAAAATTTTCCCCGCGTACTACTTCCAAAAACCCCAGCCCCCTTAATAGAAGCTGAGAGATGTTACGAGTTCCCGAAACCCCTAGTACTCTTAAATTTAGAAACCCCAGTAGAAGAGATGAATAGGAAAGAGAAAGTCGAGAAGTCGCAGTATAAGACGATGCTAAAGAGGATAGAGGACGACACAGGTATCACGCTGATTAAAAAGGACAAGTTCAAAGAAACCGAGGGAAGGGACATGCGACTGTTCGTACTCGAAGAGACATGGAACCCATTAATCAAACAAGCGTTGGACCTGTCGGATGAATCCGAAGAGGAAGAGTTTAAAGTAGATGAGGAAATGGAAAATTGTTACTCTCACAGCACGCCACCTCAGAAAGGAGGGAGGCCGGCCGTTTTAGAGTATAATTTTCCCAATTCCCCATGGGAAGGAAGTATGCAGAAGGAAGAGGACGCGAAGCGGCAGATCCTCAGAAAATAAAAAGGAGGCTACATTGGCAACGTAATTTCTCTAGGGTCAAGTATCGTGAAAGAAGAGAAGTTTCCCCTAAAAGGGAGGCCACCCCAAGAAGAAGAGTAACCCGAACCCCTAACCCCCACAAATTCAACAGCCCCTGAGGAAGATGTTACTCTGCATGCCCAAAAGAGTCCAGCCCAAAGGATTAAATATCGGAAAAGCCATCGCATACTTGTACGGTAAGCGTCCGGTGCCTCCATCGTCTATGGACGTTGAACATGGCGAATCGCACACGAGGTGCTCATGGAGGAAAAGCTCAGGCAAGCTCAGCAAAACCGCATACCGAAGACAACCCGAACGCGCCAGTAACAGGCCTTCAGACGGATAACAGGCAATATCTGTGCGTGACACTAGGTGGAGAGAGGTATTGTGCCCTCTTGGATCCCGGAGCGACAATGTGGATAGTCGGATCCAAGATAACCGAGAAATATCGGGATAGGCTCATTCCATCCAACTTAGCGATTAAAACACCACTAGGTAGTGCGTCGAATCCAGTAGGAGATCTGAGGGTAAACCTGGATGTAGGAGGGGTTAGTGACAACTACATCTTTAAAGCAGTAGCAGACCTGGGACATGAGATGATCTTGGGTATGGACTTCTGCATAAAATGGGAAATGGAAGTCACATACGCCCCGAAAAGGATGTGGAGATCGAAAGGCGGAAAATGGAACGAGTTCCAGTTGTAAGGAATGCAGCGGGAAGAAATATTGGCAGAGTGCGCAGGTTTATCGGAGGCGCGAGGAAAACCGAAGGAGGTGATCGAAGAGATGTTAAATCGATATTTACCCCAGAACCCAGACGAGAGTAGTCCCGCTCTAGAAACAACGTCGTTGGTGGAACACCACATAGATGTCATAGAGGCAACCCCGATTAAAGAGAGGTTACGAATATTGTCCCCGAAGATGTTGGAAGTTGCTCGAGGAGAAGTCGTGAAGATGTACCAAGAAGGTGTGATAGAACCCTCAGCGAGCGAATGGTGTAGCGCCCCAGTGATCGTGAAGAAACCAGACGGATCGTTTAGGTTTTGCATAGATTATCGCCCCCTAAATAAAGTGACCCGAAAGGATGCTTACCCCATACCCCGCGTGGACGATACCCTAGACAAATTGAGGAAGGCAAGATTCATCTCTAACATTGATCTGAAGAGTGTCTATTACCAGATACTCATGGAACAGGACTGTAAGCAATACACAGCTCTTGCAGTTCCTTGTTCTGGTCTGTGTCAATTTAAAAGAATGCCCTTCGGGTTAACTAATGCGCCGATGACTTTCCAGAGGTTAATCGACGCTTTATTTGGCCCCGAAGTGGAACCATTCGTCTTCGGATACGTAGACGATATCATCATTGTCACTGAGCGCTTTGAAGAACATGTGAAATGGCTAGAGTTCGTGCTACAAAGGCTGCAGGCAGCAGGATTGTCTGTCAACCGCGCTAAATGCGAATTCCGTTGTTCCCGAGTTTCATACTTAGGTTTCATCCTCCATAGTGAAGAATTGCGTCCCCACCCCGAGAAAGTAGCCCCTGTTCTAGAGTACCCCGCGCCCCAGAATGTGAAGCAGTTAAGAAGATTCCTGGGTATGTTAGGTAGGTACTCGCGCTTCATCGAAAACGACTCGGAATTGAAGGTACCGTTGCTGGAGCTCCTGAAGAAGGACCAAGAATGGACGTGGGAAGCAGAGCAGCAAGAATCGTTTGAGAAACTTAAGCTTGCGCTCACAACTGCTCCCGTCCTGGCCAGGCCTGATTTCGGAAAGACGTTCACGGTCCAATGTGATGCCAGTAACTTTGCTTTAGGCGCCGTACTAACCAAGGAACATGAAGACGGAGAACACCCCATAGTATATGTGAGCAGAGATCCTATTTTGACCTTAGAGGAAAGTTGGAGATTGGTCGTGCCGGCCAATCACCGTGCGTCTGTGCTAGACGAGACCCCTTCCTCAGGTAACTTAGGTATTGAGAAAACCTATGACAAGATCGCGCAAGAGTACTATTGGTATTATGTCTTGAGTTGCCCTGAGTATCAGGCATACAAGACATCACAACAAGGACCACAAGGGATGATTGGCAAGCGGATCGTGGAACAACCGTGGATGATTGTGGCTGCTGACTTAATGGAGTTCCCGCCGAGTCGCAGCCAATACAAGTATATCATCGTGTTCATGGACCTATTCACAAAGTGGGTAGAAACAAAGCCACTGAGGCGAGCCAATGGAAAGTCGGTGGTAAGGGCATTTGAGGAGCTGATTCTCTTCAGGTGGGAAACGCCGCGTTATTTCCTAACAGAAAACGGAAGCGAATTTGCCAACAAATTCCTGGAGAAGACCCTAGAGGAATATGGCATAGTTCACACCACCACCCCACCTTACCACCCTCAAGCAAACCCCGTCGAGCGAGCCAACAGGACGCTGAAAACTATGATCGGGATGTATGTCGAAAACAGCCATCGAGACAGGGATATCCACCTCCACGAGTTTCGTCACGCCGTCAACACCGCAACCCAAGCGACCTTAAAAGTATCTCCCGCGTTCCTAAATTATGGCCGGCAGCTAACCCCCGTGAAGAGATTGAGAAGAAGAGTAGAACCCCCGCGTGAAATAATCCCCATCAAACCTGAAGTATGGAAGGATAGAATGAAGAGGCTTGATGCATTGAGAGACCTGGTTGCGAAGTTCATCGATAAAGCAAAGGAAAAATAAGGGAAGCAGTATAATCGGGGACGGAAAGATGTGCGATCCTCGGTCGGCGATCAGATCTTACGACGTGAGTATCCCTTGTCGAAGGCCGCTGATAAATACGCCCCGAAATATTCCGGCCCTTATAAAATCCTCGAAGTAGTGTCCCCCACGGTGTATCTGGTAGAGATGGAAAATGCAAAGAAGAGCGCGAAGGTTCACGTGTCGCAGATTAAACGTTAGTTACCCCCGCAAAGTAGTCGAAAGAAGTAGGAAGTTGTGAGGATGTCGAAGAGGTGTGCAAAGAGTGGAGATTTGCGTTAGAATCATCCCGACGGGTTATTATGCGAACCTTCCCCCGATATCGACTGCGTAAACCCCTTTTCTTTGCGTACACATATGATAACTCACTTTAATGGATCGTATGTTTGTTTTGTTTTTCATGACCTATTAACCATCCCATCCCCATCCCAGATGTCGAGAAGAGTTCAAGGAAGTCCGTTGAGTGGAACGCGCCCTACAACTCGGGTGAGTTCGTGGACGAGCATTTTCGTGCTCATGACCGGGCTGCTCTAGAAGCAGCTGTCCGGTCGGCGTTCTCCCGGCCATCGGGGCCCGTTGAGGGTCATAACGACCCCGCTGTGTTTGGAGGCGCCGTCTGCCAGGCAGACGTAGGGGAAGAGCGCCGACAGGAGGACCGGGAGTAGAGGGAAAAAGAGGAGGGGGCTCGCCGCGAGGGGGAGCTGGATGCCTGGGCCGCGTAATGGCCGCATCCACCCCGAGCCTCGAACCTCACCCACGGACTGTTGTCCATCAGCGAGGCGGAAGAAGGAGAGGAGGTTGCTGGAGCAACCACCGGCGAGGAGGCTACGGGAGCGGAGGTCCCGACCGCCAATCAGCAGCGGCTCATCCAGCTCCGAGAAAGCCTGGAGGCTCGGGAGGCGCGAAAGGATGAGGAAGAACTAGAGCGGGCACTTCAGGAGATGGAGGAGGAAGATTGCCCCATCCAAACTTCCTTGCCCCAGCCTTCCTACAGGTGGTGACCCCCTGTAACCCCCCCCGCCCGCGTAGTTCACCTATGGTGACACCCGTTTTACCCCTTGTTATCCCCAAAGACAGCAGCTAAGAGAGCGGAGGTCCCGACGGAAAACCATCGGAGCTGAAACAGCTTTGGGAGAGCCTGAAGGCGCAGGAGTTAAGGCAGCCGAGAAGACGTGAAGAGGGCCATTTAAGAGAAGTAGGAGGAAGAAGACCCGATCACCAGCTCCTCGCCCCAGCTGTATCACCACCCCTCCAGTATCCTGAGCACGAGCCCATGTTGCAGAAGTCGGTGCCAGCCCTCACAGCACAATAAACTACCCAAAACCGCTTTATAGCCACCCCCCAAACTCCGCATACGCCGAGCGAAACCCCTACCCCGCGAACTGTAAACTCCAGAAAACCCCAAATTACCCTTTCCCAAATACCCAACCCTACCCCCTGGTCCAAAATTTTTTTCTGTGTTGCAGACAAGAATAACGAAGAGTGAGAAGAGAAGAGAGGGATAGTAGAGTGTAAGTTACCAGAGTGTGTACAATTGGAAGTAGTAGAGGTGAAGGAGTAGAAAACCCGCGTACAGGTTGTGTTGTGACAATATACCCCTGTGTCTGTGTCCTCTAATTATCGACGCCTGGCCTGGTGACGCTCCGAGTGATCCGAATCACTTAATTGCCCGAGCTTCCCGTGTATAAACGGTCCATCGGGGATGTCCCGTTTAGGGAGGGGGGATTTGTGACGTTGCATTGCAAGTCTTAACATCCGAGTGATTCGGCTCTCTCTCTCTTGGGGGGTCTTAAGGCTGGGAGGGCGTCGACGTTAAATAATTTATTTAGCATCGAGCTTCTCTGTCCACCTTGGAACCGCCAAAGTGACAGGTGTGGAGCGGACGACGCGCCACCACACCAGCCAGCCAAGCGTGCGGGAGAGAGAGCACGAGACTGATGACGGAACTTAGCCGAGCACGCGCGGAAACGGACGACGCGGCGCGAGAGAGAGAGTTACAGTGCGAGAGAGAAGGAAGCACGGCGAAGCGCGGGGAGAAAGAGAGCGGCGAGTCGAGCAGGCTGCCAACGTACGTGTAATAATTACATCGCGCCGCGCTTGGATATAACTCGCACTCGCGTTCGAAGGAGAGGATATCGGGTGGCTTTTTGACTTCGGTCAACCAATCAACTCGCGTGAGTGAGAAGAAAATAAGGGCTAGCGTCGCGACGACGAAGACTTCCGCGACACTACGCCATTCAACCGAAATCTAGCTTCGCAGCCGGACGCACTTTTTGAGTTTTTCTAAGATTAGCGAGCCATGAGGAGTAGTAGTTGAGGAGAAGTTATAGTTAGGAACAGAAGAATATTTCGAGACGGTGAGCCCCGCGTACACCCTCTCAAGGGTTTTCTTTCCAAATCAACTATTGTATTTTTTCCCCGAAATTTCCGCGATCGAAGCCCGCTCCGCGCACACATACCCGACGACAAGTGTATTTCCCCATGCCAGGACGCAATATATTTTTGACAGAAAATTCGCAAGTGTTTTATTTTTGATTTCTAAGTGTGGGTGTGTTGGGGAAGCTGATTCTCAGCAAACCGTGAGTGCACCGGGTACATCGAGTGAGTAGCTGAGTCCGCGTCGTTGAAGTAACGGGGCCACTCGCCACATGTCCGTGGTAGTCATTCTTTTCCAGGTGGAATCAGCTAACGGGTGTAAGGCTTCTTCATTTAGTAGTTTTAATAATGTTCCCTTGCTATTTGTTGTTGGGTAACCGGTTATATCTCGTGCTATATCGTTGATTATGGCAGTACGTTCAACAGGAAACATGATTCTGTCCCGTAATTGGCTGAGATCTTGGTCAGTGTAAATTTCGCTAGTGGCTAAATCTGCAGGCTTAATATATTTCCAGGACGTTTTGGTCATTGGTTTTAAATATTGAGGTAACATGACTTCGACTAATTTCGGTAATACTTTAAACCAGGCGCTATCAACCAGATAGTGAGCAGAAAGTAATGTGTTACATGACACTACTGTACCATATTCCTTAAGGATGTGGGTACGGGGAGTTATATATACAGTTTGATTTTGCCGGGAGACCTGCAACTCTGAGTAACATTCCACGCTATGCTTAACCTTAAACTCTACTGGCACACATTTTACAATATGTACTTCCTCGCCAGCAACTACAGCCATGTTACCCAGGTCCTTTCATTAGGTTAAACACGAATTCGTCGGGAAATTGAGGAGCTATTGATAATGTATTTTTGAGGGTTCGTCTTTCTAAAAAGCATTTTTGATTAATTACATCACGATATAATTCGTTGATTTGAGTGCGTATGTGGCGCTCAACGTAAACAAATCTTGAATTTACATAAGTGAACATATCTAGATTACACAGCTCCACAAAAAAAAATGAAAGTATTTTCCCCGATCTCTGACTGTATGTTCTTTATGTTTTTGGGGTCGCTGAATCCGAATCCGGGGTCCGTTTGACTCCATCACGTCAGGGTTAAGGGCATTTGAAGGTCAAATTGCTAATCGACCCGTTAAAAAATCTGAAAAAAATTCGTAATATGTTTTTGGGATTCCTGATTCCAAATCCAATCTTTTTTGAACCTCAACATGTCAGAATCAAGGTCAAACGGAGGTCAAATCATTCAAATCGGATGATACAATATTTTTGACTCCAGATTCTGAAAGAGCGGAAAATTTTACGTCCGAATACGTATAAACTTTTTTTTAAACCGACCACTGTAGGTCACGTTGCGGTTATCCAAAATAAGACTTGGCTATCTAGTTTTGGCCGGAATATTGAATGCAGATTAGAATTCTGGTTCTTTAGACAGTTGATCTTCATGTTTTTCGAGTCACTGATCACGAAGCTAGTCCTTTTGACTCCATCATAATGTCCGTTTAATTTAATGTCCGTTTGTGAAACGATCTGGAACTGTTTCTACATCTCGTTTTAAATTCCAGCAGTAGTCTGCCTTCATATTTATACCCCATGTACCTTGATAACGCTTTTCCATATCTTTCATGTCTTGATGACATCTCTCTCCATGCTCTTCACTGAAATCACCTAATTTTTCTGGAAAGAAATCGAGATGAGAGTCTACAAAATGCAATTTGATGATTATATTACATCCTAAATTCTTATAGTTTTCAATCATATCACCTACTAGTTTTTTATAATTTGGACTTTTATTGTTCCCTAAAAAATACTTAGAAACTGCATGGAAGCTAGTCCATGCCGCTTTCTCTAAATCTGTCATTTGAAATGTAAAATTGGGATTGCAGAGAATTTCTCGTTGGCCATTCCTTTTTGATGTAGTGATTTTGACGATCCCTGCTGTCAAAAAGGCACAAGAAGCAAGGGTATTTAATATTCCCGCTCTGCATCCCAAGAAGAATTCCAATGATTTTGAGGTCACCACAGATTCTCCATTGATGTTCTTTGTAATTGATTTTTTCTAAAACAATTTTCATATTTTGGTAAGATTCTTTGAGAAGTGTAGAGTGAGCTATGTGTATTGAAGCCAGTACGTTCGTATTGTGGAGCAATATCACTTTCAAACTGCGAATAGAAGAATCTATAAACAGTCTCCACTCAATCGGCTTGTAGACATTAACTTTGAAACTATTTATAAGTCCGTTGATATCATTGCAAAACACCAATCCCACTCTATCATCTGTAGTAAAGAAACGTCGAAAGTCTTGGTCTCTGTTCCTATAAATTGAAATCTTTACACCTTTTTCCAAAAGACTCTTTTGTTTCAGCCTTGAAGCCAAAAGTTCATGAGCTTCCTTTGAAAGTCCTAACTCTCTTCCTAAGTTACTCACTTCATTCTGCGTAAATTTTTCAGGCTCCTTATTCCTTTCATTCTGGTTTTCGTCACTTTCACTTTCTTTGTCTGTCTCTATCTCGCTGTCACTTTCCTCTGTTTGTACTTCTTCGGTACCTATTTCTTCATTGGCCAGGACATCTACAACAGGATTCTTGGCATTACCACTATTTTTTGAAATCAAAACAGCTGGAATTACTTTATCGGTAAAAATATATTTGATTTTTGATTTATTTTTCCTATTGTATCCGCGAGTAATAGTCTTGAAGAAGAAACAGTCTTGTTTTGCTTCTGGCATATTCCATGTCACTGGTACAGAGTATTGCAACTTTGAAAGGTCCTTTTTCATATAACATGTCAGCAACATTTTATGACAGCGCACACAAACGACATGTGGAACCCAGTTCTCATCTTGATTCAATATTTCTGATGAAAAACAATAACTGTATGCAGTACGCACAGCACGAGTGATATTTTTCCGGCTATATGGTGGTGCGTATGCAGCACAAACGTAACAAAAATAATTTGGTTTTTCCGGGCTGTCATGCTCATGTCCAGAGGTTCTGGCTATACTTGTAGCTTTATACTTTGGTAAGGCCAAGTTAGCCACCTTAACAAAGCTGCGGTCGCATGATAACGACGCCTGCGGGCCCGCTTTCTCACCCTGACCAGCCGCCGATACTGGGGTTCCGACCCCCTGCATCCTAAGTTTTTCCAATGTGTTTGCCATGACGGCATGAGCATCATGATCCAGGAACTTCGCCGTATAGCGAGATAACTCCGTTGCTCGCTGTCACCACGGGGAGGTGTCCTGGATGCAAACACATGAAAAAACCCGCTGCCAACAGATTCCAAAACTAGATATCTAAGTCTTATTTTGGATAACCGCAACGTGACCTACAGTGGTCGGTTTAAAAAAAAGTTTATACGTATTTGGACGTAAAATTTTCCGCTCTTTCAGAATCTGGAGTCAAAAATATTGTATCATCCGATTTGAATGATTTGACCTCCGTTTGACCTTGATTCTGACATGTTGAGGTTCAAAAAAGATTGGATTTGGAATCAGGAATCCCAAAAACATATTACGAATTTTTTTCAGATTTTTTAACGGGTCGATTAGGAATTTGACCTTCAAATGCCCTTAACCCTGACGTGATGGAGTCAAACGGACCCCGGATTCGGATTCAGCGACCCCAAAAACATAAAGAACATACAGTCAAAGATCGGGGAAAATACTTTCATTTTTTTTTGTGGAGCTGTGTTATTAATAGAGATTTTCTTATTTAAAGCAAATATTTCGCCTTTTTTTTTTAAAAATTAGTAATTTTGGGTGTTCAGTTCTTGTAATTTTATATCCGCATATATTCTCGGTGCCTTTTGCAGCTAAAGCAAGGTGATATCCTTTGTCCAGAGTGAATACATAACTTGTTGTTCATCATGATCATTATTTACCATTTTTGAAGCAATACCTTCATATAAAATTTCATAACTATCAAAATTACATGCATTACCGAGTACAGATTTCCAAAATATATATCCTCCCTCCGAATATTGTACCGGAGTTTAAATGAACTATATTGTCACTTATTAGAAACTCGAGCCGAGAATTTAGTTAACGTGATTTTGCAGTTCCTTGAACCACTACTGAATCCCAAGTTCCGTAAGGGCCAGAGTAAAATTCCCCCTGGCAGTTCCCGTTAATGTCGGTAGTTCCGGCGAGTGTGATAGCGTGAGAAACTGTTTGGTTTAATTTTAGACTGTGTGCAATATGCCATGGAGCAAGCATTAATGCCCCCGATAAATAAGCATCTCTGCAGGATTGCTCGGATATATCCCGTATATATTCTGTTTCGTCATTACCAACTATTGATATATGAGAAAACATACCGCACCTATATATAGTTTGATGTATTTCTACCTTACGTTGTACAACGTCAGTCTCTCGAAAATCATTAATTTGAAGTAATTGTATATTGATTAACTATATTTAAATTGCTTACGGGAATATCGCATTCTCCTACGTTAACTACGTCAGGAAAAAGGGAATCACAAAGTAAATATGAAAGGGAAATTGTACTTTTTCACGACGTACCAAAATTTAAAATAAAATGGGTTTAAAAACTTACGAATATTGCGTCAAGTACCTTTACGAAAGTCAAAGCATCCGTACACTTGAGAGAGTAAAACGCTTTACAATCGAGCGAAAGGTCTAAAGCAGGTAGACGAAAATTTTACGACAGCAAGTGGCGGAGGAGAATCGATCTTTTAAAAAGTGAGAAGGTGATCACATAAACCGACCCACCTCAACTTTTAAATGCGAAACCCGAAGACAAGGAGAAAAATTGATTAGCGAAAAACACATAAACCTATGACAAGATTTATGAGTGATGCCGGACATTTAAAAGTAAGGGGCTAGAAGTCAAGTGGTGGAAGGGGACTAGTCAAATAAACGCCGGATCAGTCGCATAAATAAACACCCGCTGTACGACTAAAAATGCGAGACCCGAGAAAAGTGAATATGAAAAAATACCATAAAACCAATATGAAAATTATCAGACTATTAAAACGAAGACGGGTTGCAAAGAAACCCAACATTTACGAGTTCACTTTTATTGCCCGAATATGAAGTGACAGGCTTTTGGTGATTACTCAATGCAAGGATTGTAGTGCGGCACGGCAAGCATAAGCATATTAATGAAGACAATACATCGATCAACGAAAAGCGCAATGGCAGTAAAACTCACACCAACAGAAAACATTTTTACGCCTGACTTTTGAATTACCGAAAATTATTTCGTTAGATGAATTCACGAAAATATGAGAATTTACCGATTGGAGGGGATCGAAAACGTGTATAGAAACCCTCGGTAAAAGAGGGCCAGCAGTTCAGTCGTTATACTTCCGCAACTACCTTCACGTCACTCTGCAGAAAAGTACGTCGGCCCTCGGGTCTATTACATAAAAATAAGCTTGGACAAACAAAGGCTAAGAATACACGACGACACGGAATAACAGCAGGGACTCTAACACCATGCCCAACGGCTGAACCACCGACGCACAAACACGTAGGGCTGTTATTGAACCTAGCAACAAGCAGAGAGAAAGAGCACAGAGGTCCACTGCGCTGGAATGCGCCGACCCAAAGGAGAGAGAGAAAGACACAATGAGAGCAGCAAAGGGCCGCAGCGCTGACCCGCCCCGACCCACGAGAGAGAGAGCGAGAGCAACAACGAACCCTTACCTTACCTGTCAAGCCGCTCAAAACTGCTACCGGCTGCCTCCCGTCACCTCCGATATTCGTAAAGGTACAATTTCGAAATTATTGTAATCGTTGAGATCATTTTATTAAATAAGCGTTCATGCGAAAATTGTATTATTTTGTAATTCCATTCTAAAATTTATTATTAAAAAAAAATCAAAAATATAATTATTGGATGAATCATTTTTCAATCCCGAAATTTAACTTCTAGTTTCTTACACCTGGACGTAACACAGGCAATAATTGATTCGTGGAGTAATTGCCTCAAAGGTACGTGTAGGAGTTAATACTTGACGTGACGAGTAACCGAGGAATTGACTGTGAGTGACAGTGCGCGAGTGATTTTTTGTTCCTCTTCAAATTGTAAATAGCCTTACCGCTGTGAGTGACCAGGAGCCCGTGCAAGCAGCGCGGAGCATCGCCAGCGGTAGGAAGACACGCGGGCCGAGAGTGCAATTGCACGGCGGACGATTTCTTGGAAACCCGCGGCTATGGCGCGACGTCACCGTGTTTACATTGGCTTTGCGCGCGGCTGTATGCGTGTCATCGGTGTGTCGACGCTCGATGTTTGGAAGAACGCTTTCCGAACGTTGCGTTCTTCTGCTTACGCTCCCAAAATTTTAATTTAATTTATTTCATCTAGTTGTTTTTTTGTGTATAGTTTGTGTAAAGTATACCTGTGCCGTTGGTGCAAGGAAGCGGGTGTTTATACGCGCAAAAATTTATTTATTTTTGATACCTTCTCCTTGCGTTTATCTTGCGCTCACGCAGCCTTACACCTTTGCCTTAGTCGGCGTCGTAAAGGCAGATCGGGGGTGTGGGTGTTTGGAATTGTCATAAGCAATTTTTTTTAAGTTTCTCTGATGCCTTGTGTAAAGGGGTGGTAAAATTTAGTCTAATTTTACACACTTTTTATTGTTGTTATTTTTCTTCTCTCGAATCTATGACCACAAAAATTTGTTATCTCTTTTATGGAAGAATAATTTTCCTTGTTGTTGTTTTCTTCACCTTTAGCTTACTCCCGTCGCGAGTTACGTGTGTTCGAGGCACTTTTTTTCTGAGTTGTAGACCGCGTAAATTGTGCGTAACGCTGTATAATTAATTAATTTTCTTCTGTAATTTTTTTTCTCCGAGAGGAACAATTTTTTAAATTAGTTTTTCTTCTAAAACCATGTCGGATCGAAGTTTACTTGCGGTGGTTGAATGGGCGGAATCCCTCTCTACGGAGGACGTTGATGCGAATCTCCATAGCCTCTCTCGGCGTGCCTCAGGTACGCAGGATGAGCACTGATACCGACTGATCCGACATCAGCAGAGGCAACAGGTCCATGCTAATGTCGCGTGGAATGACAGGGAAGACGGTGCCTTGGATAGTTCTCTTTGGTCCGGGGAGGTGAATTGTTCCCTATTTCGTGATGGATATCACGATGGGGCCACGAACTTAGATAGCTTGTACGAGTTACCTCGCGAACCTGGGCTTTGTACTCAGGTAGCCGCTACTGTTACGTCGACGGGTATTTTGCACTCGCATTTATTACAGGATACGCAGACACAACAAACTTCGGGATCGCGAGTCGTCTTTAGCGATCGCCGCAACACTTTGCATTCCGGTCAATTCCCATTGGAATCATCTGTTTTGCTCCTCTCTCTGGAAATATTTCGTTTATACAGCATCAATCGCTGTTGAATACCGTCAGAGGAGGACATACCTCGTTGGAGGCACCTGGCATTACGAATAGCTCCGTGTCCCCGACGATTCCAGTCACAAGGGCACCACCTTTTATTGTTCCGTCCGTGTTTCCCAGCGTTCCAACGCAGGAACCTCGTTCGACTTCAGGCGTTCCGCCACATTCTTCTGTGAGCGTTGCTAGCTCCACCCTCGCTCCGCTTTCTTTCTTCGTGGCGTATGCATCCACACCCAGAAGCCCCGCGTACCCTGTGGAATGTGTGTTTTAATGGAAAGCTAGATCACAGTGCGGAAGAATTTGTGCTCCGAGCTGGGGAGTGCGGAAGAGACACTCCCCAACCGTCTTCGTACTTACCAATGCCTCGGGCCGAACTATTGCTAAGGTAAATATGAACGATTTGAAACCTTATATTCATCCCTCGTGTATAGATCCCTCGTCCCATTCGGGAAATAGTGAAGAAGCTCACGAGCATGGGCGATTGCTACAAGGAAGTTAAGTGGATGCCCAAGCGCACACTCGCTAAGAAGGCAGAGGAGGATAGCACGCATATAGCCATGCAGAAGGCACGGGAAAAGCTGCGCGAGAGTCAGGACCCTCTCCGGGTGGACAAGTTCGGCGAGTAGGAACAGACGAAGCCAATAGCAGCAGCCGTGGGTGCAGAGGCAAAGGGCCCGTTCAAGTCACCTCCGCGAGGCCGATTTCCGACACCGCCACCAAATAAAAGTCCTCCGCAGAAGGGGGTCTGTTGGAACTGCTGGTCATACTCCCACGAGTAGCAGCAGTGTCCAGAAAGGCGCCGTATCTTTTGTTTCGGCGGCGGCCGCAACGCGCGGACGCTTACCACGTGCCCGAACTGCGCCGAGACCTTCTACACGACGGAGAGGGCGCGGGGTCCGCAAAACCCGAAAGGCGACTTGGATTCGGAGGATTGGGCCAGGTACACGAGGTCGTGCCTCAAGTATTTCGACCCGGATGCCCCTTCGTATGAAGGCACAGGCCGTAGACTCGCGATCGCTAGACGCTCCCTTTGACACTGCTCGCCGCTAAGGCACATTTTTTTCTCTTTCTTATTTTTTTTTAAATTTCTTATACGCCACTAAGGCATACATTTTTTTCCTCACTGATTACTATGAAGGCAGTTTTTGTTCTTTGAACGCCACTAACAAAAAAATTCTTTTTTAAAAACATTTTTTTTGTTCTCTGCGTTTTGAATAAGTCTAGGAAGCCAATTTTTTTTTTGTATGAGTATTTTTATATTTTGAAATGGACAAGGGAAATTAACTCGTAATAAATTAAAATTAAATTGACTCCACTGAGATAATTTGTTAGTTAGTTCGTTTTTTATGTTCCTTGCAAAATAAATATGCTTGATTTTTATTATAGGCAAGGGTGGAAGATGAGTACGCTGACTATTTACCACGCTTTCGTTTGGTTTTCAATGCGAGTCCTGAGGATTGCAAACCCCTGGCCTCGGTTTGGCGGGGGGATAGTAACGTGGCGCTTTTTTGACCATTAGTCCGCGTGCCAGTTTTATTGACAGAAAACGGCCAGAAGGGATGTTCCTCTACCACTGCCTACGACGAGCTTGCGAATTAGTTTTTTTCTGCGGTAGTGCAATGTTTTTTCCAAGCGAAAATACCCATGGCCAAAATTTTTATGCAGATGTGCACGAAAGTGAGTCAGGTACCGATTGCCTTCGTCATCTGAAGCAGGCCGTTGCTGGAATAACAGCCAGGGGCAACAGAGGGTCCAGTTCGTCAAAAGATGAGTATTGCCTCCCAATTTATTTCCTCAATTCGGCCTGTCAAATGTATCCAGAAGGTAATTATCCGAGTCGCTTTAAAATAGGAAAATTCCATTAGCGAGTTAAACTCGCTGCGGCTCAAATTTTTCATGTTTACTTGAGCCAGCACTTACCTCATCTATTTTTCCGAAAGACAGGCGAAGGATCAGGAGCAGGAGGCGAGGTGTTTTCACCTTCCAACTGGCCCTCAACAATCGCCCAATCAACGGCGACCAATCAGCATGGCGGGGAGGCCAATGAGACGACGAGCATCGGTTTCTTGGCCTCGCCGAATGGAGTAGCACTCTGTGACTTCTTGACTGGCTGGCCTACTGGGAAGATCTTGAGGAGCAACTCCTGCGCCGCGTCACTTTATTTTAAAAATCTATTTTTATTTAAATTGTTAATTTATTCCGTGGCGGACCCACGTACTTTTATTCTTTTCTGCTATCCGCTTGCTTTTGTTCAGGCTCCGTGGCCAAGCAACATCGCTCGATACACTTGGCAGCTACAAAACGGCAGGACAAGATGGCGACAATTATTGCGAAAGATAAGTGGTCTTGTTCGCCTACGTTGAGGCAATTAAATTTGCGCCAGCTTGCTGCGCCTCCTTTATTAATTATTTAGAGTCTCCACGTACTTGGTAGAGTTAACTCAAATTTTAAATTGTATTGATTATTTTAAAACTTGTAAATCTTGATACTTAAGTCTGATATCTCAGTTTTGTATTACTTGGTTAAATTCTGAATAGTTAATTTGAATTATGTAAAATTGATTGATTTTGAGTTGTAATTTGTAACTGACTATTTGAGTGGCCGCGCGCCTTACATCGCTGGCCAAATAAAGGTACCTCTTTATATTTAACTTTGTTCAATCTAATTTATTTTTATGTATTATTTATATTATGCTGTCCGCAACTTCCAGCAGCTCAGCCGTTTTGACCTCACGACTCTCCACTGAGTAGCCGGTGCGAGAGTCCGAAACGTTACAGGTGAATATTTTTGCGAGTGGCACTGCTCACTGTAATATTATTTTACAGTGCCTGGGGCGCCATCGCGCTTAATTTGGGATATTTATAATTATTGATTGGGCCGCGTTGTTAATTTCGTCCGCGGATCCCGTACTAATTTTCTTTCTACTTTGCGCGTTAATTGTTGCGTACCTTGGGCGTGCAGCCTGCCGTTGATACACACGCGGCCGGTTGTCCGGTACAAGGTGTACTCTCGCGTTGTATACGGGCCGCGGCGACACGAGCTCACCGTCGGGTGATCGCGCGCACCCCGAGGTAAGACCCTCGCGGGGCTTTCGTACGTGCCCCATTGCACCTTGTCTCGTGGGGAAATGGATTTTTTCCACGAGACAATTAAGGCATCCACCCCGTTACAATTTTTAAAAAATGGCATGTTTCGGAAAAAATGCATTATAGACAGCGCATATAATCTAAAATAAGTCAAATTCAGTATATGTGGGTTTTTGGGATCGCTAATCACAAATCTGAGGTTAGTTTTGCAATCAGCGACTCCAAAAGACTTGAAAAAAACTGTATGCCGCAAAGGGTTAAGGGAACATAAAACCAGAATATTTAGGTTCAAACCTCTCTTAACCTTTAGTGTTGGTTTATTTTCTTATACATCATGTCGCTTTTACTGTAATAAAATAAAAATATCCTAAGTTATAGTACGATTTTCGTGATGATGAAAAAGAACCCGTTACAGTTTGACTGTTCAATCCACCCTATGTACAGGTAACTGCATTCACCTGTAGACCGTGTAGAAATACATAAATTATTTAGGCAAATGCGAAGAATCGGGGGGGGGGGGGTATATGTACAGTAGAAGTGTAGGGGAAGCTACAAACGGGGTTGGAACTGTATCTCCTTCTTATTCGATAGAGATCTTTGGTGTGAGCGTTCTACTAGTAAAAAAAAAGCTGTGCAAAATACTCAAAATGAGTAAATAGATATTGGATTTACTGTTCATCAATTACATTAAAAATTAGTTAACAAATATTAAATTTTCAGTAACTAGCAAGTTTAAAATATAAATCATTCATACTAAAATAGTAATGTTGTCATACCTTCAAATAGTATACTAACAGTTCATTAAGACTAGGATCATCATTTAAATTTACTAAGTAATATTTATTTTTTTCAACTTGTATTCCAGATGCTTGAACGCTGATTCCCATTTTTTCTAAAGCTTGCTGCCTTTCATGTTGCAATTTTTCTGTTTTAACTAATTTTTCTTCCCACGTTTGGGATATTTCTTTCATAAGTTTTTCTGATTCTGTAATTTTTTCCGTAATATCCGTTCTTTGCTGACCTAATACAGATCCTTGGCCCTAAGTCAGAAATAAAATTATTGGCATTATATTAAGAAATTTTACGGAAGTACAGTAATTTGAGACATGGCTAAAGGAGATCAATGTATATTTAAAGCTTTTTTATAAATCTTACTAACCATGTAAACATATTTTTTAGGCGTGGCCTTCATGATTAAAACATTTCTCCCGGCACCCAATCGAAAACTTGTCAATTTCGGTTTCCCTAGGCCAAAAAATAGTACACGCAACATGGCCAGTAAAAAATACTACCTCAGATCGCACGTTAGTCAATTATCGTGCGGTCTGGGACCTTTCTTATTTTACGACTTTTGTCACGTAATAAACTATTAAAAAAATTTACGAAAACCCATCATGTCAGTTGTGATCTAGAACACTCCAGCTGCTATTACCGCTGAAAAAATTATTACACAAAATTCTCAGCAATCAGAGAAATATTGTTTTTACGACTTGATAACAGGCGACATGTCGTTATGACAGCATGACTCAGCATTCAACACATACCTTACACTCACGAGAAGTAAGGAAGAAACTTCAACACCGATTTCTAATTTTGTTTAGCTTATTTTTCTAGATTTTTTTATACATTGTGACACGTATTAATGTGTGGTGTGAGTTTGGGAATGACCGGAAAAATAACAGAAAGATCGAAATAAATATTAAACAGATTTATTTCTCTTTCGTTAAATCAAATCAACAGAACAATACAAATCACGCGTCGTTGTCGCACAGGTCATTGTGCCACGCTAATATACGCGAGGAATGATCCTGGACGCGTCTGTCCAGGACTCGCGCTCTCCTCCTATCTTGGTCGGCCGACCCGTACTCGCTCTCCTATGTTCTCGTTCGCAGGAACTTTCGAGACTCGGAAAAGCTTGATGGCACCAGGATATATCTGTTCCTGGACCTCTTCTCCTGGAGTTATCCTTCACTCCACCCTAGTCGGTTCTTGGGTCGACACCTCGTAGGCGGACCAATACGGCCCTTTTCATTCGGAGATCGACCGACGCGATAATGCAATGCAATGCCATGCAATGCAATCTCAGTTTCTCAAATTTCTGTATCTCAGTGAAAAATAGTCGTACGGGAAACAAAAAAAAAGCTTTTGAAGATGAAAAACTCTAGTCTTCAGATTTTTAACTTAAAAATTTTTTGGAACACTGGTAGTTCGGCAATCCTTAGATAAAGCACAAAAAAAAATTACCAAATTCTTTGCATTTTTTTTCTTGCTTTACGGACATGAAAAAATGTTCGAGCTAAACCAAAACATAGTTTGCAGAGCCTATTTATTTAGCTTCAATTTGCCTTTTTACTAGACCGGATACGACCATTTGTCTCCGAGATACCGAATGTTGAGTTGAAGATCCTTTTTCATTCAACTACCGATATCTTTGGAACTACTGGTCCCCCAGCGATCGGACTGAGGGTTTCGTTTTTTCCAGAAAACTTCCTATAAAAATCTGTCATGGTTAATTTAAAACAAAAAATTCCACCTGTAACGATAACGTGAAAAAAGTGCAAAATAATGCCATTTTCCCCCTTTTTGGTTAATCGACTGCATCTTTGTCAATATTGGACCCTTGTTACTGAGTGACTCTTGTTCAGGAAGGGTACAGATATCGGCAGGTTGTTGAACGACTCGGCGAAGTGCTTCGGTTGTATCTCGTACCTATAACCGATTTCTACAAACAAATGCATATGAAACACGTACTGGACAAGGCCGACATAGAGCAACGACTTTTCGAGACGACCGAGCAATCATTCGAGAATTAAAATATTTTCTATATTTTAATTCTACTATGTAAAGAGGACACGTGTGTCTTAATTGTTGAAACGAATTATTCCATGCTTTTACTCTTTTGGGAAAGATTAAAAAGTAAATTTTAACTTTTTATAAAGAATAAATAATACGTTTACGTTTTATTCAAAAGAATTATTTACTTTATTTACTTCTTTTTATACTATAAAAAATTTATATATTGTATTGGTGTTGTAAATATTATAAAAGTACAGAATTAGTTATTGTATTATTATAATAAAATATATGTAATGTTACGTCGAGCCGCGTAAGCTAGTGTTAGTGTGGCGCGAGAATTAATAAATAATTTCACGTTCCTCGTTTATAGTCAACGCGTTAGCGATATACTAGGGATTGAGGATAAAAGCATCACGAACATGCACAGACAGAATACAGAATTTATAATAATCAAATAATTACCTTTTCGGAGTTTTGGCTACTCGAAGTCGAGCTGGTTGCAGGAACGCAGGCGCTGCTGGTAGGCTCGGTACTGCAGCGTCGGAGTTCTTTCGGCGGGAAATTCGGATGCTCTCGAAATAAATAGTCGACCGATTGTAGTTATAATAATTGAATTTATTATTCAGAATAAATACTTGTTATGCAAATACTACAAAGACTAGTTTTAAATATACTTTTGAAATACAGAGTGTCGAAATAATTCTAAGTTAAGTTTGACAGAATTTCGGTATTCAAACTGACAGAGTGACGGTGTATTTCTCGACTAAGACTGAACTGCGGTCCTCGATTTTGCCCTCTTTATATAGGCCAAATTTTGGGGCGTTTTCCCTGCGAAAATCGATATAGGCTGGAAATCAATAAGTTCGTTACAAAGTCTTACAAGACTTTTTACTTAGCTTATCTCGCACGCACATGGCACGCAGCCCTGCATTAGTTGATTGGAAACAGATGCGCAGCCTTGCGTCAACGGTTAGAACATATTATTAATGCCATTCATCCAATCAGGATATAAAGGCTCAATTTCTCGATGCTGATTTTCCTCATTGCTCTCTCGATTTTTGATTTTGTTTGTTTTTGCTCTAAATACTGCAAAAAGCAAATCCTCGCAGAAATTTGCGTTTCCTTTTGTAATTTTTGCTAATAATAACTGTGTACTAAAATTTGGATTTCCTTTTTCTCTTCTGTATATCCATCGCTTAGCTATGGACATAACCTTAATTATAACTTTTTCGTCCTTTTGTTGAATAATAGGCCACTTTTTTTGTTGAATTTTTCGTTCTCCAATATCCTGTCAGCTACGATTCTTGATTGATTGTTAATAACTACCATGGACAGTAGCTCATTTCTATGTATATTCTTGATTAAATATTGTAGTCGTATGGCTCTTCCAAAAGGGATTTTTGGTAAAATCTTCTCTGCCATGATGTTTTCTTTCTAAAACAGCATTGGATGTAGGCAAAGGAAAAGGATAAAGGAGAGAGAGAAAATTATTAATAAATACATAATTAAATATTTAAATATTCTAAAGCACACAAACATATTTCTATATATTATGATTAGATATTAATCTAAAATCGCTAATCTACTTTTACTACCAGACAATTCTATTACTGAATAAAAATTTCTACTCTAATAAATTTTGTAGTTATAATGTACTGTTTAAATCAGCCATGAAAATATAGTCAGATTCTAGAGTTATATGTTTTTTGCTTCTATTCATGGGTACATAGCCATTTTCTAAGTTGTCAACAGAAGCTGAAAATTTTTTTTCGCAATTTTCATATTTTGGCGATCTACAGTGATTTTCATCGATTTCAATTATGGTAGACAGACTACGATAAGTGTTCAATTGTTTTCTTGCTCTACGCTTAACTCTACGTGGTGGAAAACTAGGTACATCGTAATCTATTTTTTTCTTATAAACGCGCTTTGGTGGAAATGTAGGACTAGCGTAAATTCGCTCTGTTTGATTATTTTCGTGAATTTTAATCGCGATTTCGCGAGTTTGACAACTATTTAATTTATTGTTAATATTGTTATGTACCGAATTTTCCAAAGCGCTAAATTTGCATTTAAATTCAGGGTCTAATCGTATAGTATTTCTCTTGGTTTTATCTTTGGTTTTACGATTTTCTTCCCTCGGTTTACAATACGCTACTAAGCTAAGTGCGCATATGCTTACTAAGGCAATACAAATGGTTGTTACAATTATAATTTTCATAGTATTATTATAATTATTACTACGATTGTTTCTAGGTGAGAGATGATTATTTGGTTCATTAATTATTTCTGCTTCGATAGGATTTAATAAATCTAGTTTTAATTTGGGAATAATAATAGCATGTGTGGATGTTGACCCTTCCCCCCCTGGAATAGTGTGACCTTCCAGGGTCGCAGTACAATTTTACGGTAAGTCAATAACCGCATTGCTATATATTACTATTCTGTGTCCGGTGGTACTGCATCTTACTTTAATTTCATTCTGTTGTTTAACTGATATGAGCCAATGTCTTGGCTGTGCAGTAGCAATGACATAATAATCTCTCGCCTTTTCGACAACAAACTTACATTTTCTAAATGATAAACTAGTTGGTTTTGTCAATAATTCTGCTTCGCAGGCATTGCTAATAACAAATTGTTTAAAATCTGAACAAATTCTCAAATGTTCTTGTTCTTTGCATGAATCAAATTCTTCTTGATTTGCTAAAAATACATTTTTGTTGTCACTGTCCCTTAGTATGTATTTATAATCGGACTGAATGTAAGCTATAGTGCTTTTGTTATCATTCTCCTGATATGATGGAAAAGGTAAAATTACATAAGTTTTGAAAACATTCTTAAACGTGATAGGAATATTCATTTTTATTATGATTTCTTGCTCTTGATAAAAAACTTTAGATTCAGTGAGTCGTAATTCAAGGGCTGTTTTAATTGAGTGAAAATTGAAAGGAAGATTTGTTATTAAGTCACTATCTTTTATAAATTGCATGGTTTCAGTAATTGCAAAGTTGTGCTTATTATCAATTATTTCAATAATTTCAAGCATTAATTCTTGACTTGTAACTACAGCATCAGTTACTAAATTAGGTGCGAATAATCTTAATTTCTGATAATCTTTTACTGTGTTATTGAAGAGTGTAAGTTGATATACAGTGTCCATTACAGATTTTACTCTATTAAATTTTTCCATAAATAATCTTTGACTCTGATATACTTGATTGTTTGCCGTTACAGCTTTTAATGCTACATTATAACTAAATTTTTTCTCCCGGACACGCAATTGTGTGATTTCCTGCAGAATTGTTCTTAGCTTGCTTGTTTGTGAATAAAACATCGGTTTTCTTGTAATGGTCTCGATATCATTATTAGGTAAATTTGCAATATGATTGTATAATTTCTTGTGCGTTTTCATGCATTTTTCTAATTTGTCATTTACGCTTATAGCTAAATTTAATTCAGCTGGTTCTAAAAAATTTTTGTCTCGATCTGCTAATAAATCTCCTACATATAATTGCAATTCTAATACTTTAAATCCTTCGCTGAGATTAATGGTGGTAAAAAGTTCGATATTTTCAATAGGTAGGATTGTATCTTCAATCCTGCTGAAAGCTAAACCCGGATTTTCATTTACAGGCAAGAAAGACATGCCGAGGGCTAAAACTTGTGTGTCTAGCACAACAATAAAAATGGAAAAAATTTTGTTAACGTCCATGATCTGAAAAAATAAAATTATTTTATATAGACATTATTTAATTTATACGTCTAACAGTGCCTGTTCCTGATAATCTTCTTCCTCAATGCCTTGTTGTTGTTGCTCATTTTCATCATTAACTACGATTAACGGATTAATAACGGGCGGTGGCATAGTAGTTCGAAAAAATTCAGGTCTACATGCGTTTTTAGCGTGAACTTGTAAGTTAAAAGGTATAGTCTTTTTATAAATTGCAGTTAAAGTTTTTTGCAAAAATGATCTAGCGTCGGACATAAGTGCTTCATGAGTACTACGCAAAACTAAAGGATTAGCATGAAGTGTAGCAGGTGGTACATATACTGAGTCGTAACAAGCAGAATCAGCTAAAGCTATCCTCGTACAACTACCCGTTTCAGAAAACATTGTAACGTTTTTTGGAACAAATTTAATTGTTCTTGAGCATTGATAACAAGCTCGAAAATTAACAATTTCTAAAGTTTGCAACGTAGTTCTTGTTATAACATGTGAGTACATAATTCTTATCTGCGGTGTTAAACGTTCTTCGTAACAAAATTTGCAAATTATAAATCCTGCGCATTCGAAATGCTCGGCTTCAAAATCACGGATTGGCAGCGACATATTGATTTTTTTTAGCTGTAGGAAGATAGACATTTATTAGACTTTAAATAATATTTAAATAAATTTTGCAAATACAACATTTAATTCACTTCAAAACACTGATGTTAATTTTTATTTGTTACTTCTACTTGTTAATTACATTCTACGCCTTCTAGGGACAGACACTGATATTTTCTTAAAATTAGCTAAATCATTTAGGTTATTTGCAATTTGTGTAGCATGATCTTGCACATGTCTAAGTTTAGTATATACGTTAGCTGGACAAATATAGCGTTTAATTTCAGGTTTAATACCTTTAATGTAAATATAAATTGCTAACTGTTGTTTTTGGTGTGTATCGTCAAAGATTTCGCTAACTTCGTGCTGTGCTAATTTAGTAATTTCAATATAGTGCTCGAGTGCATCATTTAATCTTTGATTATAAATAGTGATAGGCTCACCTTTAAGTTGAGCTAGCCAAATTAATTTTAATCTTGCATCAATAGCTTGAGATACAATTTGCATTTTATGCTCCTTATTCATGATTATACCTGATTGGTGTTGTTAGTATTATAATAATTATTTAAAGAATTAATTTCGGGTATATTTATCGGAGGGTAAATGCGATTTTTAATTATATGGTTGCGGCTGGAATAATTTGCACTGTTGGATCGCTGACCTTCACTGCGGGGGTTTGCTTGCGGCTTCTGCTTGCGGAGAGTCGTTGGCTCTTGTTGCTTCGGCTCGATATCGCCTGCTTCGAGTGCGGGAGCTGTTGCTTGCTGTGCAGGTGCCTCGCCTCTTTCTTGAGCTCTTGGTTCTTCTCTTTGAGCGGGTTGATGCGCAAGGTATACCAGCAGGTGGGTGATAGTGTTCCAGAACGATGCAAGAATGTATACTGACCAACCATAAATAGAATGTAGAGTATAACCATGAATAATAGTGTCGATTACAAATTTAATTAATCTTAAAATCATAAGAAATGTAATAAGTGCAGCACTGACAGAGCCAAAAGCTACGAACTTAGAATATATTTTATTCCAAGTCGATTCGGCTAATTTGGCTACTGCTTCTTCGTCAAATAATTTAGTCATAGAAAATTGATTTGTTGGAGGCGCTTTTCCCGTTACAGTCATAGCTATTTGATTTAAAACAGCAGTTCTTTCATTTGGAAACATAATAAAAGTTTTTAAACGATCAATATCCTCCGGACTGTAAATTCCACTATTAGCCAAATCAACTGGACTTGTATAGCGCCAAGTTTGTTTAGTAGAAGGCTTTAATATAGCAGGCACATCTTGCGACGTGATTTTTGGTAAAAATTTATACCATTTTCCGCCTAAATTATAAGTCACAGGAATCATATTATCGCAAATACTTTTTGTGCCGAATTGTTTTAAAACGTGTGTTTTAGGTGTTAAAAATAGTGAACTATTTCCACGTGAGACTGGCAATTCTTGATAGCATTCGTTAGTATCACGCACGCGAACTTCTACAGGTACATATTTTAAAATATGCACAACTTCGCCTGCTAAAAGGCTAATATAACCGGGCCCTTTCATAAGTTGATAAGCAAATAAATCGGGCGAGCTCCAAGCTATATTTAATGCAATTGCTAATATTTTTCTCTCTAATTTGCATTGTTGTGTAAGTACGACATGGTAAAGTCTGTTTAATTGACCTCGCATGTGATGTTCTGTAAATACAAATTTCGAATTTACATATGCAAAAATGTCAATATTGTTTACATTTTTGTCTAATAATGCTGGAAATTCTTGTTTATTTTCGTCTGTTAATATAAAAAGTCGCGGATGTTCCGTGCGAATTAAAGGAAAATTGCAATTAAAGATAATACCCTTGCGTTTAAAAGCAAAAGTAATTTCATTAGATTCAACTACAAAAAGAGGTGATTTTTCTTCATCTTTTTCTTGTATTACGTTAGCAAAGCCTTTAAACAAAGTTGTATAAGTATGCTTTTGGCAAGTATCTAAAGGTACAGCGTTCCAAAATGCTTGGCCGAATTGACTGTCTTGACATCTAGTCTCAGAAAAAGGACAAACAGTACCGGATTGAAGTCTGATTTTATTTGCATTTAAGTCGATAGTCTCCCAACGTTCTTCAAGTTTAAAGGTAACGTATCCTGTCACAATTACGTCGTGAAATTCACCGTATGGGTCGTTATAGTATCCGACTCTTTCGCAGTACCCGGATGAGTGTAAAACTCCTGCAAAAACTTGAGGTTTAACAGTTGTGCTATTTACTCTTATTTCTTGTATGACGTTATTATTTATTTTTGCTGTGTGGTGAATATGCATATCTAAACATTATTCACGCGGTAATTCTTTTAAATACACTACTTCTCCTCCGTTAATAGCCGATACATGCGAGTGCATGCCACAATATTGTACTGTTCGTTTCATTTCGACTCGACAATAGTAAACGCGAGTTGTAATGAATTCGTTAATTTGTACTAGCATAATATGCTGTTTGCTTATGTTAACCATTGGTTCCGGTATGTTACATTCTTCTACGTCAACTAACGAAAAAGAAGTAAAATTTGCATATTTTTGTCCACAATCGTAACCAATGATTGCTTGTGTTGAATGGAAGATTGATGCTGCTAATATAAGGTAGACAAATTTCATCTGTAACATTAATTATTTATTAACATATATTGTGGATATTTAAATTATAAGCCAGTTTTCAGCAAATTAAATAACAAAATTGACTTTTTTTTTTTGTGTGCTGAAAGGTTTTAATTAGGTGCAGGTTGTAGGTGCGATAAGCGTAAGCGATTGCTGTGCACAACTTTCGTTTGATTTTCTTTTATTGCAATTCTTACATTGCCGTTTTCCCAAGTTTCAGTTACTAGGTACGGCCCTGAGTATTGATTATCGAATTTGTGTGGCTTTGGGCCACTCGACATCCAAACGTTGTCTCCGATTTTAATTTCCACCGGATTAGATTTTTTGTCATATAAGGCTTTTGCTTTTGCTTTTGCCTTTAAAATTTTTTGTTCTGCACTTTCGTGCAAGACATTTAAACGAGTGACGAGTTCCGTCATATAGTCGGCGTAGGTGGGCAAAAGGTCTTCGGCCTCGAGGGGCTGGCTTGCAGGTAGACGAGCGAGGCGCCCGAATACTAACTCGAAAGGTGTGTGTTGTGTGCCTTCATGTTTGCCTGTGTTGTAGTTGAAAACGGCTAAGTCTATCCATTCGTCCCAGTCAGAGTGTTTGTGAATGAAAGTTTTCAAATATTCTGTTAAAGGTGCGTGCGACCTTTCTAAAGATCCGTTGCTTTGAGGGTGAAAAGCTGTAGTTTTAACTTGCTTGATTTTGAATCTTTTCGCTACTTGTATCATTAGTTTACTTAAAAAATTTGTACCTTGATCGGTAAGAATAACTTGCGGAATGCCATATACGCAAATAAGTTTTTTAATCATGGCATCGGCTACTGTAATTGCAGTTTGATCGGGCAAAGGCACGGCTATACATAACTTACTAAATTGATCTTGCATAGTTAGTATATATTCGTTTAAAATTTTTGTACGAGGTAAAGGACCAACAATATCTAAAGCCACTACATGAAAAGGGTTTTTAGCTGAATTATTTATAATAAGTTTTTGCTTTGTTTTAACTCTGACTAATTTTTTAAGTTGACAAGTTACACATTATTGTATAAATTCTTGTATATTTTCTTTAAGATGCTCCCAATTATATTTGTGTCTTACTCGATTGTAAGTTTTATTTACTCCTTTATGTCCTTCTAAAGCAGATGCATGTGCTTCTTCTATAATGTCATTTCGTTTTTCGACGGGAGGATGTTGAATTTGTCCTAAACAGACTATAATTTTAACGTCGGATTGAGCTAATTTGTTCTTTAGTATATTTATTATTTTTTGAAATTCAATATTTTCCATATTTTTGGATTTTGCTAAACTAATTGATACTATTTTATTGTTAATTAGTAATGCATTTAATTTTTCAAAACTGCTTTCAAATATAGTAGTAATGTCTAATAAACTTTCCTTTTCTTCATAACGTAAAGGAATTACTAAGTGAAATTTTAGATTATTTTTAATTGCGATTGGTTCTACCGGAATTAATTTGCTAAATCTAGGCAATTTATTCAGTTCTTTTAATAATTTCGAACCTTCGTCAAGAGGATTGCTTAAAGAGTCTGTAAAATACAAATAGTTGTCTTTACGCATAAAAAGTTTTTCCCGACAATAAATAATATTTTTATTGTTGATCTTTTTGTTTAATTCAATATTTTTATTTTCTGCTATTTCATTATGGTCGAATATAGTCAACTCGCTGTTTGCAATTGGTAAAAATTCGTTATTTTGTATTGGGAGAATCCTCCAGGCTAACATGACAAGGTAAGAGGTATTCTTGCAGCTCTATTACTTCGTCAGTTTCTTTTTCAGCTGTTTCGGAAGTCGTAACTTTCGGTGTTAATGAGGGTTCGGAAAGTGACGGCTCATCACTAGCCTGTGCCGGCGGGGGGTCAGCCTTGGGTTTCGCCCGGCGCTTGCGAGGCGCCAACGACCGATTTTGTCTAGTATATCGGCGATGTTAGGTACCGGGTGATTGTAATCGGGGATGAGAGCGTTTAGTTTTCGAAAATCTACTACCACTCTATGCCTCTTATTTCCCTGGGAGTCGGGTTTTTTGTCTACACAGAACACAGGGGCGGAGTAAGCGCTCATCGACGTCTCGATGATACCGCTTTCTAGCATCTCTTTTACCTGACGGTTTATTTCTTCCCGAAGTACGGGCGGATCTCTAAATTGCTTTATGCGCACCGGCACTGTGCTTATAAGAGGTATTTCATGCTCCAGGATACCCGTTGCACCAAGTTTGTCGCCTTTTATAAAAAATCGATCGGAATAGTCGTCAATGATATTTAAAATCTCGTTCTTATATTTTTCGTTTAAATGATTTAGCCTTAAAACTTTTTCAATAATCTGAGTTCTTGGTTTTCGACTTTTAATGTTTAAAATTTTTCCAATCTTCGGTGATTTAACAAGTTGTTTATGTCTTATATTTTGCGCGAAATAGTTTATTTTTGTTGCGATTTCTAACATCTGTCTAACTTCGATTTTTTGAATTTGTTTAATTAATAATATTAAATTATTTTCAAATTCTTTTAATTCGTCAAATCTAATAGATTTTTCAACAGAATTTAATATTTTTTCCAATATTTTAACTAATTTTTCTTTTGTTTTATCAGTTAAATTCTTAGTTTTCTTTAATTTGTTTATAACTAAATTGAATTGTTTAATTTGTGCAAGAAAGACTTTTTCTTCAAAACTCCCCGGAAAAAAGTATTTTTCTTTAGATCGGGTGCTCTTTATAGTTTCAATGTTCGAATGTTTTAAACATGTGTTCAAATTTTCAGATTCTTCGATATTTGAATTTGTAGTTTCGACGTTCGATTCATACGCAGGTAAGTCGGGAGTCGGCGTCGCGTCACTTGGAGCGGCCATCGCGTCGCTTGGTCGAGCGGCCATCAATACAGTCGCGAGTTTGCGCGAGATTGGGCGTCGGTAAACACGCGCTCTCGACTCGCAGGATAAGACACGATGACTGTGGCGCCACTCAGGTGCCGACGTCACAGTAACATTAAAAACTCTTCACTCAAAAATTATTTTATTAGAACAGTATAAGTGTTACGTGCAAAAGCGCGTAACTGTATATGCTAATATATGCAACTACTCGCTTAAGCCGTTACGTTCCTTTGGAAATAATTTTCCAAGGCGATTGGGTTAGTGAAAATCCGTGTCGGCACAGCGCGTCCTGTACGGACCCGCCTCTGGTTAGAAGTTGCTATTTAGCTCTGAAAAGGGGTTAAGGGTTTGCAAAAATGAGGAAATTTGTATAATTAAAGGTTGATTTTATTTTAATGTCTTTACTGGGTACGCCGGGCTCGGTGTTTACGAACACGCGGAACGGCGTGTACAGTCTGGGTAGGGCCGTTGTAGACGGACCCTTATACTCGGTTAGGGTTCGCTAGTGTAGGGCCGCCTTTACGCAAGCAGACACACAGCTGATTGCATTCACCTACTCTGAATGTTGTTGAAGTGTTTTACAATTCAAGAAAATTTACTTGGATTAAGTGTGGCGAGTGCTGGTGTCAGATAAGTATTTTATTAAGTTTTGAATGACTCTTGGTTTATTGTATGGAGAAGGAGAGAGAGAGAGTAGCTAGGAATTAAATTTAATGAATGGAATAAGTTTGTTACTTTTGGGAAAAAGGTTAAAAGGGTGTCAAATTTGTTTGATTGAGTGTGAATGAGAGTTTGCTAAATGAGAACTTCTGTGATTGTAGCACTCGATACTTTGTGTGCTGTCTTTTGTAGGTTGCCAAGGATTGGAGTCGAGGAGCTTTCTAGAGACCTGCAACCTATGCGTTGATCCAAGAAGAAATAAGTTCGTTGGACTGATTGGCTGCTGCAAAGGTGGTGGTTGCTTCGACGAAGAACCTTGTATCCAAGCCTGGTCAGTCCTGGATGCTACACAACACTTGTCGTGCCACTTCTGTGGGGCTCGACACCTGTGCGAAACTCGTCACCAAGAGGAAGGTTGGAAGCTGGACTTGTTGTGCCACCTCAGTGTGATTCGCAGCCAGAAGATGGTTACAACGTGGTGGACTATGCCTGATTCCAAGCTTCAGATTTGGCTTAGAAGTTCCAGTGAGATTATGGTTTTCTTCAGTAAAGTGTGATAGTGTTGAGTGTTGATAGGACTGTATTCGAGGGAGGACAGGGTGTACGGACTCGACTCTTGTTTGAAAATATATTGTACTATTTGACTGGGTTTACTTGAAACTTTGACACCTGGGCTCGCTCGTTTACTGCTTAAGTAAGTGCTCGGTGCTAAGGTTACTTTTAGTTAGGCTGGACATATGAATTTTTAAATATAAAACTTTATATGTGCTTTTTAGACTGGGTTTCTTTTGAGTTAAATGCAATCAGTGTTGTCTGTCAATTTTGTGCGGTTATTCGAAAAGAGGTTGTTCGTTTAAATCTTATTCGCATTAATCATACTTTTTAACTAGGTCTATAGGTGAATCTAATTTTCGGTTACAATGCTAAATTATTACAAAGAAAATGAAAATGTGAATCTGAGGTTAAATTCAGATTTACTTCATATTGTGTGTTGTAAAATTCTGTTTATATATCTGTGCACGGGTTCTGGAATTTAGTTTATTATTTTAAAGAAATGTAGTGAATGAATTTATTTAGATTTAGAATATTTTGATTTAGTGCGATCATACAAATTTGAAAAGAAAGTGAAAGTTTCTAAATTTTAACAAAAGTAAAATAAATTGATAATATCTGTGATTCAAAAAGGGGAATTTCTTGTAGATTAGAACTGATTATTGTGAAGTTAATTTAGAGATCAAATGGAATTATGCTTTGCTGCTCTCTTGAATTTTAATACGAACACTGATTGAACTTCATTGTTGATTTTGTAACTTCTTTCAAACTATTGTTTAGATTAAAGAAATCGCTTTAGATTTTATCTCGTTGTAGTAAAAATAATTATATATGTATATGCATTTTATATAATAAAATTATTGTATGTATGTGTGTATATATATTTTAGTTATAACGTAAGAGACTTACTATAATTGAGTGTAGATTGCCACGAAGCTAGCGGACTCCTTAAGAGGGGAAGTGCTCGGGCTGGTTGCTGGGTGGACCTGGTCACCCAACGCGTTCGCGGATTGAACATACGAACTCGATTTCCGATGTCGTAAAATCGAATGTTATGATAAATGCGCGGATGATAAATTGTGATTTTATAAAAATAGATTTTGAGATATTGACTTAAACAAAAATTTCGAGAAGGCACTGAGCGAACTGGTGTCACCGTGGTTGCTTCGAAAAGGACTGCTGGGAGATCGTACATTTCTTGCCTAGCGATAAGAAATGCAAGATCAGGAAAGTCTTTCTTTGATGGTTTTTCTAAGTGTTGGTCTGTTTAGCTATATGGTTTGAATATGTATATTGTTGTGTCAGCACCGCATGTGCGGCGTGACCCCGGACACCTAGCGCTCGGTGACGACTCTTGCGCACTGATTTTCGGTTAGCAACGGACGAAAGGAAAATTCCTTCGACTAAAATATTTAATCGAATAAAAAAAATTTTAATTCTATAACGTAACAATAAGAAATTAAAAAGATTATGTTACATACAGTTGGGGATTAGGGTTGATGTACTCATGAATACCCAAGTTTAAAACGAGAGAATTGAAATTTTATTTTATAACAGGGTCGCCCCTGGTCCACATCTACGTCCCTCGGTGCGGCTGTGTGCAGCAGTATGCTGAAAAGGATCGCGAAGATCACCCGCGCCGACTAGCTCTCGGTCGCGGTTCACAGGAAGGCTGGACGTGACTGGGAAAATAACAGAACGATCGAAATAAATATTAGAGAGATTTATTTCTCTTTCGTCAATCAAATCAACAAGACAAAAATTCACGCGTCGTTGTCGCGCAGGTCGAGCTTGACCGCGAACGCGCGAGCTGTTTGGGCAGATGCCCTCACACACACACACGCTTGCGCACGTTGCGCCACACAAGTACACGCGAGGAATGCTCCTGGACGCGACTGTCCAGGACACGCGCACTCCTCCTACCTTGTTCGGCCGACTTGCTCTCGCTCTCCCACGCACTCAATCCTAGGAACTTCCGCGGCTCGAAGCAGCTCGATGGCACCAGGACTGCTCTGCTCCGGGACGTATTCTTCTGGAGTCGTCCTTCACGCCACTCTGGTCGGTTGTTGGCTCGACACCTTGTAGGCGAACGCCAACGGCACTTCTCGTAGAGATCGGCCGACGCGGTCGATCACCCGAATCAATCTGATCTTTGTCTCATATTTTGCAAATGAGCGCCTCTAGTTTTTCCCCCGCCTGCCTCATGTGTCGGTCCTATCCTCGCACCTTCGCGGAGCGACTATTTAGATCGAGCCGTGACAATTTACAAAAACAAGTACACTTCACATACACGTAGCCCGTACGGGACTTTATAAATGCGCCAGTTCGTGGTTATCCATAATTTTGTATATAATTGTTAAAAATATTGTTAATAACCGCGGTGGTTGTTGCACGTTTTAATGGGTAAAAGACAACGTATTTGGAAAATACATCGATAGTTGTAAGTAAATATTTAACGCCCGCCGTTGAGGTTGGTAACGGACAAAGGAAGTCAGTGGATAGAAGATCATTTGGTTTATCTGAGATTATCAGTTGATATTCTTCTTTGAATTTAATTGTTAGATATGTGGGATTCGGGATGCAAGGGTGGTCAAATGAATACATACACACTCGTTAAATCTATGTTTAGGGTTTATTATGGATAAAATGCTACACTGGACCGTCACTCCATGCATGGTGTCGCATTGGAGGACGCCTCCGAACTCCTCTTGCTCCGCGTGAGCGCTGCTTTTATTCCCTCGAGGTAGTACCCCCTTCTCTTAGCCCTCAGGCCCAGCTCAGATGAGTCCTGACCTAGGAGCTGCCCGGTGTCTGGACTGCAGACGTCTAGACACGGGGAATTCCCCGCTTCTGGGTTTTTCCGACTCGAGGCGGACTCGGTGTTTATTGCCCAGGTGGTAATGCCTGGGGCACGTGCGCTCGAGCATCTTGCTCGATCCCGGGGCCGCTCTCGTATCTGGATCCCATAGATATTTTATTCTTTGACACGTGTCGCAAGTACGCAGAATCTTATGTACATTTTTTCTTAATTTTTCTGAGAAGAAATTTTCAAAAATTATTTTATAGATTTTTGTAGGTTCTAGATTCGATCATTCAGATTTCGCGCATCTAGGCATAACTGGACCGATCCGTCTTTTTGCTCTCTATTTTAGTTAGGATTTCGATTTTGTCCCATTCACTCTTTACGGTCGTCATTATCATAGTCGGTTAGTATTTTAAAAAGATCGTTTTTATTTTTAATTTGTTGGCCGATAATTGCGTGTCTAACGTCTTTATCAAAGTGTCGGTGTCGTTCTACCGTTCCAATTCTAAAATTTTTAATTCTTTTATAAGAGAGAATAATACAGGGTGTTCGAAATGTTCCGGACCCCCCACTTATAACATAAAGTAAGCATTTTGGAAAAAAATGTTAAATACAAAAGTTGTTAAGTTTTGAAGGTTGAACTAAATGATGACCTTGGATTTGTTATTGGTTATCATTTTCAAGGTCATTTAAAGGTCATCTTCAGTTTTTTAAATAGGGACCCCTATTTTTTATTTCAGATTCTGAAAGAGCACAAAATTTTACATCTGGATATGTACTCACGTTATGGCTCAAAATGACCTACAGAGGTCACTTAGTGGTTAAATGATTATTTAGTAGCAGAAAGCCAAGAAATCCCGATTATTAAGAACTTTGAGCGTATCTGACCAATACTAAAGTAATTTGATTTTGCAAGACAAACTTTATGGTGGCGTTAAATTGACATTGCCCTTGATTTTCAAGGTCATTTGAAGGTTAACTTTAGTTTTCCAAATTAAGCCTCCTAGTTGTAATTTTCCATTTTGCACCAGTGCTAAATTCTGCATTAGGATTGTAGAAGGTGTAATTGACACTGGCGTAAAATAAGCCTTAGGCCCAACAACTACATACCTCGGGGGAGAAAATGATAAATAAAAAAATGTCTAATCAAAATAAGCCTTAGGCCCAACAACTACATACCTCGGGGGGGAAAATGATAAATAAAAAAATGTCTAATCAAAATAAGCCTTAGGCCCAACAACTACATACCTCGGGGGAGAAAATGATAAATAAAAAAATGTCTAATCAAAATAAGCCTTAGGCCCAACAACTACATACCTCGGGGGGGAAAATGATAAATAAAAAAATGTCTAATCAAAATAAGCCTTAGGCCCAACAACTACATACCTCGGGGGAGAAAATGATAAATAAAAAAATGTCTAATCAAAATAAGCCTTAGGCCCAACAACTACATTCCTCGGGGGGGAAAATGATAAATAAAAAAATGTCTAATCAAAATAAGCCTTAGGCCCAACAACTACATACCTCGGGGGAGAAAATGATAAATAAAAAAATGTCTAATCAAAATGAGCCTTATTGCTCAGGCACGGGAGGTACAACTAATTAAGGTAACATCATGGGTGATCCAGCCAACTAAGGCAAGACCATCGGCGGCCCAGTCAGCTAAGGCAGGACTATCGGCGGCCCAGCTAACACAACAACTGTTCAAATTGTTGCCCATTAACAGTTTGGCAATGTGCTAACCGATTGTAAAAGGCTGCAACAACATTTCGCAAGATTTGCTGAGGTATCAAGTCTATTTCATCAGTGATTCTTTGGCGTAATTCATCCAAGTCACGTGGTTTTATAACATAAACTTTATCCTTCAAGTATCCCCAAAGGAAGTAATCAAGAGGCGTTAGGTCTGGGGACCGAGGTGGCCATTCAATTGTACCTCTCCGCCCAATCCATCTATCATGAAATGTTGCATCTAAATATCGGCGAACATGAATACCGTAGTGTGCAGGAGCACCATCCTGTTGGAAGTAAATTTCGTCCAGATTTCCACCCGTTAAATTCCGTATAGCAGGTATAATTTGGTCTCGAAGCATGTTTTCATACATTGCAGCATTTAAATTACCTTCAATAAAGAAAGGGCCAAGTACTCTTCCATTAAATATGCCAGCCCAAACATTTACTTTTTCAGGATGTTGCGTGTGGTCCGCTCTCATCCAATGTGGATTGATGTTACTCCAGTATCGACAATTATGTCTGTTCACTGTTCCGCTTAACTCAAACGTGGCTTCATCAGAGAAAACAATGTTATTGAGGAGCAAAGGATCATCAGATATCATTTGCATCATTACATCACAAAACTCTACCCTTCTATCAAAATCATCTTCAGATAATTCCTGTACCAACTTTAATTTGAAAGGATGCCATTTGTTGAGTTTCAAAATTTTGTGCACAGATGCAGCTCCCATTTCATGCTGTTGTGCACAACGTCTGATGCTGCAATGGGGGTCCTCAATAAATGATTGTAATACGTCTAAGCTCTTTTCATCATTAGACGATGATTTGGATCTACCTGATTTAGGACGATCTTTAATACCACCTGTCTCTTCAAAACGTCTAATTGTACGAATTACGGTACTTTTTGAAACAGGGTTGTTTTCTTCAACTCTGAATGTTTCATTGAATAAACGCTGTACCTGTTTGTAACCTCTCTCTTGATCACCCCACCCTCGCATCATCAACAAAGATATTCTTTCTCGTTCAGTAAGATGTGCCATTTTTCACTACGATTAAAAGTACAATTATTGAAAATTAATACAGTTATCTGAATTTCGAAGTAAGAGAACTTCACTTAACTCTTGAAAACAGAAAAGTAAATAGGAGTAAACAATTGTTAATTAACAATTATAAATGAACTGATTCCTAAAAAGAATAGTGAGCAAAATCTTCTAAGGTACAAGTAACGATCCTGAAAATGCTATGAATCATGCGTAGAAACTCGTAACTCTTGCAAAAAATTATTGCAATAAAAACTGTTCATGTAAAACGGTTAGATTATTTTGCTTTTGAAATTAATAACCCCCAAGTGTCCTATGTAGATCATTTCGAGCCGTGACGTGGATATTGTACATATCTCCAGACCTAAAATTTAATGCTCCTCCAGAATCCGGAATACAAAATGAGTCCCTTTTTAATAAGCTGAAGATAACTTTCAAATGACCTTAAAAATGAAGGCCAATTTTAAAGTGACCATAAAGTTCGTCCTAGAAAATCAAATTATGTACTTTAGTATTAAAGTACGAAATTTTTTTTTTCTTTTCGTCAAATACACCCAAAGTTCTTAATAATCGGGATTTCTTGGCTTTCTGCTACTAAATAATCATTTAACCACTAAATGACCTCTGTAGGTCATTTTGAGCCATAACGTGGATACATATCCAGATGTAAAATTTTGTGCTCTTTCAGAATCTGAAATAAAAAATAGGGGTCCCTATTTAAAAAACTGAAGATGACCTTTAAATGACCTTGAAAATGATAACCAATAACAAATCCAAGGTCATCATTTAGTTCAACCTTCAAAACTTAACAACTTTTGTATTTAACATTTTTTTCCAAAATGCTTACTTTATGTTATAAGTGGGGGGTCCGGAACATTTCGAACACCCTGTATATTTATTGCATACTCGACGCGAGTTTGTTTACCGAGTGGGTAGTATTTTCCGAACTCTATTTCCATTTTACGGTTCTTTAAACGCTAGTCTTCCAAAAATGTTTTTTTAATTTATTTAATTCGTCCACGTTTTTTACACTCTGCTCTTAAAGATACCACCAGTTTTTTTGCGGTGTCTTCTAGAGCTTGTGATATTATACACGGTAATTCAGTGCGAGAAGGTTTATATATTTTTTAAATTCAACCGCGAATTTCATTGGACTTTCGTTTTCGAGTCCTTTAAATTTCGTTATATCGATTTTTAATTTTTGTGAAAATGTATTTGTACCGACTGAAGGTAACGTTTCTATTTTTTCCGATAATTCATTTAATTTAAGTTTAAGAATATCCGCTATGTCTTCGACTCCCTTCATACAAAACGATTTTAATGCTTTTAAATCCTCTTTATCCGGTATATCAGTTGGAAAAGCATCTAACTTCTCCTTTAATGCATTATGAGCAACCGTAAGTGTTTTTCTTTTTGTTTAAAGTATATTTATTTTATTATGACATTCTTTTAACGCGTTATCTAATTTACTATATTGCACAGTTAAAGAATCGAATTTTTCTTGAATAATATTTTCCGCAACTGCATCTTCACTGGGCTTAGCCCGTGGAAAATTCAGTGATTCATTATAAGAAATTTTTTCCTTTTCAATTAAGCTTCTAATTCTATATTTTTCTTATCCAGTAATTCCATAATTCTAATCCCGTAATGCTTGTTCCCATTCATAACGATATTTTTCTTTTTTACTAAGATTTTCAATAAGGAGACAAGGACTGATTGATGGAGTTCCTTGATCAGAGACATTGATCTTAATGAATCCGCCATTTTGAAAGGTTTAGCGATAATATAGAAATCATAAAAGCTTCCTTTGTGAATTTGATTTTTTTAGTAAATTAAAAATATTGTTATCTTCAATTAAAATTACGTAAGATATTTATTCTAAGGATATTTTTACCCAAATGGTATTTTATGCATCGAGTATATTACTCATATAGCAATATTATATGTTAAGATTATAAAAGAAATAAAAGTAACCGAGTATTAATCAAAAAAACACTTCATTACATATAATTTTTTAACTCGGATCCCTGTTATGGCGCCAATTTTAATGTAACGTACACGTCAGTAATTTTTCATGGATAGTATAAAAAAAATATAGAAATGATTTTTAATTTTTATGGTTCGTGCCGTCACCTTTTTTGTTTTTTGAAAGGTTCGTATCTCTGGACTCGAATTTTTATTATATAATGGAATGGCAAAAGGGTTATGAGTGTGTAGTATAGTGGCCCTGGATACTTATGTACCAATCCACGCAATGGTCCGTTTCGAATTCGCGCCATGAAGGGTAGAGGCTACAAATCTCATAAGCGTTATATCTCACTGTTTGTGTGCTTCTCTACACGCGTAATTCATTTGGCCGTAGCTGCTGAATTTGCGAATAATGGCACCAGTTGGAAATTTATTTCTCCGAATTCCCCTCATTATGGCGGGCTGTAAGAGGCTGGAGTGAAGTCCGTTAAAACTCACCTCAAATAATCTACCGGCGATCGTATGTTTACGTTTAAGTTCTCTGAATTATCCACTCTACTTGTTAAGATCGAATCATGTTTGAATTCACGGCCTCTGAGCCTTCTGAGTTGAGATATTGAAGACATTCACGCCCTAACTCTATCACATTTCCTCATTGGCGGTGCGTCAGGGTAAATCACAGACAGATATCAAAGAAATAGTGACGTGAGCGAATAAGGCCGCGGCTCGAGCAAGCTCGCCGTCGGCCGATTCGTGTAGAGTGTGCGGCGTCGAGGTTTACCACCGCCGCACTGGATTGGGGAGAGCGAAGAAGTTAGGAGAGAGTGCATGAGAATTCAAGTGAGTGGGAAAGAGTGAATGCGTGGAGATCAAATACAGGGTGAGCGCGACTCGAGAGATAGAAAAGGATAGTGAGAGAGAGTTAGAGCGCAATGTGTGAGTATGGGTAGTGGTGTTCTAGGCGCTGAATAAGCGCCGCCCTTGAAAATAGGGCATCGCGGCGATTAAGCGGTTCGTGTCATGGCGAGAATTTTTAGAGAGAGTGAGTCCGAGCGAGGTCCGGACCTCGGTCCCGGGGACCTGCGACCGAGATTAGCTAGCCGGAGATCTAAAATCGCGGATCCAAACGTGTAAGTAATTTTGTGGCACGGTATCTAACAGCCAATGAGCGAGCAGAATTTGCCGTGTTACACACCTGTAACCACCATCTGGTTTCTAGGAGTTCCTCCCCAGAGATATCCATATAAACCGTTCCGCCTACTCCCTGGGAGTGTTTCTCTGAAGCTTTCCGTCAACCTTTGGGTGCTTCTAGGGGAGCAGATGAGTGCTCTACTCCCCCTGCTGTCCGTTTTCCGGCGAGCAATTGGGACACTTAACTTGAATAACCCCTTCTCTGTTGCATCCGTAGCAACGAAAGGGTTCCTTCACCTGTCCATTTTTTGGGCCGTTTTTCCCGCTGCTGTCTCTATTTTTTGTGTCACCATTTCCAGATCGGCCGACTTCGCTCGTCGAGAAGGAAGCACAACCTTATCTCTCCCTCACTGCCTTTTCTTGTTGTTATTGCCAAGTAATTTCGTAATTTCCTCATTTTGTGTTGATAACGAGCTGAATTGCTTCCTTGTCAAATCTAGAACTTCTTAAAGTCGACACTGGCTATTGGTGCTTCGGGTTTCTCCAATTCTGTTTGCGTTGGTACGGCAGTTACCGCTACCTTCGCGTAGAAAGACGATCCTGTCTTTCCGCCCTGCGGTTTGTATGCCATCTCTGGCATCACCGCTTTGACAGGTGAGATGGGCGTCTAGGATGTACTCGCTTTCACACATTGATCGACTAGATCGTCAGTTGTGTTGCAGTTTTCGATCCTTACTATTCGTTTTATCTCTGGGAAAAGATTCATGTAGATCTTTCCTATCTCCAGAGGTCCCGCAGGCGTTTCCGCCTGTCGTGTGCACAGCCCCTTCTGCACCGGGTAGCTTGGTAGAAGTTTGCCCAAGTTCTGAATTCGCTGCTATGGTTCCTGTACCACATGCTAGCGACTTCGATGAGAACGCACTTGGCTTTCGTTGAGCTACGCTGCTCTTGTGTTGTTCTCGAAGGTTTTAAGGAAGGCTCCCGTTGGTGAAATCCACCCACGTCCGTATTTCAAGTGGCGGATTTCTACTATGCGCGTTCTGAATGGATTGCTCGCCATTCAGAGTCTCGTGAATTCCAGGCTCGTTAATTATGTATTCTGGCATTCTGGTTTGTAAGTCCCATCCGGTCGTTGGCTAATCAGCGGTCAATTCGCGTATTCGATATCGGCGGCCTCTACTTTGCATGTCAGCCGATCGACTTTCTGTGTTAGAGTCATTATTGTCCTAGCCTGAGTCACAACTGTGTTTATCAGGCTCATGTGTTTGCGGTCGAACTCTTGCACCGTGTGCTAAATTGTCGCCAGCAATGTTTCCAGGTCTGCAATTTGTTCGTCGGTGGTACATTTTACCAACGTTTACATCTCTGGGGACAACCCTCCCTCGTCTCCAGATTTGCTGTTGCGCTGTTGTTCTGCATTGCCGATCGTCTTATAATGCTGTTCTGGTATACTGAGAAGGGTGGGGTCGTCCCTTCTCGTAGTTCTTGTCTTGGATCGTTGTGGAGATTCTGTCCGTACATAGGTTGTCAAGAAACGACCTCCGCAATGACTCCCTTACTGTACGTAACTCCTCCTCTTCTGAGGAGTTTCACGCCTGAAAGTCGGTTCCAGTGTAATTTTTGTCTGCAACCAGTTGTACAGACGGCGTCTCATTATTTCGGAAGGACTATCCATTCAGACCGCTTTCAACACGGGTCAATGTGAATGTCTTTCAGATTTTTTAGCGACTGACCGGAAGAGGCAGTATTGCACTTAGAAGTAATCAGTTTTCAAAGATCCATACCGAGTATGAGAGACACCGACAGTTGTCTTCTCCGCTTTTTAATGGCAGCACACATATTCGCTATATATGGCCACTTGCGCAGCAGTGCACTACACGAAAAATGGAATAAAATAAGAATAAAATAATTATTTCCTCGTTTTAATTTTAATATAATAGCATACATTATATATAATGTATTACGAAAGCTTACTGGAAGCAAAGGGCATTTATGTCATTTAATAAAATATTTAATTCTGAACGCAACCATAAAAGTCCACAAAAGTGTTATAAATGTTCGGAAAAGACAAATCGCGATGCGAACCAAAAAGTTCATAAACCATAGAAAGGATAAATCTTTGAATGAATGGAACAAAAGAACGTGCCGACAATACGCGAGCCATCATTCCTTTTACCCAAATCAATTTGATTGAGATGCGAACACGTATCGCATTAATCCAAAAACCTTGGATTAGTGCGAAAGATGATCTGGTCGGTCTGAGTGGCTGTGGCATGGTATTTTATCCTGAGTTGCGATGCCAACGCTTATCACATCATCTGGGGTAGCACGAATTGCAACATCAGAGGTGAGTACCTGCTGGAATATATATCCTCTACGGAGCTGAATGTTCCGAACAGAGGAGTCCCAACCTTCAAAAACGCAGCTCGAAAGGAAGTCCTAGATATCACTCTAGTGTCAAAGGGAATCGGTCACATGTTCTTGGGCTGGAGAGTCTCGGAGGAGGTCTCGATGTCGGACCATGAGATGATTTATTTCAAATATTTCAAACTGGAGGTCCAAAAATGGAGAAACCCCAGGAAAACCAACTGGGACCTATACGTCAAATATTTCAAACTGGAGGTCCAAAAATGGAGAAACCCCAGGAAAACCAACTGGGACCTATACGTCAAATGGTTAACCTTTAGAGAACGGGGAATTTTGGAATTTTCAATTTCTCAGTATTTTCTATAAAAAACACATAATATGTGTCTCTAATATTGGGAAATACTCATACGTAAAGTGTCTATCCATGGTCGAGCCACTATAGTGGCTTTCCCGTTCTCTACAGGTTAAAGGAAAGATTATCCGAAGTCGTGGCTAGACCAACGACGAAGGAGGATAGAGACTGCCTGAAAACAAATCCAAGGTGCCACTGTGGGGTCCTTTGGGAAAGGAGAAAAGAAGCAACAAAGGAGCACCCTGGTAGAATCCTAAACTGGACGTACAGAGTAGAGAGAAGGAATTTGTTAAGGAAGTGGCAGAAGCGCAAAGGAATATCGGAAAGGGAAGCCTTTTAGGCAGCCCAAAGACGCTACAAACTTGCGCTGGAACTAGCCAGTAGAGAAGGCTGAAAGGCTACAGATAATATCTCGGACAAATTAAAAACCCCCTCGGACGAGTAGGCGGCAGACGAAAACGAGACACTGGTTTCCCAGCGTTGGAAAAGGACGATCAGCTGAGGAAAATGGCTGATCTAGTAATAGCGGAAGAAAAAGTGAGGTGGGCCATTGGTTCCTTCGAACCATACAAGGCACTAGAAATGGGTGGCATTGTACCGGCAATGCTACAACGTGGAAGAGGTCCTTTAATCGGCTTTAAGCGAAATTGAGAACATCGTTAATTCTCGCCCGTTAACGCATGTTTTGGTAGAACCGCACGACCAGGAGGCTTTGACGCCTAACCACTTTTTAATAGGAAGCTCGTCGGGTGAATTCAACTTTGAGGATCATAGCGTAACAGCAAATTGTTTGCGAAAATAATGGCTAATCGCGCAGTATTTCGTTGAAAAGGTGGCTGCGAGAATATCTACCCTCTCTTTTAGCGCAAAAGAAATGGCATCAGAGTTATAATCCTGGACAACACTATGCCCAATTTGTATAGAAAATTAAATCTCATCTTCCTTAAAATCGCTTCCTTAAAATGTTTTTCAGCCTAGCGGGACGAAACCATAAACTTTCCTCCCGGCGCCCGATCGAAAAGGTTACGATTTCGTCCTCGCTAGACCGAAAAATAGTATCCGCAACATGGGAAGTAAAACAGAATGCCTCAGATCACACGTTTGTCACCCTCGCCTTCGGCTCGGGTGCCAATTTCCGTGTGATCTGGGACCATTTCTATTTTACCTCCCTTGTTACGTAATATACTACTTAGTTAAACTTTGTTACAGACCGCTTTTTTGGTGACAACAGACCTACAGTTATTTCACGGTCAGAACTGTAAAACAACTGTAAGCTAAAGTGGTGAAGATCAAACAAAGAAAAATTTTGTTATCCTATGTGTGCCGCTTCAAGATCTGCCTTATAACCGTGGCCATCACAACTGTACTATGTATAGATATATACGATTCATTAATTCGATGGCTCCTATTTATATAATGATATTTGAAAAAGCAATTTCATACAATGCTAATTCAAAAGAATGTTTTATATCATTCTATTTCAAAAAACTCTTTCATAGAAGACCTTTTCAAAAAGTTCTTTCATACAATGCCATTTAAAAAAATGGTTTCATACAATGCCATTTCAAAAAACAGTTTCATATGATCAGTTTCAATTAGAAAAAACCTATTATTTGTCATATTGCAAAAGTTAGTATTAGTATTATTTATTGTTATAGTGTTATTGGGTGTTATGTTATAGAAGCAGCTTCTATTTTCTAAAACCAACCAAAAAAAAACCACTGCCAATTCATTAGCACGTAACTCTTAACCTTAACTCAATAATTCTATTACAATAACCTTAACTCTAAGACAATAACACAATAACAATAAACAATACTACAACTAACTTTTGCAATAGGACAATTAGTAGGTTTTTTTTTAATTGAGTCACTTTATGAAACATCACTCAATAAAATTACGTTTTAAAATAGCATCATATGAAATTGTATTTTGAAATAGAATTATATGAAATCACTTTCTGAAATAGAATCATATTTAATTATATTTCAAATAGTATTATATGAAATTTATTTTGAAATGGGATCATATGAAACTGTTTTTTGAAATGTCATTGTATGGAATAACTTTTTAAAATAGAATGATATGAAACATTCTTTTGAATTAGCATTGTATGAAATTGCTTTTTCAAATAGCATTATATGAATAGAAGCCATCGAATTTATTGCTAACTGTGCCAAATATCGTATGTTTTGTACCTTTTTCCTGCCTGCATGATAACCAATAAACCAACTGTAAAGGTACAGTAAGAAAAGTTTTAGAGAATTAAAATTCAAACAATAGAAACAGTGGATCAACTCGATCAGATAAATAGTTTTTGAGGAAATTGTAAGAAAGTGGTAAGTTTTAACAATGTTTTTATTAAACAATTAAGAAATAATAGATATTGTTTTGTAAAAGCTTATTGATGTCGGATAATTAGTTTTTAGTTAATTTAGCTTAAGTTAGGTCGCTATAAAATTTTTTTCTTCGAATATTAAAAATATGTTATAAATACCGTAGCATGAAGCAGCATCTCTTTGAGCGTTTCAACTTCTCGCCTAAGTTCTCTAATGATCCGTGCATTTGGATCTTCATTTACAATTGCGTGGTTAATAATCCTTTTAGCTCTATCGGCGTAACGCAAAGTAGACAAAGTTTCTTCATAATTATCTGCTGCAGGAGAAATTGTAGCTACCATAACTGTCTTGCTATTACCTCCTAAATTATCCTTGAAATTAAAATATTGTTTGTTATATTACAATATTTAGTTATTATATTATTTTAATGTTATTTTAAATAGGTTACGACACTGTAGCTAAAAAAAACTCTAAAAGGAAACTTTGAGTGCCATTTTCTGTGAAGTCTTGTTGATGTAATGACTCTCCCAGATTCATTTTAATTTCTTTCTTTTCTGCTCTACCTCAAAGCTACACCTCACAAATACACAAACACATACAAATGCGCGGCTACTACGAACGCGCATTCGAACATCTGTACTAGATAATGAGTAAATTTCTAAATAAAATTCTAAGTTAAGGAAAGTCAGAAAGTACGTTATGCTTTCCCAAGCTACGAACGCGACAAAAGGGACAGGAAGCAAAAAAAAAATTTAACGACTCGCGACTCCCGCGCTGGACTAGCCCTTTTGAACTGACCACGTGCAAGCAAAAAAAAAAAATTTCCTTTAGAATTCCCCGTTGGCAGAAACTTTCTCCAACCTTCCTCAATTTACCTTGTAATATTAAACACACTAAGTATTAATTTTTACAAATAATCAAGCGCCTATATTGTTAATACGTACATATATATCTATACTCAATTTTATTCTTTATATTATAAATTTTAAAAGGGAATCAAAACAATTTTCCAAACTTTATCTTCTTTAATTAAACAACATTTCTATCACATTTATAAACAATAAAGGAACTTACAAAAATAAACAACAGTAACGTAAATTTCCATTTCCAATTTTAAACAATTTAATAAACTAAAATAATAGAAGAAAAATTGTTTTAATAACCATAGAAATAAATTGATAATCATATTGTAATTCGTTGTAAAAAAAGTTTAAAATAGTAATAAGAATACATGTGAAACGGGAAATCGGCAAATGCAGAACATTATTAATCTAAAATATAAGAAAATAACAAAACAAACAGTCCCGCTTCCCAAGCAAAGCCAAGCTTTTCTCCCCACCTAAGACCCACAAGGGGAGGAAAGCTAGAGTATATAAGGGCGGACTTCTCAGCAAAAGCCGAAGTTTGGTCCTCAGTCGCTCTGCAGCTTTCTCTGCATCTTGAGCCTCTCTTTTGCTCCATGCAGTAGTTCCTGCTCAGACCTTCTGCAAAGGCCGATTTCCCGTCTACGAGGTGACACCCTAGGGCATCATCGCCTCGCCGTTCAGACAGTGGCCGCATCGCTGCCCCGTCCCTTCTGTGGAGCCGCTGTATCGGAGATTTTTAGACGTAAATATTCTTTATTTTGTACAAATTTTAGTTTATTGTTATTTTTTTTGTTAAATAAACTAAAATTACATTTACAACTAACAAAATTTCTTTGAATTTTCTTAGAGTTCCTTAGGGCAACTCGCCCCCTTTTTCTCTCTCACACTATTCTGTCTCCTTTTCGACATTTGTGCTTTGTTACTGCGCATTGTCAACGAAAGCATAACTAACTTAAAGCGAAATGTGCTGCAATTTGCACTTTCCTTTTCGTTTTCTTTCAACCTTTTCCTAGGAGTTCCTTAGGGTAACTCCATTTCCTCTCCTTAAAATAGGAAAAATACATATAGCGCTCATTTACTGCGCCCCGTATTTTTTCCTATTTTTCTCCCTACATCTGCTCTTCTTCGTACAAATATATATATATATATATACATAAAAATAAAATATATAAACTCTCTCTTTCTCTCCACTTAAATAGATTTAGTGTTGTTAAATCTATTTATTTTAACAAATTAAAGTTCCCCGCCGTAATACTCTTATGAGCTGATCTTCTGCACATCTGAGTATTTCAAACAGCGAAAAGGCTTGGTGTCTGCCTTTCGATTCCTCCTCTCCTGCTTAATATTTATCCTGAAATTTTCAAGTTTTTCTCTCAAAATTCCGCAGTTTTCCTGCTTTAGAATTTTAGAGGAAAGTATTTAGATTTATTTGAAAGGGAATTGCTGCTTAAACTGCTGCAGTTTTCCCTGACATAATAAATCTAATTAAACTTAACGAAAATTTTAGAAGATATTTAGCTACAGTCATTTCCCTTACCTACGAAAAGGAATCGCTATAAATTTAAGCGAGTCCATAGTATCCTCCCAATTTAAATTATTCCTATTTTAAATAAAATGAATATAAAGCCAATTCTCGGGTCCATTTTTATGGTTCAATGTAGCAAGAATCCACTAAAATTGAATATTCGCATTTGCCGCTCGATGCGAAGTATTCGACAAAAAGAATAAATTACATTCGTGTAAAATACGCAAGGCCTCATTTCTCAAAATTTCAAGAATACAACAAAATAATAATAATAATAAAAATAAAGACGTTTGCAGAGAACAAAAACTGCAAACGTCACATTGAAGTGAAGTTTCTGGTAAGAAAAAGTCGATTTATAAAAGTATCATAATTGTGTCTCTCATTAGCACTTTTGCTATACTCCTATTTTACAAAAGTAATAATTATGTAAAGCACTAAGATAACTGTAAGGATCTAATTTTTTAATAATTTTAATTATTTGTACCTAGATTCAGAGCGTTTTGAAATTCTAAAGATTTTTTCATCCTATATTTCTAAGTGTTAATTACTCGCCGTCTCTTTTAATTAAATTAAAAATTATATAATCATTTATTTATAACTAAAAATTTTCAAAAAATCGATATTTTTTTTTTATAGTATACGTTTTTATGATGTATAAAAAATTAGGGCAATAATATGAAATTTAATTTAAGACGTTAAATCTTAAAAAGAAAATTTAAGACTTAGTCATCCTCATAATATATCTCTTAATTCTAGAAAATGTTTAAATTGTTCGTCATAATGTTTTCCAAATTTGAGTAATAATATTTGAATATATAAGCAGACAAGAAATTCCTAGAATATTCTGTAACGTTCAGCTGGGGATCAGGGCTGAAGTACTAAGAAATACACGGATTGTAAAATAAGCACTAAAGGATAAAGTTTATTTGCTACACTGACAAAACAATTTAATTGCGTACAAAAAAATGTAATAGATTTAATTAAATATTTAATCATAATGTCCCAATAATATATTTAATAAAGGTGAATGAACCATATTTAATAAAGCAAATTATATATACTATTAAATTAACAATAGAATCCTATTGAATCAAATAATACAATATTAAACACTATTAAATATTGAATCATTCAAAAATAATTTTTTAATTAAATCGAAGCATTATTCAATGAATTCAGTAAAATATTTATTAAAATAATGTAATAAGTAAATGTAAAATTTACTTGTATAAAAAAAGTACTATATTAAACGAATGAGATATTGAATGCGATTAAAAGACTATTTACTGATACCAAAAAATACTGTACTAAAGAAATACAATATATTTTTAAATACATGAAATCCTTAATAAGAAGAGTTACATATTTAATTGGGTGGAAAGAAAATTTACTAGTTTAAGAAAATGATTGCATTAGACGTATTAAATAAATGTTTAAACTCATAAAGTATTTCATAAAACTAATTAAATATTTATTTAACGTATTAAATATTTGGTTAAACCAACAGACCATTTCAGGGAACTAGTTAAATATTTAAGCGGACGAAAAAACATTTGATAGTTCACAATAAGTATTGCACTGATCGAATGTAATATTAGTTTTATTCAATGAAATATTGTATGGAAATTGAGACATATTTACTCAACTTAAGTGTTATTGAAAGGGTTAGGTAAGGACTTGGGAATAAAACTGAAGACTGTATTTAACTAAAAAATGTATATATTAAGTAAAATAAAAAAGCAAATAGTATTCAACACTTATACATAGAGTTTGAACTTCACGCTGTGAGATCACTCTAGAGACTGCCGAGAGTTTCTACGTTCTTTAGCTCATCGGCTCGGAGACGCGCAAAAGGACGCACCTACGAGTGCAAAAAACGCGCCCCGAAAGACCCTTTTTTTATTGCAGGATTTTTCCCTGGACGCATGTGTCGTGCAGATGCATCTGTACCGACACGTCCTTACAAGTAAACCTTTAGAAGTCATAAATAATCATAAATCCTACCTTTTCGTTAAGCGCCCGAAAAGGATTAAAAGAGGTCTATTATAAAAAATGAAAATCCTCGATTGTCGTGTTTGTCGCACGTACAATCGCGAAACAAAGGGATACACTCAATTTCACCTTCTCCCACCATTGAGATGCTTATACAATGCCATCTCAATCCATTCGCATTTGTAAAATTGAAGATAAATGAAACTAATACTAACTATACGTAATAAATTGAAGACTATTAGATTTCACACATAAACAAAAGGGTAAAAATTCATTATTACACATATAAATGTTCATGGTTGTAAGATTACATAAAATATCGCTTAATTGTAGTGTAAACGGTCGGGTTTAACAATCTTCCGTCCCGCTCGAGTCACATAAGGTTCATCCCTTTCTACACACGAGTTTTTGTCAATATCTTTAGCCTTACATTCTATTTTGTTTGATTGGACTGTTTTCGTTTCGCACTTAGATTTTTCGTAACCCTCAATCAGTAATTGTTCTTGTTCGGCACTATCATATTTAATCTCTAAAGAATAAATTCTCTGTACTGGTTAAATAATCTCACCGTTAGCCAATTTTCAGATTTTAAACCTAACCATTTTGGTCCCTCCCACCATCTGGAAATTACCAGTTGAGCGACTGTACATCCCCGCGAAGGCAGATCTGCTGGGTTTAAATGTTATTCAGCGCTCGAATATTTCTTAATTTCTTCTACTCGATTATACACAAAAGTCGCCCAGTTTCTTTGCCCTTTGATCCACCCTAGGACTGTCGTTGAATCACTCCAATAAAAGATGTCAAATTTTTTAAAACTTAAAGATTTTACAATTGATTCTGTTAGCCTAATTCCAATAGCTGCCGCGAGTAATTCTAGTCGTGGAATACTAAGACGGCCACTCGATTTCTCTTTATTCGCAGGAGTAACTCGTGCTTTTGATTGTATGAATCTTACACTAATTCCTTCTCTATTCTCGATACGAATAAATGAAACTGCCGCGTATGCTATATTACTCGCATCACAAAAGGTGTGTAAGCTCACTTTATCCTCATCGCTAATCTTACCAAATATACATCGCGATATCTGTTCTTTATTTAAATCTTTTAAGTCTTCGCACCACTTTAAAAATGTAATTTTCATATCTTCCGGCACTTCTTCGTCCCAAGATAAATTTTTCGCCCATGATTGTTGCAATAAAACTCGCGGACAAAGCATAATAGGGCTACACCGTACAACCTAATACTTAATGCAAATTATCGATTTGTTTATCCCAACCTATCCCCAAAACTGCAGCCTGGTTCGCTGGAGCATGATCTTTTGTATACTCCCACCCTCGAAGGTCAAAATTAGCTGAATCCATCGCCGTCTTTGCAGAGAATATAAAAAGTTCAAGCTCTTGAACTGAATTGACGCTAGCAACGCTGTTGTCAACATAAAAACTATAAAGAAGCTGCAAAATACTCTCTCGCACAGTGTTAACATTAACAGCGGATTCATAGTACTTTTTTAAGTGCATTTCAATAATGGCGCTTAGAATGAACGGGCTACAAGTCAATCCAAAAACTAGTCTACAATGCCGAAAAATTATTATATTTCCTTGCTTTTCTCGCCAAAAAAATTTTAAAAAATCCCCATCCTTCTCATCAATACTGATTTGTAAAAACGCTTTTTTAATATGCGAAATTACCCCGATTTTACCTTCCCTGAAGCGTAGCAGATTGGCGGTTATTAATTCGATGAGATTTGGACCCTTCTCGACGCATTCATTTAGCTTTGGGGAATGACGCTCCTTTGCTGAGGCGTCGAAAACTAGTCGAATTCGGGTGGTACTGCCTTCTTTTACGACGTGTCACTTCTTCTTTCGCAGGAACTCGTTCAATAATTCCCTCCGCTAGCCACTCTTTGAAAATCGCGTCGTAATCTTCATACATTCCAACCTTCTGCAGCTTTAAAGAGGTGGACTCGAGACGACGCTTTGCCAGATTTTTATTGTCACTGAGTGGTGGATGACTCTGCAACCAAGGTAACTTCACTTCGTACCTTCCATCTTGATTGATCGTCACACCCTTAATAAAGTTTTCTTTTATTTCCAAATTTTGAACGTCTCTCGCTTGGTTTTCAATGGGATCGGTAATCCCTAAAACGTCCAATGACCACAGATCTGCAATTTTACTACTGTTCACGAATAAGGCACGTACCGTCTGGACGGTATTATCTCGTTCACTAATGTCTGAGGCGGCACCCAGAAGTGTCCATCCCAGGTAAGTTTCGATGGCCACTAATCCGCACTGTAACACTTGCCGCTTACCGGTGAAAAGCTTACCTGCCATGTCGGCCCCAATAAGGGCTTCGACAGAGCTACTTTCGGCACTCATATCCGTAATTACGATATTCGAGATTTTCAGTTCATCACACCACGGGCCGCTCTTAATAGATAGAATAGAATCACAAATTATTTGTTGGTCCAGCGCCGTAAATTTACATTCGTATTGATTATCCAATCCTTTTAGATGTACTTGGTATTTTTTGTGCTTGATGGCACCCGATTTCTGTCCTCCAAAAAGTGAATGTGAAATTAACTGCTCCCCAATGGGAATATATCCAACCCCAGCTGCTGCTCCCTTTGTAATATACGATTTTTGTGCACCCGTATCAACCACTGCACGGATAATAATCGCTCGTTGTTCGTTAAATAATTTTACTTGGAGCGTCTGAAGAAAAACTTCGGGTTCTCGTTGAGCACTGGAAACGTTGCATTTTCCAAATTGCACAATTGTTTTTTCCACTTTTTCCTCCCCGACTTTTTCACTTACACTTTTTGGAGGACAGAAATCGGGTGCCATCAAGCACAAAAAATACCAAGTACATCTGAAAGGATTGGATAATCAATACGAATGTAAATTTACGGCGCTGGACCAACAAATAATTTGTGATTCTATTCGCGAAACAAAGGGACACACTCAATTTCACATTAAGAATTCCTTTTCTATTATTCAAAAGGTACGGTCTTCAACAAATTAAATGTCAATTGAAATCTATAAAATAACTCATGTAAATGATTATATATTTAATCAGGTTAGGATATAATTTTCTATTATAAAAAAAATAATTTCCTAAAGCAATTGGAGCTGGAGTGCATTGATCCAATATCTATAATAAATAAAAGTACATAATTATTAAATTGAAATAAACTTATCATAGGAATAATTGAATAATGTGACTTATTATTTATTTTATACTTACTTTTTTAACTTGTTCCTTATCATGTTTGTTCACTCTTTGAGTGCATTTCAATATTTTAACATATACATTTCATATTTAACACACGTAACACCTTATATACTAAACGCTGTATCGCAACAGTAGAAATGTGTTAGATATACGCTTTTGAAAAACAAAATTTAATTTATTCTTCCTTACATTCAATAAAATTTCTTTCTAGAACATTCGGTATGCTTTTCTGGCCTGAAGCGCGACGAAAACTTCAAGGCCAGAAAAGTATCCAATTGTACACCGCGCGTGCAAAAATGCGCAGACGCTACGCCAGCACTCCGGACTGCGACTTCGAAGCGCTGATTAGGATTTTTCCTAATGAGTGCGACGAGGACGCAAGTTCGGAGGCACGGTGGGCGAAGGCGTACTGCGCCCGGCTGGCACGTCACTTCTACCCTGGGAACGGACTCCGCCGGACGCGCCTGACGACGTCCGCAGCAGCCGCTCATTCAGTTTTTGTTTTTTTTCTATTTCTGACTTCGAGTCCAGGGTGCCAATCAAATTGACACCGGAGACCATAAGTTTCATTAAATTAAATTTACGAGGTTTACCACCCGGGGACATCTACTGCTCCCCGATCTCCTCCCTTACTTGGAGTCATCGCCGATCGCCGTGTGACGACTACAAACAGGAAACAAGGTAAATCCTCAAATATATCTTATAATTCCCGCGTGCAACTTGCTGGCGACAGGCACGCCGTAGTTTATAATATTTTTATGCAAAATTAAATTATCAACCGTTTATCGAAATTCTTATTTTTATGTGAAATTAAATTATCAACCGTTTATCGAAATTCTTATTATTCCCGCATGCAACTTGCTGGCGACAGACTCGCCGTAGTTTATAATATTTTTACGCGAAATTAAATTATCAACCGTTTATCGAAATTCTTATTTTTATGCGAAATTAAATTATTAACCGTTTACCGAAATTCTTATAATTTCCGCGTGCGACTTGTTGGCGATAGATTCGCCGTTAGGTTTAATAATTTTTACGTGTAATTAAAATTATTCTTTTAATACATTTATATGAATTCAATAAGTAGTTATAATTTTAAATCTAGTTAACAATACACTCGTTTGGGTTGCTAGCGAGCACCTTTATAAAATACATGGTCTATGGTATCGCTTAACTCTGGACTAGTTTGCGAGTACTTAGCAGGCCGGAGTACGGTCACCCCAGGTGTCTCACACTCCAGGAGCATTCTCGCACCAGGTCACACTACCCCCTCACTCCTGTCAAGTCCCTTTTTACCCGAAGGTTCCCTACGATACCCTCTCTCATACCCTCTAATCACTCGCAAAGAAAACCACACACACACACAACACAATTTAGAGTGCGACTACCCTCCTCCTGCAGAGAGAAGTCACTCCCACTGAGTGACTGCACCGTCAAGGCCTCGCTCGATTTCACGAGTGTTGCCGGGCTGAATACAGCTAGGGGTCAAGGCAGCTGGGAACGAAGCGACCCTTGGCGAGGAGGCTAATCTAAGCCCTACTCGACTAAGACTCATTGCACCCAGAGGTGTTACTTTTCTTCATCAGAGATAGTCGCTCACTGTCTCTGATGCACCCAGTACTCAGTGTAGTCGAAACTGTACTCGGGTAACTCTAGGTCTCCTTCCAGTCTCCAGGGCCGCTAGGTACCTAAAACACACACAAGGTATCTTGTATACACATTTACCCGCACTACCTTCCTTGTAACACAGATAGGATATGCTTATCTGAATTTCCTCCTTATAAAAGCGACTCCTCTTGACGACCCTCTCTATCCTTCTGACAATCTCCTGGAGCGGATCACCAGTTACCTGGCAGTGCTCGCCTAGCCTCGCTTGACTCGCACGCGTAAACAAGCCGCCGTCTGCGCGCGGACTAGTTATTTAGAATTAGGGAACTCGGTGTAAGAGCAGGATAGAATTAATAAAAGGGAAATTTACACGTTCAAATAAATATCTTTACATTTAATTTAATTAACCTACCACCTCCAATATCCAACAATAGGCGACCACTCATAAACCACATCTGCACAGAGACGGGCCTGTACAGGACGGGTGGCGCGGCCGCGGACTTACCTATTACCGCGTGAACAAAAATAAAGTAATTGCCTGTGCGGCGCGGAACTCTATGCTAAAGCATACAGTTGCGCGTTTCACACGCAACAAATGGTAGCGAAGCGTGGTTTTGCTCGCGCCGCTGGTCGCCTGATTGGATTTTTAATTGGTCAAAATTTTACATTTACCCCTTTTTAGGAAATATTAGTTCTTTCTTTTACCCATTTGGCAATTCGACAATAATTTTATTAACGATCTAAGGTGTTCAATCACGCAGAGTGACAACAGACCCAGATTGTACTAACCAGTAATTAAACTTTTACTAATAAATAAATAATAATAAATAAACAATTATAAATAAATAATTTAATAAATAATTTTTATATACATAAATAAAATTTAAATAAATAAATACATAAATTTTTTTTTTTACAAAATTTAAACAAACAAAGTTTTTGTTTACCAAAAGCAAAATTTCAAAATTTTTACTTTTTCTACATTTCACATTTTTGTTTGCACAACTGGACCACCCCAAAAATTTTATATATATATATATATATATATATATATATATATTACTTTTTACATATGCACATATCATTTTTCTTGTACTAACCCGTTTCTTTCAGTTCCCGGGCTTCTCTCCCGAAGTAGATAGTTGCAAGGATCGGTCAGGACCGATCGTTGCATCTATCGAAGAAGGATTGTGCGGCCCGTCGAGCAAGGTTTAGGGACAGGGGTAGAGTTTTTCTTTCAGGAAGATATTTATAGAATTGAAAATCAAACTACCAACCAATCAACCGAATAAATTTATTTCATCGGAAAACCCACGATTACAGAAGAATATTTTTCAGGAAGATTACAACAAACAAATTCCCTTCTATTTTACCCAGTTGTGCATAGGCAGGTTTTTCCCCATTTCAGCATTTATTAGAAATTCTCAAGACAATGATTTCAATTAACCAGCGGATTTTATCAACAGATCAATCAATATTTTATCAATAGATCAACCTTTCCAGAATCAAATTTTTCTAGAACAACTATAATCAACAAATAGTCAACAACAAAATAATTGACTCCCGAAACTTAAAAATATAAATAAATAATTAAAACAAGATTCAGACAACAGACAAACCATTTAAATAAAAATAACAACCATAATCATAAATAATTAAGAATAATAATAATAACCATAATAATCATAAATCAGAATAAATAATTAATAGTAATAAATAATTAAATAATTATATAATTAATAATTAATAAAGAATAAATATAATTAATAAATAATAACAAATTTTCTCTTTTTATAATTTTTATTTTACATCCATACAACTTAGAAAATTTAAATTATTTGCGAATTTATGAAAATCTAAATTATTATTATTCAAATTTCTTTTCCCTTCTTTTCTAGCTTTTGCAACAACAATAAGCTTTAAGCAAAATAACCTAAAAATAATTTAATAATAGTAAATTTTAAATAAATCTCTCAAAATAGCAACAAATTTTTTTCTCTTTTGCCTTTTTATTGTTAAAATCTTTTCGAAACCTAAATCTTATACTTAAACTTAACCTTAAATCTTATGTTATCTAACCCGCCTTAAATATCAACCATATTTAAGCCATTTTTCCTTTTCTCTCTCTTTATGAGGGAAAGAGACGCTTACGGCAGTTCACCTGCTTACCCCGAGCGAAAACCAGGATTAAATATCCTCACGTTCTCGACGTGCCCCCTAGAGCCCAAAACATTTGGGAAACCCAAACCATAATTCAAAATATTATCAAAGAAGTACAGATCACCGTAACCCGGTTGCCGTTAGTACCCTACGCCGACGACCTATTGGTAATACCGGCGGAACGACAAAGTAAAATCTCCCCGTTAAGAAGTAAGCGAAATTAGAAGAAAGAAAATGGCGCACCGCGATCAAGAGGCCAGAAATGCTACGCTACCCGCGGATGCCACAACGCAAATGTTAAGTGCCATGACCGCTAACTTCGCACTACAGAATGTGCTCGTTGGACTTAGGGAATTCGACGGGCGTAATATGCCCTTGAAGGATTTTATACAAGATGTGAGGAACGGATCTATCTATATATCAGAAGATCAAGCGGCACTCTACATCCAAGCCGTTCTGAGCAAATTAAAAGGACATGCTCGGGATTGTACCTATGGAAAAATCTTTCCGACAATCGACAGCCTCATTAAAAACCTTAAGGACCGATTTTCACCCGGAAAGGATTTCAACTATTACACGGAAAAATTGTACCAACTCCGCATGAGGCAAGGAGAAACCATCGGGGACTTCTACGACCACTTAAACATCCTTCTATCAGGAGCCAGAAATGCCCTTAGGGATGAGTTGGGCAATCAATTCTCGGAACAAGTAATGCTACCTACCAAGAAAACAGCCCTAAAGATCTTTATAAAAAGACTGCCTGCCGACATAAGTATAAGCATTAATGCTCAAAACCCTGAAGACTTAGACATAGCATACAAGGAGGCAGTCCGCCTAGAATGCCAAAGAGAAAGCGGGAATATACCGGACACCCGTTACCGATACGATTTTCGCCGCGAAAGGACGAACGACGATTATCACAACCCTCGGCCAAACCCACAATTGGCACAGCGAGGAAATTGGGGCCCTTTCAACAGGCAAATCGCCAGAGTAGACGTAGTAAATTACGAAAATTATAGTAATCTTTATCAACAGGATTACTACCAAAATGCACCCCCAATGTACCCAGAAGATTACGAGGGCGAGGCGGAAATGCATCCCCAATACGCCCCACCGGCACCAAACTAGGAATATCTGCAGGAATTCATGGATTACGAAGAATCTTGGCAAGAAAAACCCTTACGCCGTGGTTGGGGTCACTACGGCTCAGCCGCCCGGCCCCAGAGTCACCGACGTTCATAATCAAGAAATTCCGCCAAGAGGCTACCCTCCGCGGAATAATTACACCGGCTACCCACCAAGAGGGTACAATTATCAGCAACCGCAGTCAACACGAAACATGGGTTACCAAGGACAAAACCCTACCTATCAAAATCAAGCTAGGTATCAGAACTCCTACCAACGCCCACCCGGTTGGCCAAACTGGAATCCAGATTACCACAACCAACCTAGGTATAATTATGGACCCAGGCAAGGAGATTTTCCACGTGTATACAATCCCCGCTCCGGAATGTACGAATTGCCTCCGCGCCCCTCGAACAACAACGTCCCTTTCCCACAACCAGAAAATAGGACTAACAATGCAACGAGGGAAAACTTCCGACCTAACCCCAACTACCGACTGCCTGAGGAGTCTTTAAACTCCCAAGCGACTCGCCCCCAAATGGCGGCGAGCCATACCTCGACTTCAGACCCAGCGAGCCAGAATCAAGGAGCAACACCTGCTCCAAAAATACACATATTGAAAAGAGCCGACCAAACCTTGTCGTCGCATCGTGTAGGGGGCCTGCCTCTTTAGACGATTTAGACGACGTAGACGATGACGCCACCCGGGTGCGCTTGCGCGTACCCGAGGGAGCGAAACCCTACCTACTTTTCATGGTAGATAACGGCTCTTCTGTTAATATTATCAAGAAGAGTGCAGTCGACCAAGACCTGCCTGTAGACATCACCAAAGCAATACCCTTAACGGGTATAGGTCAAGGTTCAGTAGCTAGCGGCGGAACCATTCAATTAACCGTTAGGGCAAAACTTACGACAAGAACAAAGTTTCAAAAATCTACGGGAAGCTTTATGCATGGCACCAATCTTGAAATTCCCAGATTTCGAAAAAACCTTTACTCTCACAACCGACGCATCAGACTACGCAATAGGAGCGGTTCTGAGTCAGGAAACTGACGGTTTCGACCACCCAGTAGCCTACCTCTCCAGAACTTTAAGTTCTGCGGAGAGAAACTACACCACTACCGAGAATGAGTGCCTCGCAGCGTTGTACGCTATGAAAGTGTTTGAACCGTATCTTCTTTGCAAGAAGTTTACCCTCATTGCAGACCACGAACCCCTTACGTGGATGCACAATCGAAACGACCCCGGACAAAGACTGATGCGCTAGATGATAAAATTTTCGAACTACCAGTATACTTTTAAATACAAACCTGGGAAACTAAATTGCAACGCTGACGCGTTATCCAGAAGCCCAGAAGAAAAACCTACAGAGGAGCAAATAAACAGAGAATTGCCCTCCATAAAGGTCCTAATGCTGAAAAAGGTCCTAATGCTGAAAATTACGAAATCCAAAATACTAGCACCAACACGTACTACTTCTCCCAAATTAGGGGAAAGTGGCCCATCGAGCCTTGAACCTCCGATAAGACCTAGAGCCCATACCACGGGAGAAGCGCCAGTAAAACGAGGTCCAGGTAGACCACCAGGTTCTAAAAACCAAAATAAGAACACCGCACAACCTAGCACGGAAAAAGCGCCCGTGAGCCTGGAACCTAGACCTCGATCTTTCACTACTGGGGGGACAAACCAAGAGAAACGCGGCCCAGGTCGACCGTCAGGGGCCAAAATCCAAAAGCCGATACAACCCCTAGACTACAGTGCAATAGCAGCGCGTACTAGGGCAAGGATACAGGAGTACAAAGAAAAGGCCAGGCTCTCAACATCGCCTATACCTGATCCGTCAAACCTTAAAGAACAAATTCGACCTAAGGGTACTAAGAACCAAATGTTACCTAACATCGTAATAGAAGGGTCGGACAGCGAAACCGCCGACGCAACCGCGGCCCTTCCGCCTACACGAAAATCAATGTTTTCCTCAACCACAGTTGAGGAGTCGGAGAATGAAGGGCCACCAATCGTGGACCCTAGGACTAGCGGGCTCCGAATAGAGGCAACCACTAGTGAAACCGACTCGGATGCACCCTTGTCCGCAAGAAGCGACACACCATCGGAGGAACTTCTTAAAGAAATTGAAGTTACCCCTTTCAACAGCGAATCTGAAGACAGTGTATTTAACTCAGGCAATATGACTGCCTCTTCCGTTAATAACCAGAGTGATGCCTCCACGAGTCAAAAAGATTGGAGAAACTCGGCCCTACGCAGGACTCTACGCTCAGACGCGAGAAGAGCAGATGAGCAATTAGAAAGGAAACTGCGAGACCGATTTAACAAAACTGGGTACTGGTATTTCAAGGACCGGCCCGAGGAGCCACCCCTTAAACCTTTGCCCACACATTACTCTGAGGGCGACCAACCCCTGCCAGAACACAGGGAAAAACTAGACGAAAAGTTGGGCGGAAAGGACTAAAGGGCAAAGGACATAGCTCTAGCTGAAAGGGTCCAGCAGCTCATAGAAAAAGCGACGGCAGCCATGCAGCCTGGGAAGTTTGCACCTTTTCAAGAGGGGGAGGGAGCGCCCGAAAATATTGAAAACCCGAAACCGGAAACCTCAAATTTTCAAGCGGACGCGCCTTCAGTCCCGAAAGAAATCGAACAGATTGATTCTAGCGGGAACGAGAGTGATTCAGAGTCCTCTGACGTGGAGAACGTCTCCGACATCGCACCCCTACCAAGGACCACGAGAGCGATCTCAGCGACCCCGACAGTAAAACCTACCCCTCCAATCGCAAAAAGCACCCCTTTTAAGGACATTGGATCGAACAGGGTAACCTTTAAAAACATCTTGGAAGTACCAAGGGAAATAGAGGATGAACCCTCCGATCCTGTTGTACTAAACTTTTCAAAATCCCCGATACCAGATATACCTATTTTGTGCCCATTGCCGGTGAAACGAAGCTGTTACATAGGAACCAAAGAAGCAACAGACAGAAGTGTCAGCAGTAGTTCATCCGAACCTGACATACCTGTACCCCTTCTCCGGAACAACGTCACAACCTCGCGTCAATGCCTTACCTACAAACGTGGCAACCTGGTCCACTTTGTATCAAGTGACGCAGAAACCTCAGCCTTGACCACGAGATTACGAATACGAGGTCGGAGCTGTAGACCCAAGGACACTAAAAGACAAACGACCAAAAGTAGGCCAAGTAATGGTAACCCCTTATAAGCGTCATTACGTCTTTTCATTAGTGGTGAAAAGAAAACATTACGACCTACAAACATTACGGCTACAAATAGCCGATGTTAAATTGGCCCTCCAAAACTTAAGTGATGTTTTGCAGAGGCAAAAGCTAACCTCTTTTCGCATATCACGCACCGGTGACTTAACTGATGCACTAGACCCTGGAGCCCTAACAGAATTACTTGTTCGGATGTTCGAGCAATCTACGATTGCGGTCACCGTATGTTATGGGACCACAATCTTACCGCCTCCTGGTGATAGAGAATCCATTATATGCACGCTCCATGACAGTCTCATGGGTGGACATAAAGGGATCAACCAGACGTACCAGAAAATTCGAGAAAGATACTATTGGCATGGAATGAGGAATAGTGTCCTGGATTTCATAAGACGGTGCCCAACCTGCCAAGAAAGGAAAATAGAGCGCGCACAAACACGCGAGCCTATGATCTTGACAGATACCCCAATTGACGCCTTTGACAAGGTATCAATTGACACCGTTGGGAAACTCCGCACGACACCAGACGGTAATCAGCATATACTCACCATACAATGTAACCTAACTAAATACTTAATGGCCATACCTGTACCTAACCTACGTGCACCCACCATAGCAGATGCACTGGTGAGACACCTAGTATGCCAATTCGGGGCACCTCGTGCCATCCTTTCGGACCGAGGAACAAGCTTCCTGTCCGAAGTAGTCGAAAGCATGCTAAGGTTGTTTAAAATCCACCATTTAACCACTTCAGCGTATCACCCTCAAACAAATGGTTCGCTAGAAAGAAGTCATGCCCCGCTGATGGACTTCTTAAGAAGTTACTCAGAAACTTACGACGATTGGGACCGTCTCACCCCTTTTGCAACCTTTACCTATAACACAAGCGTGCACTCAGCGACGAATTTTACCCCATTCGAGCTAGTACACGGTCGTGTTGCTCGTTTCCCGATGAAAATACCTTCGGAAGAACGAAACAGGACTTATAACCTGTACCTGCAAGATCTAATACATAGGCTCTCCGAAATGAGAACCGCGGCAGGAGAAAACCAAATAAAAACTAAAGAAAATAGTAAAGAGCGTCATGATCGCCACCTTAAATTATTTACCGGAAAAATAGGCGATTATGCCTGGATTTTAAACGACACGCGTACTCATAAATTCGATAGTTATTATAAAAACCCCCTAAAAATTGTCGATATACTCTCTAAAAATAACGTAATTTTAGAATTGCCAAATGGAAAACGCATCAGGAAACACACCGATAAGCTTAAACCCGTGCCGAAATAGAGCCAAAATTCAGTTATTTTTGCCTGTTACAGACATGACAGTCTTTAAGTGTTGACTTCCCTTCATTCTCACCCTCGCTATTGGACGAAACCCGATCGCTACTACAAAAACCCCCGAACCACGAGATCCAAATTACGATCCCGGACACGATGTCCAAACGCATGAGTTGCAACCCATACGGAATAACCCCGGGATCTATTATGAACGGATCGATACCGTCCGATTCAAGCGGACTACCTGGCAAATCGTGATCTTCGTCGAGATCGAAAGTTTCCTAAAGGCCCATGGACCCATCTACAGCTTTCAAGAACCTGAGTATAACTGCAAGACTGTTCTCACAGAAGAAGAATGCAACCTAGCTCTGGGATCCGAACTCATCGAGATGAAATCTGCTCGATTGAAGGCCCTGCAATCCCAAATTAAGGAGAGCATGGAAACCTTCGGAGAAAGTCACGAAGATCCGACCTCAGATTTAACTAGCATTCGCGTGAGACGCGGGGCTCCTCTAGGTATCATCGGGAGCCTAAGCAAGAGCCTCTTCGGTCTATTGACCACCGAAGACGCGGAATTGATCGATAAAAATATCGGTCAATTACACAGCCACACAAAAAAAAAAAATTTTCTGACCTGAAGAGGAGACCTTCATATCCTATAGTGTTTTGACCCGCTGAATCTGAATCCGGCTTCTGTTTGACCCCATCACGTCAGGGTCAAGGTCATTTAAAGGTCAAATTGACAAAAAAACCGCCCAAGCGGAAAAAAATTCTCTATCTATATGTTTTCGGGGTCGCTGAATTTGAATCCGATGTTTGTTTGACCCCATCATGTCAGGGTCAAGGTCATTTCAAGGTCAAATTGACAAAAAAGCAAAGAAAAAAAAAAAAAAAAACAAAGAAACAGGTAAGATACCTATTACGATGCAGGGATTGGAAACCGACTGTGGGCCCGCTTTCTCACCCTGAACAGTACATTGTCTGTATCCGCTCCCAGGGTACCTCCACGCGGTGACGGCGGGCAACGGAATTGTTTGTTTCCTTTTTTTTTCTTCCGGCAGATTCCCTGGGTGAAGGCATTCATGCCGTCATGGCGGGTATAGGCAATGTATTCTTTACTATGCAGCAGGGTTTCGGATGCCCAGTAGCATCGGCGGCTGGTCAGGGCGAGAAAGCGGGCCCGCAGGCGTCGTTATCAAGCGACCACAGCTTTGCATTAGTTGGTGACTTGGCTTATGCAGAGTATAATGTTACAAGCACTAAATCTATAGAAGATTCACGATATCACACCTGCGACAAAGATCACGATGTTATCTGTTCTATTTGTTGTAAATATCAGCCCTTATCAGGGCTACATGATGTACAAAATCCGCTCGAGCAACCTCCTCGTGGTGTACATCGGGTCATGCCAATGCCGACGGTCACAGTCTCCATTGAATGCAGTTGTTCAATCATGTGCGATACGCTTATGGAGCGAAAAATGCTCATTATGCACAGTAACTTAAACTGACTGACATTTATGAATATTACTTTTCTGAACTTACAAATTTTTTTAGCGATTACTATTTGACCTTGAAATGACCTTGACCCTGACGTGATGGGGTCAAACAGAAGCCGGATTCGGATTCAGCGGGTCAAAATACTATAGGATATGAAGGTCTCCTCTTCAGGTCAGAAAATTTTTTTTTTTTTGTGTGGCTGTGTTATTCAAGGACCAAAACTCCGTAATCCACCTAGTTGAAGAACAGTCTCACATAGCCGAAGCTAGACTACAGGAGGTATACAACGTTACCCAAGGGCACGAGGCCCAACTCCGCAAACTAGAGGAAGGAATAATAAAAAACTTGGATAATTTCCAGAAAGAATTTGAAAGGACCCGTTTTACCCTACGCTTAATGGCTTACTCGAGGCGTGTCGAAACAACCCTCGATCACCTTATTGAAAGCGTTCAAACCTTGAAGGATATTTTGACCTACCTCAAAGAGGGGAAGATCCACCCCGCCCTTTTTACACAAAAGATGCTAGAACAATTCCGACTTGACGTTAGTCGAGTAACCAGAGATCTCGATTTTCCCATGCCGATGGAACACCTCCGTCCCGTACAATAAGCTCCATCTCCGGCATTGATGGGATTCGTAAAAAGGGCAGAATTTTCGCTGTACTACACGTACCCCTGGTCGACAAGGCCGTATACCACGCATACAGGATTCACCCTCTTGGCATCGCTCAAAACATGACCACAGAATCGGACAGTATGGCCTTCATACGACCTTCTCATCCATATCTTTGCATCAGCAATGACCAACAAACTTACGTCAAATTAGACTTCCAAACCTGGGGTCGGTGCACGAAAACCCATTATGGACAAATTTGCCCGACCGAACAACCTCTACAAGACGTAACGGAAGATATGGGATGCGAGGTTAACATGTTGCTCCGCCCAACCTACCAAGACTTGTCTAGTTGCGACATCCACCTGACCCTTAACACAGAAACACAGTGGGTATACCTGTCGAGTGACGAAGCTTGGTTATTTTCCGTTACCAAAACAGATAACGTGCGCATTATATGCCCAGGGAAACCCACTAAAGAAGTCAACCTAAACGGAAGAGGACTCCTACGCCTAGCTCCAAATTGCATCGGCCGAACCTGTACTATAACCCTGATGCACGAACAAGTGAAACGAGATGAGTTTTACTACATCTACCAACCCGAGGTTCATTTGCGCCTGACAGAAGCAATCACTGAGCACGAGCATCGTGAGCTCATCACCCAGATCCAAATGGACCCAAACGTGACTACTAAGACCTGGTCAAGAAGGGGTGAGCCCCTCAACAATATATTGGGAAAACTACACGAAATGAGCACCCACAAAAGAGAGAATCAATACAACCAAGCAATCATTTACGGTGGATTATCAGGTTATATAACTATTGTTTTATCAATAATTACAGTTCTTGCTTGCAAATGCCGAAAACGAGTCCACACTAACTGGCGTAAACCAGAGCGGTATGGTCCAACCAAACCACCCGCACTTCTTAGGTGTTCCCAGCGTAAGAAAACCTACGACGTAAGGAAGGTAGATTTTACTACAGTAAATCCCGAAAACGCGATAGAATTGACATCAGTCCCTACGAAACCATCGAGACAATCAATTCAGGAATTACCCCCACAAACTAACGAGACCGACGCTTGAAGTCGAACCTCTATAAATAACATAAATCTGCAGCCATCACCCTTCAATGTGCATACCCGCTTTTTGTTACAGAAAGGAGTAAAATGGCTGGAAGAAAAGAACCATGGGCAAATGACAAAGTGGCTAGATTAACCTACGACAACAATATACATGTCGATGACATACTTATCAAACTAGAGAAGATTGGGCCCATAGCAAGCTTCAAAGCCCGGAAAGTAGGAAAGGATGTTACCTCCTTGTGGGTAACCTTTAAAACCGGTAGGCACGTTACTGAAGCTGGGGCCTTGAATCATATCCAAGCACCAACGATCAAGCTAACCCGGGACAAGGCCACTCAAACCGTCCCAAAACCAAAAAAGGACACCACATCCGTCCAAGGACCTTCCAAGGCCCGCAACCCACGGATACCGAGATATGAAGATGAAGCGCACACTCGCCTTTTCTGCAAGCTTCCCGGGCACCAAAGAGCCGCGGAAAAGGAAGAGAACTTCGTGCGCCACTTCAGCCGATTTGGAGACCTGCTGTATCACCAAGTCATGAACGATCGTTTTGGACGACTCACTCTGGGTTATGTATGTTATTCCAGCCCGAACAAGCCTCAGCTGCCTTGAAATCCAGCGACCCTTCTTACGAGGCTCGCCCCGCTGAGCCCAGGAAGATGTCCCTTCTCGATCGGTCCAGGCCGAACGACGAGAGACAAATTTACCACCATCTCTGTGGAAGGCGCATAGAGCAAAGTATTTTCAAACTACATGAAAATACATACCATCGACTTCAAGCGATTCGTCACCCACCGAGTAAATTCAGCTCGAACGAGTCGACCCGCACTCAGAACATAGGAAAACACCCCCAAATGTCGGACCGCGATGCGAATACCCCGACTAGCGACCCTCTCAAGATCTTGCAAAAGATCAGCGAACTAATAACCCTCAAAGAGCCCGGAAAATCGAAAACGGACTAGGAAATTAGGTTAGGCCAAGAACCCGCTCACCCCCTATGCAGCGTATTTCGTCATTCACGTATCATTCCATGATAATAATACTAACAATAATCAAATAATACTAATTTAGTATAACAATTACTCATTGCTTTTAGCCATTGTGACTAAACCCAAAATTTGTAATTTTGTTTAAGATATCCGGGATCCATGTGATCGGCGCCTACCTGGCTAAGGTCAATGAACTGGTAGTGGTTTTCAGGAAACCATGTACCGCGGAGCAGGTCAATGGGTTTTTGAGTACCCATCGCGTCGAAGGGACCGTGACGATTAATGAAAACCTCGAGGGAGTGGTGCAGGTCACCATTCTGATCGATCCATCAGCGGTATCGTCCCTACCGGCCATTGCTTCGCGGTTGAACGGTAACCAACTGCTGGATAGCCCGATCGAGTTAGCGGAGATTGAGGACTCCGAGACCGGCTCGGAAGAAGAGGCTCCAGCTCCTGCACCAACAAAAGATTTATAAAACCGATGTGCCAATCTCGTAGACCGGTCCTTCCAGAAGGTGTCGAGACAAGTCCACCCTCCGACCCGGAAAACAACCAAAAGACAGTCGGGGACACCAAAGAGTCATCGGAAAAACCCGACCCTCGGACGATTCGAATCAGGGTGCCCTATGGGGTGGACTACTCGGAGGTGATCTTACACTTCCGAAGATTTGGCCCCATGGTGTTTGCTCAGTTCAGAGAAACCACCCCGAGCCCGGAAGGAAAGATGGGCTACTGCGGTTTTATTGAGTTCGAGGAAGCAAGCAGTGCTAAAGCTGCGTTCCACGGGTCACCGACATATGGTCCCCGCAGGGCCTTTCGACCAAAGAAACCAAGACCCATGACCACTTGCGACCTATGCAAGAAGGCAATACCGGTGCCCTTCAAGGGAGCACATGTCAAAATGTGCCTCTTCTTGAGAAACCACGCAGGCCAAAAGCAGACACCCAAACAGGGCCAGGTTCGAACCACAACCCAAGATCAAGTTGCAGTGAGAGGCAACCGATTTATCCACCCACCATCGATGGGATACGGACCCCTTGCTGGTACCAGATTGCGTCACGGATACCTGCAGGTATTCACTCAACGGCTCCAGTTGATCACAATCATGGACGACGAACAGGAACTTATTGCTCTCAACTATGGATGCCTGGAGGCGCAACTCCAAAACGTCTACGGAACTACCGACCAGGATCTGCCATAGAGAACTTTCCCCGTATTTTATAAGTTTATTGTATTCTACCTTTTTATTCTAAATATTTTTATTCTTATTCTTACCACTCAAGGGTACCAAATATATGTATTTCCATTCCGGGGTAACGCGCCCTGTATGAATCTCGGATTGTTGTTTCTAGGTTAAAAGCATTACAGATAATGAGTCATCACCGAGGACGGCGATGATTCCAAGAGGGGGAGGATGTTACATATACGCTTTTGAAAAACAAAATTTAATTTATTCTTCCTTACATTCAATAAAATTTCTTTATAGAACATTCGGTATGCTTTTCTGGCCTGAAGCGCGACGAAAACTTCAAGGGCAGAAAAGTATCCAATTGTACACCGCGCGTGCAAAAATGCGCGGACGCTACGCCAGCACTCCGGACTGCGACTTCGAAGCGCTGATTAGGATTTTTCCTAATGAGTGCGACGAGGACGCAAGTTCGGAGGCACGGTGGGCGAAGGCGTACTGCGCCCGGCTGGCACGTCACTTCTACCCTGGGAACGGACTCCGCCGGACGTGCCTGACGACGTCCGCAGCAGCCGCTCATTCAGTTTTTGTTTTTTTTCTATTTCTGACTTCGAGTCCAGGGTGCCAATGAAATTGACACCGGAGACCATAAGTTTCATTAAATTAAATTTACGAGGTTCACCACCCGGGGACATCTACTGCTCCCCGACCTCCCCCCTTTCTTGCAGTCATCGCCGATCGCCGTGTGACGACTACAAACAGGAAACAAGGTAAATCCTCAAATATATCTTATAATTCCCGCGTGCAACTTGCTGGCGACAGGCTCGCCGTAGTTTATAATATTTTTATGCGAAATTAAATTATCAACCGTTTATCGAAATTCTTATTTTTATGCGAAATTAAATTATCAACCGTTTATCGAAATTCTTATTTTTATGCGAAATTAAATTATTAACCGTTTACCGAAATTCTTATAATTTCCGCGTGCGACTTGTTGGCGATAGATTCGCCGTTAGGTTTAATAATTTTTACGTGTAATTAAAATTATTCTTTTAATACATTTATATGAATTCAATAAGTAGTTATAAGTTTAAATCTAGTTAACAATACACTCGTTTGAGTTGCTAGCGAGCACCTTTATAAAATACATGGTCTATGGTATCGCTTAACTCTGGACTAGTTTGCGAGTACTTAGCAGGCCAGAGTACGGTCACCCCAGGTGTCTCACACTCCAGGAGCATTCTCGCACCAGGTCACACTACCCCTTACTCCTGTCAAGTCCCTTTTTACCCGAAGGTTCCCTACGATACCCTCTCTCATACCCTCTAATCACTCGCAAAGAAAACCACACACACACACAACACAATTTAGAGTGCGACTACCCTCCTCCTGCAGAGAGAAGTCACTCCCACTGAGTGACTGCACCGTCAAGGCCTCGCTCGATTTCACGAGTGTTGCCGGGCTGAATACAGCTAGGGGTCAAGGCAGCTGGGAACGAAGCGACCCTTGGCGAGGAGGCTCATCTAAGCCCCACTTGACTAAGACTCATTGCACCCAGAGGTGTTACTTTTCTTCATCAGAGATAGTCGCTCACTGTCTCTGATGCACCCAGTACTCAGTGTAGTCGAAACTGTACTCGGGTAACTCTAGGTCTCCTTCCAGTCTCCAGGGCCGCTAGGTACCTAAAACACACACAAGGTATCTTGTATACACATTTACCCGCACTACCTTCCTTGTAACACAGATAGGATATGCTTATCTGAATTTCCTCCTTGTAAAAGCGACTCCTCTTGACGACCCTCTCTATCCTTCTGACAAACTCCTGGAGCGGATCACCAGTTACCTGGCAGTGCTCGCCTAGCCTCGCTTGACTCGCACGCGTAAACAAGCCGCCGTCTGCGCGCGGACTAGTTATTTAGAATTAGGGAACTCGGTGTAAGAGCAGGATAGAATTAATAAAAGGGAAATTTGCACGTTCAAATAAATATCTATACATTTAATTTAATTAACCTACCACCTCCAATATCCAACAATAGGCGACCACTCAAAAACCACATCTGCACAGAGACGGGCCTGTACAGGACGGGTGGCGCGGCCGCGGACTTACCTATTACCGCGTGAACAAAAATAAAGTAATTGCCTGTGCGGCGCAGAACTCTATGCTAAAGCATACAGTTGCGCGTTTCACACGCAACAAAATGATATGAATACAATATATATTACAAATGATTAACTTAACGGATATCGCATCGCTCGCAATTTACATAGATATTTATAGCTCCTAAAAATCATCTTTATATACTAACTGACCATAACCCAATCACTTGCGAGTTGGCAAGTTTTCAATGAGACATCTAGAGGATAAATAGTGATAATGTACAACTGAAGAATCGAAGAGGACCCATTTGTTTTGTGAAGTTAATGATGTGTGTTAAATTATGAAATTTTATTGTTAAATTTTTACCAGACAATTTCCAATTAAAGCTTATGATGTTCACAACAATTAAATAGCTCAGTGAGCTAAACGTTAGCCTAGAAATCAGAAGTGCGTGGGTTCAAATGCAGACAGAAGTAAAATCTTTTCCTTTATGAAATTTTTTTTTATGCGGGCATAATCAAGAGAAAAAAAGTACGGGAAAATGTCTAGCTAAAGGTCAAGCGATATATAAACTTTGCCAATATATTGCCGACGTAATAAATAATGACAATATGAACTATTAGCTATATTGGATAGTGTGCATTTGCCGAACGTTCCTCGATATATTGGGGAATTTATAACCAATGTTTCGCCAATATATTGGAAATCGCAATATCCAATATATTGCCCATACATTGCGCATTGTTTCAATTTTTACGCGGGTATTAAAATATCTAGCGTCTTTTGTACAGATTTTCTCGGTAGTTTTGGTTTGGCGTATAAATGTAATACTACAGAAGCTACATATTTGTAAACGGTTTCCGTAAATTTCGATAAATATTCTAAATCGATGTTATCATTAAATAACTCTTCAGTCGAAATATTACATTCATTTTTGATTTGGATGTCAAAATCGTTTACGTGTTCAGTCATTTCACAATTGTTTTAGCTATTTTAATAATTAAGTTTAACATTAAATTGTATAAAAAAAAGGATAACACAAAACGTAAAATAAAATAATTTGTTTAAATAAATGCACCCTCGGTTAAAAAGTATGGTATAGTATTGGTAGAAAATAAGATTGTAGCAGATCTTTTTCGTCGGAAAAATCCGCGAGGGGATTATATTCGGCGCAAATTTTGGAAGGGATATTCTTCGCCGCAAAACTGAAAAGAGATTTTCTTCGTAGGAGGCATCGATATATCATTATATCTTTATGCTCTAATCTAATATGATTCATAAATTCTTTTTCAGAATTTTGCATTATATCGCAATACGGGCAACAAATCATTTTAAATTATCTAAAATTGTTAAATTTTAAACTCTAAGTAGATAACAGATTATTTAAAAAGATTTAAATTTTTTTAATTTAAAAAACAAGAAGCTTTAAACTAAAACTATAAAAATTATTTAACGCAATTAGAATAAACTATTTAGCACTTATTCTACGAAATGAAATAATCACAATTTGTTATTTCGGTTAAAAACAAGTGACATGCAAGTTCACTCAAGCCGTCATTCCTCTTCGTTTTCGGTATCTTCAAGACGATTGTCAGGTTCAGATGAAAGATTCGATTCTGCGGCACTTGAAATTGCATGAAGAATAGTCTCAATATGTGCAAAGGTAGAATCCCATTCTGTCGTAATCTTGAATAGTACTCTTTGGATCAAAAGCCAAATGTGCTCAGATTCGAAAGGTTATGATACATTAAAAACACGAAAAGACTGAAAACAAATTTTCAGAGCATCTAAGACCGACGGTAGTTTGTACAATATTTGATCGATACTAATGTAACATCGATTGACTTCAGTTGCTTTAGGTCCAGTTACAATAATGTATGGTTGGACAGTTTTGCCATAATCATGCATTAATTCAACTCTTGTTCGTCTTAAATTTTCGATATCGGATGGAAGCTAAAATAAAAAAATAATACATGAATAAAAAGTTAATATTTCTCATAAATCTTAATGATATCTTACTACATATTCATTGACTAAATAATAATATTATTTTTAACTTACTGCAACTAATTGTACAATACTATCAAATAAGTCTGCTGCTGACACTTTCCACGTTTTTTTTTTCTCCTGATCTTGCTTCTTCCGTCTAAGAACAACCTTTGGTGGAACTAGGTGACATATTAATTGAATTTCAGTTACAATATGAGAATCTAAACATTAAAAAATGTAAGTTAGGGTCATTAAGATAAATTCTAAACATAAATATTATAAAAAAATAGCATTAACGTTATTTAAGTTTTTTCTCAACTCAAATCATTTCAATACAGCAGTCATGTTGGTATAAGATTAGACCACTCCGATGCAGCCTCCAACAACTACAATTATCATCCGCAGTTGTAGGAGTTCAGGTTAGGTTCAGTTTGGAAGGTATCATAAAACATGACTACTTTGTTTACACAAAGTAAGTTACAAGATATGAAGAAAGTTTTTAAAATATGTCATTGTGATCTTAAATTTACCTTTATTTAAATTGGAAGTCTGTAACAGCTGCCTTAAATTTTTAGCTGTTTCATTTCTACGACTTGACTTGCAGTGTAGTTGTATTGCGTCAACAAATTCTTTTCAGGTATCTTCTAGTAATTCTTTGTTTGTAATTTTAAGGTGCGCAAAATCAAATTCAATTAATTTGTGCGCCTCTGGTTGCTTTAATATTCTCCACTTTTCACAGATGCTATTTAATGTGGTTGATCTCTCTTGCACAAACTGAAGTCTTTTTGTAACGGTTTTTTTCCAATGGCTTTCAGCTGTTACAATTAAGGCGCATTCATTGTCTTGTAGGCATTGAAGACTATCTTCGACATCTGGATCAACTATAACATTAACATCTAAAACATCTAAAAAACGTTAAATACATACCGCTGTTACCTTCACTCTTTGATTGCTCTTCTTCAACAGTTGTATAGAATTTAAATTGTTGTTTCAAATTTTTCCATCTTATAGGGATTTTATTTACCTTTTGCTATTTCGGATTTTGATTTTGCAGAATTTTTTTTTTTTTTGAGAAATGTAATAAGTTTTTAGGGTTTCAGTAGGAAACACCTGACATACGTTAGTTGCTAATGATCTAAAAACTGCGTTATTTGATCTGCAAAAAAAAAAAAACATTGTAATTGTTATCTATAATTTAAGGCAATTAATAATAGTTATGAAATTAATGGTATTTACCGTTTTGTTACTTTAGATACAGATTTTACCACTAGATCAACTACTTGCGTCCTTGACGATTCTGAAAGTGTCTTTGAAATATTATATTTATGCAAAATTGATTCTCCAAGGGGAGAGTTTTTTAGAATAACGTTTACTGGTTCTAATGAAGTAGCTATCAAATCAGGATCAAAATAAGCAGTCTCGTTATTAGTAGATTTTCCTTTAATAGAATTTCTATTTCTTTTTACTGGAATCTCATTTTCATTTTCATCAGTGACAGTCTGTTAAAAAGGAGTTTATAAAAAATTAAAAATGTACTATAAAAAAGTTAATTCAAAGCCTAAATGAATAAATAAATTACTCGAAATCTTGATCATACCTTTCTTATATCAAACGTAGCTTTGCATTTTAATTTAAACTGGACTCTGTATCCAACTAAAGGAATAAGTTCCTTTAGTTCACTATCGCTTAACTCTGTTAAAATATCTGTAGTTATTTTATTCTTAACAAAAACAAAATTAAAATATTAGAAAATGCCTTGCACATTGTTTACTAAATTAATTGGTTATACACTAACCTTGAAAATTTTTTATGTAGTCTTTCAATCCCCAGCTTGTTAATAAATCTTCTAAAGTTTGATCCATTTTTATTTAAAAATAAAGTAGTAAAACGAATTCAGTGATCACTACAATGAAAATTTCTAATCACTAAAAATTCTTACAAGAATAGAGCGATGGATAGGTTAGCCAAATCGCCCGCGTGTTTTCGCCTTCTACTTCAGAAGCAGCAGATGAGTCGGTAGCTTCGACCTGCCGATTGGCGCGCATGCGAAGTCATTTACCGGAATGATGAAGCGAACAAAAAGTCTCGTCGTGCAAAGCCTCCTGTCGGCTCGCGTACGGCTGCAGATTTTACGGATGCGTCGTGGGGATGCGCAATAGCAAGCGGCGCCTTGGCTTTCAGAACTGAGCGCGAGCGCGCGTATGGACTCTATATCTACAGGTAGATGACAGGGTTGGGCAGAAAGCAAACAATTGCTTATTTGCTTATTATCATTAACTACTGATAATAAGGTTTAAAAGTATCCTTAATTTTTTCCTTAATTTTTAAATAACACTTACAATAATATGCCCTTGGAGTTTGCAGGTAACACCAAAATTCTTTTCTTTCCTTTTTCGGCTATCTATAAGCTGTTATACGCACCTCATGCAACGAAGGGCGTTATTTTTTAGTGGGAAATGAAAGAAAATAATTTGTGTGACCTTCCTCTATGCCCCAAAGGCGTATTATTACAAGAGTTATTTGTAAATAAACGAAAAAAAAATAATAAGCAAGATGTTGTTACCTTTACTGCCGCCGCTGCGCGAAGCGGTTAGAAACCTAACGATGACGGACAACGCATACGAACTTGACTACGCCGCTGCTGCATTGCGGAGGGAATGCCTTAGCGGTGCAGTCGCATAACATAAATATTATGCCCAGAGAACAGATACTATAAAAAGCAGAAAATAATGAATCTACTAAAAATTATAAATACAAGAAACAGGAAAGCTATAGTTGAAAAAAAAGAATCAAGAGAGAATTATTTACCTAACCTATTTACTGAGGCACGTTTTACTAATTGAACGCTGCGAGAAAAATGTACTCCTATACAAACACGTTATTGCACGCTGAGTCTCTGGTAGCACCAAGATAAATGTAAATAGATATTTGTTGTAGTATTTGTAATAATTAAGTTTAGCTCCCTGCTCGCGACTCGAGGTGGAGATCGTATGTACCGCGTGCCGGCGTTTTGCCTTTGTAAATTCGATTTCCGTTTCATCAGGGTCGGTTTGCATGGTGCGCCGTGCGTGCAGAATCTGGTAAAAACTCGTGATTGGTCCGTTATTAAATATTGCTATGCGATTTGATTGGTTAATAGTTAACATCCAGTTGGGTGGCGCCAAAATTCAAAAGGCTTTGTTATAAATGTCATCTTATAATTTGAATAAAAGAAATTTTTAGTTACTTAAATAGAGTAATTAAATAATCATTACGTATTTAAATTTTCTAACTACTCTACTAGAAAAATTGATACCTTTAAACCCTATAAATTTTTATAGGAAAGCGTTCTTTAGTTCTTATTTCAATACGCGCATATACTAATCGCAAATTTAACAAATTTTAATGTTAAGTACACTAATTGAATTTATTTTTTAAATTTATTGGTTCAGCTAAACCCCTTTTTGAATCAAATTATTATTTCAGTAGTTCAACATCAGTATAGAGTTTATCAACGTCCACCTACAATTAATAGGTACTATGAGATATTTAATTGTTCCAATAAAATATCAGTAATATAGTGAATGCAATATATTATTGGGCCGCATTGATTATATAATCTAATCCACTCAATTACATTTTGTTGGATGTAAATATAGCGTGATCAATTCTAATATTTCATTTAATTGAAATTTATTACTTAAAGGCATCGGCTTTATTAGATATGGAGTTGGTTTCATTAGGTATAAGAATTGATAGAATTAAATCTTTAATTGATACGTATAAAACTCCATAAATTTTATTTTATTCATCTGAAAATATAATATAATCAAATCAATAAAAAAAAAAGATTGATTTCATTGTAAATTACTATTGAATTGATTTTTTGCATCTATTGATTCAGGTAAACACTTTTAATGAATCAATGAAATATTTCAGTAGGTCAACCAAATGTTTATTTACATCTACCTAAAATTAATAGGTACTATCAGATATTTAACTGTTCCAATAAAATATCTGTAATCTAGTCAATAAAATATATTATTGGGACATACTGATTTGTTCTGGCCGTTCGAAGATTTATGTTAGAAGCAGAGTTGCATTAGCTTGTCGATTTGTTTTTACCCCCACTTATTAATTTCTAACCGATGTCGGGGGTCGCGCGACAAGTGTAGGAGCGCGCGGGTCGGACTGGAACTGTTACGTCGTAGTGATAAGTTCGTAAAATGGGTTTTACTTCCTCAGTTTCATCATTTTATTTGTTAGTAAGTGATAAACCTAAAAACAATTCGGAGGCACTATCCTTTAAAGAGGCGCACCAAAATCCTGAATTGTGTTATTTTTAGGTTTATTAGAAGGAAAAGAGCAAGAAATAAGGAAAGAAAAATAAAAGGAAATGAATATGATTTTTCTGTAATGCTTACTTTTATTAGAAAAACTCTCCTAGGGTGACGTTTCTCTCTCTTTCTCTCTCCCTGACTCTCTCTCTCTCTCTCAGACCCTAGTAGTTGACGGGAACAGCGGCGTCGGGAGCGAGCAGCGTCGGTAGCGGCGGGAAGCACCAGCGGCGGCGGAAGCGGACAGCAGGAACCAGCAGCGTCGGCGGCGTCGGCGGCGGCAGAGGCGGACAGCAGCGGGTAGAAGCGTTGATTCCGGGGATGAATTTGAAGAAAACTCTTGGAGATGATTGAAGATTTGAAGAACTGCTGAGCTGAACTGGACTGGACTGTAGAACTGCTTTTTGGAGCAATTGCAGGGATTTTTATACAAAAAGCTAATGCAAGCGTCTTATGGAGATGTTATCTAATTGGCTGATTGTCTGAGAGAGTGGAGAGGGTGGCGAAAATCTGAAATTTCCCTAATTGGAGGAAAATATTTCGGGGTTTTCCTTGGGGTCAGCGGGTCAGCCCTCCAATGCTTAGGCATAGGACAGAGGCGGTCCCTGCGGGGGTGGGCCTTGGCAGAGAGAGAGAGAGTGCCCAGAAAGAGGGAGAACAACCTCCCCATTACAGTGATTTTACATTTATTATTTAGTTTCTTAATAACTAATATTATTAATAATTTTGAATTATAATCCTCGTTATTTTAAAGTTAATTATATAAATAAACAGATATGCAAAAAAAGAACGAAGTGATAGCTATAATTTTCAATAATATAGCTTTTATTTAGGGAAAAAGAAACAACAAAAAGGATAATTTAAATAATTCAATGCTCTTCTTTTTATGCACAGCAATAATCAATTTGTTCTTTTTATATTGACATACTTTATATTAGATTATTATTAAAACTAAATTTTCGCTAAACAATGTTTTTAAATAAGAAAAATGTTCGTTATTTATTGTGCAAAAATCTTTAAAGATAACATTAAATTTCATCTTAACTTAATTCTATTGTAAGTTAATTAGGAAAAGTTTTTATTTTAATTTTTTATTTAGTTATGGAATTTTATCTTTCACTATCGAAGTATTATCCGATTTCTTTCATTCGAGAAATAGGCATAGTCTCGAAGTAAAAAGGTTTAGATTGCTTTTAATTGAATTATGATAGTCTGTTTAAATATAAGAGTAGAAAAATAAAATATTGTTCTAGCATAAATGCGTGCATGGCCGGCTGCGGTGCACGTGTGCGGTGGCGACTTTCTAGAAAGGAGGAAACAAAAAAAAAACTAACTCGCGTCTGTCTAGTATTAGCTTAGTAAGAAGTGGCGATTTTACGACTTTTTTATGACGGTTAAAAGTGGGTTTCCCAGAGCGATTTAGGGTGCCTGTCACATTTACACTGGCAGTGCTGGCAAGAACAGTAAAAGAAAAAACAAAGCGAGGGTCAACCCCGAATTACAGGGTGACCGAGCGGGCCTATTTTTCTATTCTGTGGGTAAGTGATGCCCCGAGATATTCTTATCCTCTGGGTCAATTCCTTACCAACAAGCATAAAAAGTACTAGTTTGGGAGAATTTCTCAAAGTAGTGTTGTGGCGCTAAAATCGGAAAAATTAGGGTACGACGTGACAGGAACTGTAGTGACCGCTGACCTGTAAAGACTGAGGATGCGCGAGGCGCGTCTGCCCTGCGCTACCGCTGTGTGCACGAATAATTAAACGTACATTTAATAAATTGAATTTAAGTATTTGAAACAAAGATTTATTTCAGTTGAGTGTCCCTCACACCATCCTTGTACATACGGCATTGGCCGGCATCTGAAACTTTGTTACGTGAAGGCGTGTACATAAATTTTGGTCCTTCGAGCCGGATCGAGAAGTGCTAGTGCAAGATTGTGATGGAAAACTCATAGACAACAAAAGACAATCCGCTTCGTCTTCATTGAAGTAAAATAATTGGCAAATGTGCACCTGCAAATCTCTCTGAGTGCGGCAATTAAAATTTAATACTGTGAAAGTGAGTGTGACGAAATAGACTTGGCCTACTCAGCAATTTCAAAGGTAGAGGGACGCAGCGGACACGGGCTGTAAACAAGATCGACACGTTCCCCTCGAAAGTCGGCAATAAAGGTAAACATTGTTCTAATGGAATTTGCCTATTGTTGAGGCTGTTTGGTGGGACGCCCGAACCTCTCCTGGCGAGTCGTCGGCCGTTCAGTACACTCGCACGCAAGAAAACGACAACAAGGCGAGACAATATCTTGGTACTTTTACAAAGGTACATCGCGCTATCAAGCTCAAGAGTCGTTGCCAACGCCGAATAAGTGCGGCGGTGTGTTATAGTCAACTCGCATCAAACTGTTTAGTATTTACAAGGTCAATAGTGCTGTATTAAAAGAGAAAATAATATACAAAACATAAGCGGTCCATAACTGCTGAAAGAAACATTTATCATGTCGGAATTTGAAGCTACCGTACAAGATAAAGAAAGGACGGGTGGTTTGATCGCCAATATTGCAAGTCTCACCCGAAGCTCGGCGGCCAACCAATACTCATATGTAGACAGATTAAATAATTGAATTCACTCAATTACATTTTGTTTGATGTAAATACAGCGTAATCAATTCTAATATTTCATTTAATTGAAAGTTTATTGCTTAAAGGCATCTGCTTTATTAAATATTTAATTGATGGAATTTGTTAAAATAATTTATTGAATTAGAAATTTAACAAAAAAATATATAATATTTAATTAAATATATTTTCTTGTATCTATAACATAAAATAATTGTTCTAATAACTATATAATGAATTCTGTGAGGCTTGAAATTAAATGTATTAAACCATGAATTGAATGAAATAATTACTTAATCTAAAATAACTTAATTAAATATTTTCTTAAATCAATTAATTAAGAGTTCGATTTATTATATAGGTTAATTGAGTCAATTAAATAATTTTCAATTACATTGATTTAATTGAATACATTAAATTTTTTTGTTAGTGTATATAACAGATACACGGAAATTGCCCGTAGTCAACACGGGACTTGAAGGGCGTCTGCCGCGAATTTTGAGTAGCGACGCTCCACACTACTGCCATGAGCACACATCAGGATCGATGCCGATAGGAAAAGGAGAAAAACAGGAGTTGAAGAGCCTACCTCGCCCAGTGCGGATGCTTTGGCAAAAATTAGGATCATCGTTTGGAATCTTGAAAGTTACATCCAATTCTACCGATAGCCGCTATAACTGACAGTTTAAATACAATAATAAATAAGAGGTACCTAAAGTTTTCAACTTAATATTTTTAACCTTAAATCGACATAATGATCAACATTGCACTAGATGTCTCATCGTTCCCATGTTAATTTTTACATTTTCAGCAGAGATTTTGACCCATGGAGATCACTCTGACCCCTCACATCGATACATATCGGAACGTAAAATTTCCTGCTCTTTCAGAATCTGAAGTCAAAAATAGGGGTTCCTTTTTAGAAAAATTATTTTGATCTCTAAATGACCTTGAAAAACGTTATCAAGGTCAAGGTCACTGATACTTTTACGTGACCCCCTTCGCCCCCTATAATTTTGTATTGAAAGTTTTTCAATTGGAGATCATCCTGCAAAGTTATTCGGGTAGTAGATTAAAATGAGACGCCCTGTATCTCCCTATATTATATAGTTATAAGGTCAAAACCTAAATTATACCACTCCTCCCCCCTCCTCCACCCTCCTCCCCCCCTCCTCCCCGCTCCTCCCTCCTCCTCCCCGCTCCTCCACCCTCCTCCCCCCTCCTCCCCCGCTCCTCCCTCCTCCTCCCCGCTCCTCCCCACTCCTCCACCCCTCCTCTTTCTTCTTTTCCTCTCCTCATTTTTTTCATTAATTTATGTTATATTTATCATTTTAATAATGTCTTTTCATATATTTAAAAAATATTTTTGCTCCTCTTCGACTATCCTCCCCCCTCCTCCCCACTCCTCAGTGATATTCCTCAAACCCTCCTCAGTAACATCCTCATTATTGAACCCCTCCTCAGCCCCTCCTCAATTTGTACGAAATTGTAATTTTAGCTCCAAAAAATGTGGATAAAAAATTTACAATAAATTTCTTAATCGTATAGCGATACAGTCTACGGAATATTGAATCATTGTCATAGCAAAAAAAGATAATAATGAAAATAATATCAATTATATCGCTAAAGCAAATGGCTAAATGAAGTTTTGTATCGTATATACAGGTATAGAAAAGGTGTAAAATTATTTTCTAGAAATCGACTTAAAAATAAATAAATTCAATGATATCGGTAAAGCCAAAGGGTAGATTAACGGAAAAAAGTGATAATTCTAAAATGACTCAAAAAGTAAACTGATTAAATTGTATCGCTAAAGCAAAGGTGTATAAACAAAGAGGGGAAAAATAAAAAATAGGTTTGAATAACATAATAATAAAAATTATAAAGACATATTAAATGCTGTAGAAAAATGTTTAATTGATTTATCTGATTATAATGAAATATTTGTAGCAAAAGAAGTTCTTGCATCAAGAGATTTTCGACATATGTTACTAATTGTTCCGTCTGGGAATCGAATTACTGAGAGTTATTGGGAATTCTAAAAAATAGGTATACTGCGACAAAATTTTAAATGTATGTCATTAAAGCATATACATATATATATATATATATAAATAATATATATATTATATATATATAGATATATATATATATATATATATATATATATACATATATATATATATATATATATATATATATAGTATGTATGCCATAGTGGCCCTTTGGGGAGTTTTCCAAAATCCATATATACGATAATTACATACATAGTTAGGTATATTTAAGACCAGAATAATACTTTAAACTTAACCGCAACTCCAACTATGGCATGTAAACCAATATATATGCAATATAAGATCTTAAGGGCAGTTTGGAGAGTTTTCCCCTCTCCACAGAGATAAAAATTTTAAAGGCAAACAAATTTATCGCAAAATGTATTACAGTCACAAAATTCATTAGGCAATGACTTTTCATGAAATCACAGAATTAGCAAAGGATCCGAATTCAATACCGTATGCAAAAGATCATCGATATATGGCAATTACCGGATTACGACGACATTGCTGGTAGGGCATCGCAGTAACCTCGTTTGGGCCAGAAGCATTTACTCAATAATTTAAAAAACGTTTGAGTTCAAATAGCTGAAACGTACCAAGGCGTGTATGGAACTCCAAAAAAGCATTTAATAGTGGCCGCAGATTGACAATTCTGTAGATTTATCAAACCCAAAGGATTATAACGACACCATCAATTTTCGGGTGACAGATTTCGCAGGACCATTTTCTAAAGTTTAATTTTGATAATACGGAAAGTATTAGTGTAGAATTACTTAATTAACCACCCGAAAATTATCGCTGATAAAATATAAACTGATTCAATACCGTATGTAATAAAACATCGATGAATCGCGATTACCGGATTACGACGAAATTGTTTGTAAAGCATACCACTAACCTATTCTGGGCTAGAGCATTTACTCAATAATTTAAGAAACGTTTGAGTTCAAATAGCTGGAACGTACCAAGCCGTGTATGGAACACTAAAAAAGCATTTAGTAGTTGTTGCAGTTTGACCATTTTGTAGATTTATCAAACCCAAAGGATTATAACGACACCGTCAATTTTCGGGTAATAGATTTAGCAGGACCATTTTCTAAATTTTAATTTTGATAATACGGAAAGTATTAGTGTAGAATTACTTAATTAACCACCCGAAAATTATCGCTGATAAAGTATAAACTGATTCAATACCGTATGTATTAAAACATCGATGTATGGCGATTACCGGATTACGACGACATCGCTGGTAAGGCATACCACTAACCTCGTTTGGGACAGAGCATTTACTCAATAATTTAAGAAACGTTCGAGTTCAAACAGGAGTAACGTACCAAGGCGTGTATGGAACTCCAAAACTGCATTTAATAGTTGCCGCAGTTTATCCATTTTGTAGATTTATCAAACCCAAAGGATTATAACGACACCATCAATTTTCGGGTGACAGATTTCGCAGTACCATTTTCTAAAGTTTAATTTTGATAATACGGAAAGTACTAGTGTAGAATTACTTAATTAACCACCCGAAAATTATCGCTCATAAAGCATAAACTGATTCAATACCGTATGTATTAAAACATCGATGTATGGCGATTACCGGATTACGACGACATCGCTGGTAAGGCATACCACTAACCTCGTTTGGGACAGAGCATTTACTCAATAATTTAAGAAACGTTCGAGTTCAAACAGGAGTAACGTACCAAAGCGTGTATGGAACTCCACAAAAACATTTAATAGTGGCCGCAGATTGACAATACTGTAGATTTAACCCAAAGGATTATAACGACACCATCAATTTTCGGGTGACAGATTTCGCAGTACCATTTTCTAAAGTTTAATTTTGATAATACGGAAAGTACTAGTGTAGAATTACTTAATTAACCACCCGAAAATTATCGCTCATAAAGCATAAACTGATTCAATACCGTATGTATTAAAACATCGATGTATGGCGATTACCGGATTACGACGACATCGCTGGTAAGGCATACCACTAACCTCGTTTGGGACAGAGCATTTACTCAATAATTTAAGAAACGTTCGAGTTCAAACAGGAGTAACGTACCAAAGCGTGTATGGAACTCCACAAAAACATTTAATAGTGGCCGCAGATTGACAATACTGTAGATTTATCAAACCCAAAGGATTATAACGACACCATCAATTTTCGGGTGACAGATTTCGCAGTACCATTTTCTAAAGTTTAATTTTGATAATACGGAAAGTACTAGTGTAGAATTACTTAATTAACCACCCGAAAATTATCGCTCATAATGCATAAACTGATTCAATACCGTATGTATTAAAACATCGATGTATGGCGATTACCGGATTACGACGACATCGCTGGTAAGGCATACCACTAACCTCGTTTGGGACAGAGCATTTACTCAATAATTTAAGAAACGTTCGAGTTCAAACAGGAGTAACGTACCAAAGCGTGTATGGAACTCCACAAAAACATTTAATAGTGGCCGCAGATTGACAATACTGTAGATTTAAACCCAAAGGATTATAACGACACCATCAATTTTCGGGTGACAGATTTCGCAGTACCATTTTCTAAAGTTTAATTTTGATAATACGGAAAGTACTAGTGTAGAATTACTTAATTAACCACCCGAAAATTATCGCTCATAAAGCATAAACTGATTCAATACCGTATGTATTAAAACATCGATGTATGGCGATTACCGGATTACGACGACATCGCTGGTAAGGCATACCACTAACCTCGTTTGGGACAGAGCATTTACTCAATAATTTAAGAAACGTTCGAGTTCAAACAGGAGTAACGTACCAAAGCTTGTATGGAACTCCACAAAAACATTTAATAGTGGCCGCAGATTGACAATACTGTAGATTTATCAAACCCAAAGGATTATAACGACACCATCAATTTTCGGGTGACAGATTTCGCAGTACCATTTTCTAAAGTTTAATTTTGATAATACGGAAAGTACTAGTGTAGAATTACTTAATTAACCACCCGAAAATTATCGCTCATAATGCATAAACTGATTCAATACCGTATGTATTAAAACATCGATGTATGGCGATTACCGGATTACGACGACATCGCTGGTAAGGCATACCACTAACCTCGTTTGGGACAGAGCATTTACTCAATAATTTAAGAAACGTTCGAGTTCAAACAGGAGTAACGTACCAAAGCGTGTATGGAACTCCACAAAAACATTTAATAGTGGCCGCTGATTGACAATACTGTAGATTTATCAAACCCAAAGGATTATAACGACACCATCAATTTTCGGGTGACAGATTTCGCAGGACCATTTTCTAAAGTTTAATTTTGATAATACGGAAAGTACTAGTGTAGAATTACTTAATTAACCACCCGAAAATTATCGCTCATAAAGCATAAACTGATTCAATACCGTATGTATAAAAACATCGATGTATGGCGATTACCGGATTACGACGACATCGCTGGTAAGGCATACCACTAACCTCGTTTGGGACAGAGCATTTACTCAATAATTTAAGAAACGTTCGAGTTCAAACAGGAGTAACGTACCAAGGCGTGTATGGAACTCCAAAACTGCATTTAATAGTTGCCGCAGTTTATCCATTTTGTAGATTTATCAAACCCAAAGGATTATAACGACACCATCAATTTTCGGGTAATAGATTTCGCAGGACCATTTTCTAAAGTTTAATTTTGATAATACGGAAAGTACTAGTGTAGAATTACTTAATTAACCACCCGAAAATTATCGCTCATAAAGCATAAACTGATTCAATACCGTATGTATTAAAACATCGATGTATGGCCATTACCGGATTACGACGGCATCGCTGGTAAGGCATACCACTAACCTCGTTTGGGACAGAGCATTTACTCAATAATTTAAGAAACGTTCGAGTTCAAACAGGAGTAACGTACCAAAGCGTGTATGGAACTCCACAAAAACATTTAATAGTGGCCGCAGATTGACAATACTGTAGATTTATCAAACCCAAAGGATTATAACGACACCATCAATTTTCGGGTGACAGATTTCGCAGGACCATTTTCTAAAGTTTAATTTTGATAATACGGAAAGTACTAGTGTAGAATTACTTAATTAACCACCCGAAAATTATCGCTCATAAAGCATAAATTGATTCAATACCGTATGTAATAAAACATCGAAGAATCGTGATTACCGGATTACGACGAAATGGTTTGTAAGGTATTTCACTAACCCATTCTGGGCCAGAGCATTTACTCAATAATTTAAGAAACGTTCGAGTTCAAACAGCAGGAACGTACCAAGGCGTGTATGGAACTCCAAAAACGCATTTAATAGTTATTCTATTGGCTACCGAAAAGAAAAGCGTACGGAGTCAAATAATCAAGATTTGCAGATGCAAAAATATTCAGGCACAAAGAATAATAAGCAATGTCGTCTTAATCCGTCATTTGGAAACAAGACCATATTGAACTGAGGATGAAACCTAATCAATAATAATCTATAATATCAATGCCCAATTTTGTTTAAGCTGGTGCGTTAATACTGCCTTGAAATGAGCCTGAAGGATTCACTCTCATATATTGGGACTAATTACTTGGGTGCAGTCGTAGATTGTTAATGGGGTCGCCGTAATCCTTTTGCGCTGCTTACTATTGTTGCATCTGTACAAAAATCGTTAAGGGGATGCCGAACATAATTTCCGCGCTCTACTGTACCGACAATTCTCTATATTCTCTGCTATAGCATCTAATGTAAATTTGATTTTTCAAATAATTTTGAAACGGCTTTATTAATGCCATTTCTGATTGCATCAAAAAATTATTTATAATTCGTAGAATGTGCGTAGACTTCTTTTTGGGTGATTTCATTTCCTATTGCTGAAAATACTGACTTATTTTTCAATTGGAATTGAAATCAGCCAAAAAAGAAGTCTACGCACATTCTACGTATTATAAATAATGTTTTGATGCAATCAGAAATGCCTTTAAGAAAGCCGTTTCAAAATTATTTGAAAAATCAAAGTTGCCTTAGAGGTTAGCAATGAACATAGAGAATCGTCGGTACAGTAGAGCGCGGAAATTAAGATAGGCATCTCCTTAACAGAATAGTTTTTTGTTGGCAATACTGCCGAGTTTTATATTAAATTTTCTACTGAAAAGCAAATCGAACAGAATCTAATAAGAGGAGCAACGAAAAAGTATTCAGGCACTAAGAATAATAAGCAATGTCGTCGTAATCTGTCGTTCCGAAACAGGTACATGTTGAACTGGGGATGAAACCTAATCATTAGAAATCTATAATATCAATGCCCAATTTTGCCTAGGCTTGTGCGTTAATACGGCCTTGAAATGAGCCTGAAGGATTCACTCTCTTATATTGGGTCTAATTGCTTGGGTGCAGTCGTAGAATGTTAATGGGGTCGTCGTAATCCTTTTGCGCTGCTTACTATTGTTGCATCTGTACAAAAATCGTTAACAGAATAATTTTTTGTTGGCAATACTGCCGAGTTTTATATTAAATGTTCTACTGAAAAGCAAATAGAACAGAATCTTATAATGAAGATGTGCAACGAAAAAGTATTCAGGTACTAAGCATAATAAGCAATGTCGTCGTAATCCGTCGTTCGGAAAGGAGAACATGTTGAACTGGGGATGAAACTTAATAAATAGTAATCAATATAACCAATTTCCAATTTTACTTAGGTGTACGCGTTAATGCTGCCTTGAAATGAGCCTGAAGTAGTCACACTCATATATTGGATGTAAACGTTTGGGTGCAGCATTCGAATTTTAAGGGTGGCGCCGTAATCTTTTTCCGCTACTTATTATTTTTACATCTAAAAACAATCGTTGTCAGAATATTTTTTCGTTTAAAATACAGCATTACATTAATATTCTATTGGCTGCCGAAAAGAAAGGCGAACGGTGTCAAATAATCAAGATTGGAAGATGAAAAAATATTCAGGCACTAAGAATAATATATATAAAATACGCAATGTTGTCGTAAACCGTCAACGGGAACATAGTAAGTATTGAACTGCGGATGAAACCTAATCAGTAGTAATCAAATAACAATTTTGCTTTAGTTGATGTGTTAATACAGCTTTTAAATGAACCTGAATGGGGTCGCCGTAATCCGTTTCCGCTACTTACTTTTTTTACATCTAAAAACAATCTTTATCAGAATAATTTTTCAGTTAAAATACAGCATTATTTTAATATTCTAGTGGCTACCGAAAAGAAAAGCGAACGGTGTCAAATAATCAAGATTTGAAGATGAAAAAATATTCAGGCACTAAGAATAATACGCAATGTTGTCGTAAACCGTCAACGGGAACATAGTAATATTGAACTGGGGATGAAACCTAATCAGTAGTAATCAATTAACAATTTTGCTTTAGTTGATGTGTTAATACAGCTTTTAAATGAGCCTGAAGGATTCACTCTCATATATTGGGTCTAATTGCTTAGGTGCAGTCGTAGATTGTTAAGGGGGTCGCCGTAATCCTTTTGCGCTGCTTATTATTGTTGCATCTGAACAAAAATTGTTAACAGAATTTTTTTTTGTTGACAATACTGCCGAGTTTTATATTAAATTTTCTACTGAAAAGCAAATCGAACAGAATCTAATAAGAGGAGCAACGAAAAAGTATTCAGGCACTAAGAATAATAAGCAATGTCGTCGTAATCTGTCGTTCCGAAACAGGTACATGTTGAACTGGGGATGAAACCTAATCATTAGAAATCTATAATATCAATGCCCAATTTTGCCTAGGCTTGTGCGTTAATACGGCCTTGAAATGAGCCTGAAGGATTCACTCTCATATATTGGGTCTAATTGCTTGGGTGCAGTCGTAGAATGTTAAGGGGGTCGCCGTAATCCTTTCCCGCTACTTACTATTTTTACATCTAAAAACAGCTGCTTATTAATGTTGCATCTGAACAAAAATTGTTAACAGAATTTTTTTTTGTTGACAATACTGCCGTGTTTTATATTAAATTTTCTACTGAAAAGTAAATCGAACAGAATCTAATAATGAAGATGTGCTACGAAAAAGTATTCAGGTACTAAGCATAATAAGCAATGTCGTCGTAATCCGTCGTTCGGAAAGGAGAACATGTTGAACTGGGGATGAAACTTAATGAATAGTAATCAATATAACCAATTCCCAATTTTGCTTAGGTGCACGCGTTAATATTGCCTTCAGATGAGCCTGAAGTAGTCAAACTTGTAACGCCTCACTTACACATGTAAAACACACCGACCTTGCGTTGCGACGTCTTTCAAAAGCTTTGTTATTGTTCCCTCCCCTGCCCGCGGATAAGCGCCTCGCGGTGCAGCGATCGCTGTCGCTCCGCTCAGCGTCGTTTCTCTCTCCTAAACATGTACCCCCTCTTTATGAAATTACCTAAAAGAAACATGTACCCACTCTAGGTGCATGACGTCACGGCAAGCAGCGCCGAATTTGGAAAATCAAGAGCGGGAGAAGCCGCGCTTTGACTATAAAAGACGGTGCTTTACAGAGCTCCGCTCACTTCTTTCCGACTTTCTAAAATCAAACACTCGAAGCTAACTAGCTATAGGCATACGTTTGTCAGGACGTATGTAAGCTAAAGCTGAGAGATTAATTCAAATAAATCATTATTCTATTTAATGAATATTATACAAAAAACACTCGAAGCTAACTAGCTAAAAGCATACGTTTATCATGACGTATGCAAGCTAAAGCCAAGAGATTAAATCAAATCAATTATTTCATTTTATTAACAATTTACAAAAACACTCGAAGCTAATTAGCTATGGGCATACGTTTATCATGACGTATGCAAGCTAAAGCTAAGAGAAATCATTTAGCAAAACTTTCAAAATTCCTCTCTTGATTTGAAATTATAGAAAATTAACTATTTGTAAAATTTAAGAAAATCAATAAAATTAATAATAATAACATCTTAATTCAATCCTAATAAATAGCAAAACCATACGTTTATCATGACGTATGTGAGCTAATGCCTATAAAAGTCGAATGAAAGCCAATTGATAGTAAGAAAACCATTATCAATATTTGACAAGAATCATACGTTTGTCATGACGTATGTGAGTCATAAACAAATTATCTTATTTTACTTCTTTCTTTAATTTAATTAGCAAAAATCACACGTTTGTCATGACGTGTGTGAGCTAAATATTGTTAAGTAACATAAATCCAAATAATTTAACTCAATAAGCAAAAATCATACGTTTGTCAGGACGTATGTAAGCTTAAAGAGCTTGAATAAATAAAATAAAATTTCAAAAACACCTTTTTACTAGCGACAGACGTACGTTTATCATGACGTACGTGAGCTAAAAAAGGATTATCATCTATCATTAATATACGCTTTCGGGTTCTCAAGAACTCTCGTAACGTTTAAAAATCGTGTACGTTACATAAATTTGGCGCCCAACGTGGGGCCCGAAAGCGATATGCTGATAGGATGCGAATAAAAGACTAGTGTACCGAAATGAAATGATTTTCTTTAATTAAACTCTTCCTTAAACTTCTAATAGTATTATAGTTATGTTGCGAAAATTTTTATTAAAATTATAATCTTTAAGTTTTTCTTAAAAAACAAATAATCTTTAAGTTAATCTTTAAGGGAAATGCGAGATTTCGATCCAGATCGAATTATAGAGCATCGTTTGGACGCTAGGATAGCGCGTTTAAATAATTTGGTAGAAGAAATAATCTACTCAACTGAAGATAATAAAGAAACCTCCTATGAACTTCTTGATAAAGTACAATCCATAAAAGAGGAACAATATTACTTACTTATATATATTATTAAATTAATAAATAAACATAATAAAAATATAAAATTCTTTAAACAATTTAAAAATAACACAAAGAAAGATATAACTAACATTTCACAACGTTTAAATAAACAAGACTTAGAAATTTCAAAACTAACCGATCTATTTAATAAATTAAAGATAAATTAATTAGTAATGCCCGACGCAACATCAGATATTTTCACGGAACATCAATTAAGTGCGCAAATAGAACGACTTGCGAGTACCGTTGAATATTTGGAAGGTTTAGATGCCGATCGCTGGCATACAACTGCCGGGTTACATAAACAAATAGAAGAAATAATAAAAAAGAATAAAGTAATCCTTGCTAAGTTTTACGAATTAGAAGCCGAAAGAAATGAATTTTCACTACAATTAAGTACATTCGCCAGTTACGTAATTAACAAATTTAAAAATATAGAAAACAGGTTAGATGCACGGGATAAAGAAATAAAGACTTTAACGGAAAAAATGGAAAACTTATCTATTTAAATTTCTGTGAATCTTTCAAAATTAATCGTTTAAATCTATACACTCGGGAAAAAATCAACTATTTTATTTTATTAAAACCAAACAAATTTAATAAAATTAAAATGGGGTCTCATGATAAAACTGAGTCTAGTTTCAAAGAACTTGAAAGCTCTATAACTCAGGATGAGTTGAATGTGAGACAACAACGACGACTTGAATGGGAAAGGGCTGTCACAAATGAATTAAAAGAACTTGATTCTAGGCAATCATCTCTTGAATTAAAAATCGAGCAATTTTCAGACGAGTCGTTGCGTTTTCCTTCAACAAAACCGAGTAATGAGTCAATAGAGCAACACCAATCTCAAGAAAAATTAGAGGCCATTTTTTTCAAAATTAGAAAAGCAAGATAAAATAATCGAAAAATTAAATGATACGATTATAAAATTGCAAAATGCTACTCATTTTTTAATCAATGAAAACAAAAACTTAAAACAAACCTTAAATGAATTAACGATGAATCCACCAATAATTGAAGATATGTCTGCTTTAAAAACATATTGTCTCGAAAATATTGATGAATTAAATCAAAAAATAAATAACGGATTAAAAGAAAAGGAAGATAAAATAAATGAACTCGATGAACGAATAGAAAATTTACCAGCTGTTGCTTCCGGAAGCAGTTCACGAAAACTAAAAATAGAATTGCCAAAATTTAAAGGGCTGGAATATGAAAGTCCAATGAAATTTGCAAACGAATTAAGAAAATATATTCAATATGCTAAACCTTCACGTTCAGAATTATCTTATTTAGTTTCTCAATCATTGGAGGATTCAGCAAAAAATTGGTGGTTTCTTCAAGAACAAGAAATAAATAATATTGACGAATTTATTGAAAAATTAAAAGATCATTTTTGGAATGCGGGAATTCAAAGAAATGCAAAAAGAAGGTTAGAATTCGGACGTTTCAACCCCAACGGAAAGCAATCGCGAGTCGAATATGCTATTCAATTATTTAGCTTAATTAAAGAATTAGAAATACAAGAATCAGAAAGCGAATCAATAGAACGTATCCGCGATCATTTTGATACTAATATTAGACACGCTTTAATTGGGCAACAAATTAAAAATAAAAGTGATTTATTTAAATTATTAACCGATTACGATAGCGACGATAAAAAAGATCGTCAAGCTCAAAATCGCGCTAATAAAAATAATCAAACTAACAATAACACTAATAATTCCAATAATGCACAAAAAACGGGTCAAAATTCGCAACAAAATAAACAATGGCAAACGAAAAATGTCAATACAGTTCGCGCTTCAAGCACCCCAAAGACAAATGATAAGAATGCAAAAACAACTTCCCCAAATGAAACAAAAATAGTTGAAAATAATAATAATAATAAAAAGAAAGGAAAGCCAATAAACAATAAAACTAATCAGCAAATAGTTGACCAGTATGATCAGGAAGTAGGTATACTGGAAATCAATTTGGATGAAATACAATCAATTAATGATTCTTCTCAGGGAAACGCCGAGTAGTTGTGCCAAGCAACTCGGAAAACCTCAGAAAAAAGAATTACATGGCACAACTCAAGAGGAATTAAAAAATAAAATGATTAATATAAATTCTATCTTCGAGGATCCGCGAGAAGAATTATTATTTGATATAGCGCTAAACGGAGAAAATATTAATATAACGCATTGCCCCGAAATTAAAATTGAAATTGAAAACATAGAAATTAATGCATTGATAGACACGGGCAGTGAAATAACATGTATATCTCTAAAATTTTATAATGAAAATAAATTAAAGTTTGAAAATTGCCCAAAATTACCAATAAATGGAAAAATAATTAAAGGAGCAACAGGCGCGAAATCAACGCGTCTAAGATTTCAATCATTATTTAATGTTAAAATTGGCAAGGCTAGCATCAAACTCATTTTCTTAATCGTTCCTAATTTGGTAAAGGATTGCATAATTGGTTATGATACACACAAAGCTTTAAACATGCTAATTGATACAAGAAATGAAATAATATTATATTCAATTGTTGAACACGATAAACAAATAAAAGATTACGTAATTCCTTATAGCTCTGTTGAAATAAATTCTGAAGAATATTCAACTATGCAAATTCAACAATCAATTAGTCCTTCTGAATTTGAAGAAGACTATGATTGTTATAATCACGACTTTCAATTAAATAATTTTAACGATGACTGTGATTATTCCTTCGAGCTCTCAATAGAAGAAATCGAAGAAACCATAAATAAATGTAATAATTTAAATAAAAATCAGATTCAACAATTAAAAAATTTAATAATAGAATTTAGAGACCTGTTCGAAAAGAAACCAGGTCTACTAACAATCTATGAACATGAATTAAAGTTAAAATCAAACAAACCATATTTATGCAAACCATATCCTATACCAATGAATTATCGTGAAAAAGTAGAAAAAGAAGTAGAAAAAATGTTAAAATTTGGTATAATCAGAAGATCCACAAGTAATTACTTAAATCCTTTAGTTATAGTCTTAAAAAGGATGGATCAGTTAGATTATGTCTCGATGCAAGAAAACTAAATGAAAATTTAGAAGATGATTTTGAATGCCCCCCTTGCCTTACTGAAGTTTTCCAAAGACGTCGCGGATTCAAATATATGACATGCCTCGATATGACTAGCGGTTTTTGGCAAATTCCTTTAAAGGAAGACAGTCGAAAGTACACAGCTTTTCGCGTTGGAAACGTTGTATATGAATTTTGCGTAGTAGCATTTGGAATAAAAACTAGTAGCGCAGCATTAATTCGCGGACTCGGTATAGTCACACACGACTTAGATTTTCTTGACACATTTGTCGATGATCTCCGAGTAACTTCAAATGAATTTGAAAAACATTTACAAGATTTAAGAAAATTATTTCAAAGATTAATTAAAAACAATTTACGTTTGAATTTTGCAAAATCACGCTTTGCCTGTCACGAAGTAAAATATTTGGGTCATTTAATTACTCCTGAAGGAATAAAACCTGATCCTGAAAAAATAACGACTATAAAAAATTTTGAAAAACCAAGAAACGTCAAAGAATTGCAAGCATTCCTCGGTTTTGTAAATTTTTATACAAAATTTGTTAAAAATTATTCTCAATATTTAATTCCATTAATAGAATTATTAAAGAAAGGAAAAGCATTTGAGTGGACGACTGAACATTCAAATGCATTTGAATTAATAAAACAATCTTTTGATGATTCCATAATTTTAAAATATCCAAATCCCTCATCCCCATACATTTTAACGACGGACGCTAGCGATAACACAATTGCAGCTGTCTTATCACAAAGAGATGAAAATGGAGATGAAGGTATCATTACTTTTATAAGTCGAACTTTAAAAGGCAGTGAAAGAAATTATTTCACGACCTGAAAAGGAAATGTTAGCAATTGTTTGGTCACTTGCAAAATTAGATTCCTATTTGCGGGGGGCAGGACAAATTACTATCCGAACTGATCATGAAGCCTTAACATTTATGAGAACATGCAGATTTAACAATGCTCGATTAAGACGTTGGAATCTTGCAATCAAGATTATAATTTAATACCAGAACATGTACCAGGGCGAAAAAATACGGTTGCAGATTATTTAACTCGATTTGGGAAAATAAAAAACGAAAAGGAAAACGGAGAAATCATGATCGCAGTATTTAAAAAATGTAAAACCAGATAAAGATTTAATAAAAATCTAAAAAAGTTGAGCGAATTACAAAAAACAGATCCACACATTTTAAAAATTATAGATTTAATTAACAATAAAAATACTAATAGATATACAATCTGTAATGAACTAATATGTAAAATTACACCAAATCAAAATAAAATAATATTACCACAAGAAATATTAAAATCATTTATAACTCACGTACATGAAAAATATGGACACATAGGATCACGAAAAATATATAATTTAATTCATGAACATTTTGTTGCTAATAAATTACGTAAACGAATTTATGGAATTTTAAAATTCTGTGAAATTTGTCAAAAAACAAAATATTTAACTATCAAACTAAAAGAAAAATATCAACCAATTATAGTCGAGAATCCAAATGATGCACTATCAATCGATTTTTTTGGTCCATTACCGACCTCCACCGGAGGTGTAAAATATTTATTAACAACCATTGACGTGTTCTCAAAATTTGTAGTTTTTTATCCTTTAAAGAAGGCTAATACAAATTCTGTGATAAGAAAAATCTTTGAAGATTATATCCCAAAGTATGGAAAACCAAAGAAAATCATATCAGATCATGGTACGCAATTTACTGCAAAAAATTGGCTTAATAAGTTAGAAATTGAAAAAATTAAGCCAGTTTTTTCATCAATACGACATCCTCAATCAAATGTTATCGAACGCGTTCATCGAGAGATAGGACGTTTTTTGCGAACATATGTAGGCGACAAGCATGGGGGATGGGCTCGTTATATACCTGCAATTCAAGAAATTATCAACGAAACGCATCACGAGACGACCTCATTCACCCCAATCGAGCTACATCTTAATCAGAAGCCAAGACGAATTTGGGAAAATTGGTTACCCATACCAAACCCCATGCTTGAAATAAATCAAGAAAGAAGAATTTATTTAGCTCGCGAAAATTTAAAGCGAAAGCTCAATGCGAGAGCTAATAAAATAAATGCGAAAACGAATCATTTTGAATTTAAAATTAACGATTTAGTATTGATAAAAGAATTAAATATGTCTAATGCGCTAGAAAATAAAATCGCTAAGTTTTTTAATGTCTACGAAGGTCCATATAAAATAATTGAAAAATTAAGTTCCGATACTTATTTAATATATGACGAAAGAAATAAAAAAGAAAAAGGAAAATTTCACCTTTCAAATCTAAAACCCTTTTATTTTGAATAATTTAGAAAAATTTCATTTTTTTTTGTTTAAACAATTTATTTGTTTATAAATAATTTATTATTAACGAATGAAAACCATTTAATTGAATCAAGAAAAGAATTTAGCGATTTTCAATTTTTTTTTGTTTAAACAATTTAATTGTTTATTAATGTTAATAATTAACGAAAATAATCTAATTTATTTAATGATGATAAATTTTAGAAATTTAAAATTTTTTTTTATATAAGCAATTTAATTATTAATAACAATGTGCGTTAAATAAAATGTTAAATGACTACAACAAAGAATTTATAAAAGAAAATGTGATTACGAAGCGTATCGAAAACCCAAAAGTATATTACATGTGCGAGACAAAGAAAGCGATAGTATTAAGATTAATATAATTGATTGCAAAAAGTTTTCAGTTTTGTAAAAGAAAATAGCGCCAAAAAAAAAAAAAAAAAAATTTACAAAAAATTTAGAAAAAATTGCTTAAGAATTTTTTGAACAAAACAGCTTTTTTTTTTAATTTAATAAATTAAATCAAAAAATAGATTAATCGACAAAGGAAAACTCAATAATAGGAAACGTGGCAACAACGCCCTAAACGATATATTAAAAGGTACAATGACACCTTCGCCTCAGTCATTCATCATCCGTCAGACATGCCGCCACGCTGCGAAGCTACCACGGCGACGGAGGAGATCTCCACAGGGCACTCCTGGACGCAAGTCCAGGAGTCGCTCATTGCTAAAAAATTAGTGATTTTAGGGCACGTTCCCCGCAGCTATACTTGTTTGAAAGTATTGCGGGGACGTGCCCAAAGATTTATACCGGCCGACAGCCGATATAAAGGGGGAAGGGCGGTACAGACGCGGGTGTGCCGCAAATCGGCGACTGCCAACGCCGCCACCACCACCGCCGATTTGCCGCTGGAGCCGCGGGAGAAGTCGCCCTCGCTGGCGGAAATCCTGGGCAAGGCTCCGCAGCGACCGACAACGCCACCCTCCACGACTCCCCATGAGAGGGACCCTCGACGGCGCACCCCGAGGCCACCACGACGCTCGCCGCCAGCATCCACGCCGGCTTTCGCAGGGTTCCGCCGAACCCCGCCGCCACCTATGCGGCCACCCCCGGCGATGAAGAAAGTGAGGGGAAGAGCTGCTACGCCACCACCACCGGGGGAGAGGACGACGCGGCCACCACCACCTCCATCGCCATATATACCCCGGCCGGTGGTGATACGTACACGCATTGTGCCGGAGGAGGCCTACGTCCCGACGCCGATCCGTCCGCCAAGGCCAGGTACCGCACGAGTGCCACCCTCATCCCCTATTCCCGAGGGGGATTACAGTTTTTTATTAAGGAGCGAAGGTGTCGGAATCCCGGCCAACCGGGAGGACATTATGAACGAACTCGACGATTTCGACGAGTGGCTTCAAAGCCTAAATTAGTTATTTATTTAGTTATTTATTTATTTATTTATTTATTAATTTAATTCTTTAGTTCATAAAAAAAAAGGCTGTTTTTATGTTGTAAAAGTTCTTTTTTCAATATATATATATTCTAAAATTACAAAGAATGGCGCTACTTTTTTAATAAAATTTTCCTTTAAAGATCTAAAATCAAAATTTTATTCGGGGGGCAATGTAACGCCTCACTTACACATGTAAAACACACCGACCTTGCGTTGCGACGTCTTTTAAAAGCTTTGTTATTGTTCCCTCCCCTGCCCGCGGATAAGCGCCTCGCGGTGCAGCGATCGCTGTCGCTCCGCTCAGCGTCGTTTCTCTCTCCTAAACATGTACCCCCTCTTTATGAAATTACCTAAAAGAAACATGTACCCACTCTAGGTGCATGACGTCACGGCAAGCAGCGCCGAATTTGGAAAATCAAGAGCGGGAGAAGCCGCGCTTTGACTATAAAAGACGGTGCTCTACAGAGCTCCGCGCACTTCTTTCCGACTTTCTAAAATCATACACTCGAAGCTAACTAGCTATAGGCATACGTTTGTCAGGACGTATGTAAGCTAAAGCTGAGAGATTAATTCAAATAAATCATTATTCTATTTAATGAATATTATACAAAAACACTCGAAGCTAACTAGCTAAAGGCATACGTTTATCATGACGTATGCAAGCTAAAGCCAAGAGATTAAATCAAATCAATTATTTCATTTTATTAACAATTTACAAAAACACTCGAAGCTAATTAGCTCTGGGCATACGTTTATCATGACGTATGCAAGCTAAAGCTAAGAGAAATCATTTAGCAAAACTTTCAAAATTCCTCTCTTGATTTGAAATTATAGAAAAATTAACTATTTGTAAAATTTAAGAAAATCAATAAAAATAATAATAATAACATCTTAATTCAATCCTAATAAATAGCAAAACCATACGTTTATCATGACGTATGTGAGCTAATGCCTATACAAGTCGAATGAAAGCCCATTGATAGAAAGAAAACCATTATTAATATTTGACAAGAATCATACGTTTGTCATGACGTATGTGAGTCATAAACAAATTATCTTATTTTACTTCTTTCTTTAATTTAATTAGCAAAAATCACACGTTTGTCATGACGTGTGTGAGCTAAATATTGTTAAGTAACATAAATCCAAATAATTTAACTCAATAAGCAAAAATCATACGTTTGTCAGGACGTATGTGAGCTTAAAGAGCTTGAATAAATAAAATAAAATTTCAAAAACACCTTTTTACTAGCGACAGACGTACGTTTATCATGACGTACGTGAGCTAAAAAAGGATTATCATCTATCGTTAATATACGCTTTCGGGTTCTCAAGAACTCTCGTAACGTTTAAAAATCGTGTACGTTACATGAGTCATGCTTGTTTCTGTTATTTTGATTTACTTTTGAAGATTTTCATAGCATCGTTTCCATAATTTTTTCCTTTTCGGTATCCAATTCATTATTTTGGTCAGGTGTTATTGGTCATATTTCTATAGATCTACTTGGAAAAGCCAAATGTTTTAATAATAAATCTTTTTTATTCGTCATTCAAAAAAAATTATTGATTATTAAAATTAATTTTAATTTTTTTATAGGTAGAGACACTGCAGGACTTGGTGGAAAAGGAGGTCCTTATCGACTAGATGCTGGCCACACTGTATATCAATTAAGTGATGAAGAAAAAAATGCAGTGCCCGACCATATAAAAAAAGCAGCTAGAAAAATGGGTCTAAATGCATTCAATCAACGTTTAAAGGAAATAAAAATGAGCGAATACGATCATCAGTTATATAACAAATATATCAATGCTGTACAAAAAGAAATACAGATTTTGCGAGTTATTGTAGGAAATTTGCAAGCTAATAATAGTGAACGTCAATGGTGCAGACATCAAACATCTGGTGAATTGGATGATACAAAACTAATAGAAGGAATAACCGGTGAAAAAAACAATTTACAGACGGCGAGCTCAAAAAGAACCAGAAATGGGAGCGCCACAATTAAAACCAAAACGTTTAAAATTAATTGTAGATGTATCAGGTAGTATGTATAGATTTAATAGTTATGACGGACGACTGGACCGAGAAATGGAAGCATGTGTTATGGTCATGGAAGCTTTTAGTGGATTTGAAAATAAATTTCAATATGACATCGTCGGACATTCTGGTGAGGACTATGATATTGTTTTTATCGATCACAGGCAACCACCTGCTGACATGAAACGCAGATTGGAAGTTATTAAGGTATGTTAGAAAATGATAAAACAATATCTTGGAAAATAATTATATTAAAAATCAGCAGTGGAAGACGACAATAATATTGTAGTATTGTTCTAATTTTATTTAAAGAGATTATAAAAATCGAATTTTTAAATACTAAAACTTGGAATACAAGATTTTGTATTAGATTTACAAAAATTAAAATCACCTTCACTCGTCACGTCATCTCTCGAGAAGTCCCAGATAAGGAAATACCTTTTTTCACTGTCCGAAATAAGAATGACCTGGATTAAAGAGAATTCATTTTGACGATCGGTTGTAAACCAATAGTGTTCTTGTAACGGGATGTCGAAGTCCTCTTTTACCGATCGATATCTTCAACGGCGTTCATCTTTTTTGTAACAGAATCATTTAAGATTTTACAGTTCTACAATTTTTTTATTATTTTACGAAGAAACGAGCTGAGCGCGATTTTATGTTTTATTTGAAGCACATATGCAACATTTGACATAATTCAATACAATTATTTTGACCTCACCTTCAAAGCTCCTTGGTCTTCTGGTTCGCTTAACCCAAATGTTTTTTCCCAATTTGACCTGGAAATGAGTTCGATTCAGCGACCCAAAATCCAAAAGCTGGTTTTCTCTGACAAAACGGATTCTGCCAAACTTAAAATTACCTTAAAATAACCTTGAGCATGACGTGATGCGGTCAATCTAATTCCGGATTCGGATCTAGTGACAAAATATTCTACAATGTATCTCGAATATGACAAGATCTACCTTAAAATTACTAAGATATTCATAGAGAAATACTTATAGAGAAATAGGTTGTTACTGTTCCTCAAAGGTGACAATCTGGTTACCTGTTGCTTAGGTGGTTTCACGTAAAAACTCGCTCGAAAGTTCTAATGCGACAGTCCGTCCACGACTCCAAAAAGGTAGTATACAGGGTGAGCGATTTTATTTGATCCACTCAAGTAACTTCCAAAATTAAGGGTAAAACAAAAAATTGTTCTTACAAAAGTTGTTTGATACAAAGGGGACCAACTGTCCGTGCAATTATTTTTGACCTTGAATTTTACATTTCAGATCATTTGAAGGGCAATGTAATTTTTTTAAATAGGGACCTCTATTTTAGACAACGGATTCGGAAAGAGCAGGATATTTTGCATTCAAAACGGTATTTCGAAGTTTTTGTTATAAACTTAAGAAGTCATTTCAAAGTCAAACGGTAGGAAATACTGTCTTTGCTATTTAATTGCATTTTCTAGTAGAATAATCAATAACCTCATAATGCCAATGTGACAACGTCTTAGAAAAGGTTTACCTTAAAAAAGTTTACCTTAAAAAAGTTTACCTTACTTTTAACGATACCCAGAAACAACGACGTGGAAGTAGTAAGTTCTATTTCCTTTGAGATGTTTGTTTAACGTGAATCTCATTTCCTCTCTAGATGGGGTGCTTGTTTGATGTTTGTCCCGTTCCCTCTCACTTTTATGGTATTGCATTAAATGTTCAAAATTTCCTCCATCAACTTGAAGGCACGAATTTATATGCCTTTGAAAATGTTGTACTGTCCTGAGTAAGGTCTCTCTGGAGATTCCTGTAGAATCTTGGCGCGCCTCCACCTGCGCAATTAATGTAAGCGGTCGCGCAGCGTGCACATCACCATATTCGCAAGTCTCTGCATAAACACGGCACCTTCGCCATGCTCGAACTACTCGTCAGCCACTTGGAATAGAGTGCGCGCGCAACAGCTCACGTTCTCTTTGACTAATTAGGTTAATTAGAAAGTAATGCCAAATATTTCATTCGTTGCCTGGATTGTTCCCAGCGTGCACCCAAGTCCCAAGCCTCCCAACCTCCGAGTTTTCGTCGTGAAGAAATCTGTCGAGTCGTTGTCGAATCGAGAAGTCGTAGCAGTCGTTGTCGAATCGAGAAGTCGTCGAAGTCGCCTTCGTAGTGAACTGCTGTCGAAAAGTCGAGAGAAGGACGCCGGTAAATGGGACAGAGCACGTGGCTGCGGGACGGACGACGCCGCTGCAACACGTGAGGTGTCGGCGGAGTGTGGCGTAGCGGGCATTATAGCCGTCCGAAGGCTGAACGTCGCGATTTGGGGAGCGAATTGTTGCGTTCAAATGCAGTAGGATTGCGTAGTGCGCGGTACGCGTGACGAAGCGAGGTGCATGCGAGGCACCGATTAAAGTTTGTGTATTTTGTAAATATTACATCGTTGTTTTCGCTACCAGAAGAGGCCATAATAAATCGATTTAATTAGAGTTGTGTCGATTTATTTGCGAGTGAGAGTATCGTTGATCAAATGACCTGGAATGTAAAGTTCAAGATCAAAACAAATTGCACGGTTAGACGACCTCCTTTGTATGGAAAAACTTTTGTGAGAATAATTTTTTGTTTTAATCTCTATTTTAGAAGTTATGTGAGTGGATCGATTAAAATGGCTCACCCTGTATAACAGTGACTTTGCAAGTATTATGAAGCTCATAAAGTATATAGGCTTAACAATCAGATCAAATGATTTAATTTCAATTTCCGCGCGGAGGCGGACGCGCGTCGTGTCAAGTTTTTTAAGCGATCACTTACCGATGGTACAAGAGATGCCCGGATATTTTCGAAATCAAGCAGCAAGGAAAATGTGGAGGCAGATGTACTGACATGGCCAAATGTACGGTGCAAGTATTGTAGATTAGAGGTATACAAAAATTTGGTGAAGATATTTTATTTATTTTATTTATTTATTCCAGTAGTTACATTTTCGATTTTGATTAATCGATATACATAAACATAGTTACAAAAGTAACCCAGCAGAGAAAAAGTTTCCTGTTTGCTGGCCTGGCTCTATATAAAACTAATACTTAACACTAAAAGAAATAGAAAAGAATAGAAAGAAAAGAAAAGAAAATAAATGAATAGAAAGAAAAGAAAAGAAAATAAATGAATAGAAAGAAAAGAAAACAGAAAAGAAAATGTAAATGCTATAATATGGGGACTTAGCAAGTTAATGCGCAGTCTTCTAGCCTAGTAACATCGTTACTAGGTAAAAAACTATTTGCTAATACTTGCTAAGTCCCCAATCTGAATTCATGTTGTGTTGTAGGTCCTCATCTCCAATATCTAATCAGCATTGAGCTTGCTTTCGTATACATTTCTGTTGATGCGTTTTTGCTTCTTTTGTATGCTTCTTTTTGAAAGTCGTTCATTCTCTTTGGGCAAGTTAGCCCTACTGCACAGGTTACTCTGTAGTGTGGGAAAATGTCTTTGTGTTCTTTACTCGATATGCATTTACAAGATGATGTGAATATAATTCCATCTAAATCAATAATATCTAAATTTTGTTTTTTTTAAAAATTGGTTGCATAGAGTTAGTAAATGACTGCATGCCTCTTGTTCTTCTGTCAAAGTATAAATACGCTTAGTTGTTTCCTAGATAGTTAATATCACCATATGACATTCTTATTTCATTTGGTTTTGTTAATTTGTTACCTAGAGGATTCGGGCTTACTTTTTGTAATATTTTAATAGTATTTGAACTTCTTCAAGATTTTTTATTATAATTTCTGCTATATTAATTACTGTGATGATTAAGTTTGTATTTTTCTTATGCATTTTTTTCCAGTTGTAGATCGACATTCGCCTGTGATTTCTCTTGTAATGTTGATTACAATTTCCCTTTGCACATATATACGTTCTTATGTCCTGTATTAATTTTGTTTCGTTATTCAAATCTTCATGGACTTCCAATGTAAGATCCGAAATGTGCTTCTCATTTAGTAGTAAAAAATATTTTACTATTAGGGAATATGCAATTTTTTTATCTTTAATTTGCAGTGATAATAAATATTTAATTTTTTGACAATCTATTTTGTTGTCCATTATGAGTTATCTTTTATCCATTGTTTGATTCTCTTTTTAATGCTGTTTTTATTTAACCAGTTTTTGATATCGTTCGAAAAGTTATTGGAGGTAGTTACTGCTCTAATGTAGCTATTTTTTATGCTTATGCTTCTGTATCTTTTTGGCAATTGGATGCTTCTATTTCTCGTTGTGTTGGGTGAATCTAAGTATATGTTTTGTAGCTCGTTGAAGTAGTATGATACTGCTTCTAATATGAACGCTTGATCTAAATTCAAAGGATTGTTTAGAATAAATTTGTTTTTGTTTATTAGTTTTATAATCTTATTTTGCAAGTTTTGTAAGCAACTTAGGCTTCCTGCATAGGCTCCTCCCCATGCAATGATTCCATAAGTTGATATACTGTGAAAAAGTGAATAATAGATCATTCTTAGAGTATCAGTGGGCATAATTTTAGCTAATTTATAAAAAGTAAAAGTTAGATACTTGGTTTTGTTATACAGGGTGTTCGAAATGTTCCGGACCCCCACTTATAACATAAAGTAAGCATTTTGGAAAAAAATGTTAAATACAAAAGTTGTTAAGTTTTGAAGGTTGAACTAAATGATGACCTTGGATTTGTTATTGGTTATCATTTTCAAGGTCATTTAAAGGTCATCTTCAGTTTTTTAAATAGGGACCCCTATTTTTTATTTCAGATTCTGAAAGAGCACAAAATTTTACATCTGGATATGTATCCACGTTATGGCTCAAAATGACCTACAGAGGTCATTTAGTGGTTAAATGATTATTTAGTAGCAGAAAGCCAAGAAATCCCGATTATTAAGAACTTTGAGCGTATCTGACCAATACTAAAGTAATTTGATTTTGCAAGACAAACTTTATGGTGGCGTTAAATTGACATTGCCCTTGATTTTCAAGGTCATTTGAAGGTTAACTTTAGTTTTCCAAATTAAGCCTCCTAGTTGTAATTCTCCATTTTGCACCAGCGCTAAATTCTGCATTAGGATTGTAGAAGGTGTAATTGACACTGGCGTAAAATAAGCCTTAGGCCAGACAACCACATAACTCGGGCGAAAAAATGTCTAATCAAAATAAGCCTTATTGCTCAGGCACGGGAGGTACAACTAATTAAGGTAACATCATGGGTGATCCAGCCAACTAAGGCAAGACCATCGGCGGCCCAGCCTACTAAGACAAGAACACTAGCGGCCCAGTCAGCTAAGGCAGGACTATCGGCGGCCCAGCTAACTAAATCAAGACAGTGGACTATTCGCCCAAACTGAATTTTTTTAAAATGTCGTTGACAGGAACTTTTTACAACAACTGTTCAAATTGTTGCCCATTAACAGTTTGGCAATGTGCTAACCGATTGTAAAAGGCTGCAACAACATTTCGCAAGATTTGCTGAGGTATCAAGTCTATTTCATCAGTGATTCTTTGGCGTAATTCATCCAAGTCACGTGGTTTTATAACATAAACTTTATCCTTCAAGTACCCCCAAAGGAAGTAATCAAGAGGCGTTAGGTCTGGGGACCGAGGTGGCCATTCAATTGTACCTCTCCGCCCAATCCATCTATCATGAAATGTTGCATCTAAATATCGGCGAACATGAATACCGTAGTGTGCAGGAGCACCATCCTGTTGGAAGTAAATTTCGTCCCGATTTCCACCCGTTAAATTCCGTATAGCAGGTATAATTTGGTCTCGAAGCATGTTTTCATACATTGCAGCATTTAAATTACCTTCAATAAAGAAAGGGCCAAGTACTCTTCCATTAAATATGCCAGCCCAAACATTTACTTTTTCAGGATGTTGCGTGTGGTCCGCTCTCATCCAATGTGGATTGATGTAACTCCAGTATCGACAATTATGTCTGTTCACTGTTCCGCTTAACTCAAACGTGGCTTTATCAGAGAAAACAATGTTATTGAGGAGCAAAGGATCATCAGATATCATTTGCATCATTACATCACAAAACTCTACCCTTCTATCAAAATCATCTTCAGATAATTCCTGTACCAACTTTAATTTGAAAGGATGCCATTTGTTGAGTTTCAAAATTTTGTGCACAGATGCAGCTCCCATTTCATGCTGTTGTGCACAACGTCTGATGCTGCAATGGGGGTCCTCAATAAATGATTGTAATACGTCTAAGCTCTTTTCATCATTAGACGATGATTTGGATCTACCTGATTTAGGACGATCTTTAATACCACCTGTCTCTTCAAAACGTCTAATTGTACGAATTACGGTACTTTTTGAAATAGGTTTGTTTTCTTCAACTCTGAATGTTTCATTGAATAAACGCTGTACCTGTTTGTAACCTCTCTCTTGATCACCCCACCCTCGCATCATCAACAAAGATATTCTTTCTCGTTCAGTAAGATGTGCCATTTTTCACTACGATTAAAAGTACAATTATTGAAAATTAATACAATTATCTGAATTTCGAAGTAAGAGAACTTCACTTAACTCTTGAAAACAGAAAAGTAAATAGGAGTAAACAATTGTTAATTAACAATTATAAATGAACTGATTCCTAAAAAGAATAGTGAGCAAAATCTTCTATGGTACAAGTAACGATCCTGAAAATGCTATGAATCATGCGTAGAAACTCGTAACCCTTGCAAAAAATTATTGCAATAAAAACTGTTCATGTAAAACGGTTAGATTATTTTGCTTTTGAAATTAATAACCCCCAAGTGTCCTATGTAGATCATTTCGAGCCATGACGTGGATATTGTACATATCTCCAGACCTAAAATTTAATGCTCCTCCAGAATCCGGAATACAAAATGAGTCCCTTTTTAATAAGCTGAAGATAACTTTCAAATGACCTTAAAAATGAAGGCCAATTTTAAAGTGACCATAAAGTTCGTCCTAGAAAATCAAATTATGTACTTTAGTATTAAAGTACGAAATTTTTTTTTTCTTTTCGTCAAATACACCCAAAGTTCTTAATAATCGGGATTTCTTGGCTTTCTGCTACTAAATAATCATTTAACCACTAAATGACCTCTGTAGGTCATTTTGAGCCATAACGTGGATACATATCCAGATGTAAAATTTTGTGCTCTTTCAGAATCTGAAATAAAAAATAGGGGTCCCTATTTAAAAAACTGAAGATGACCTTTAAATGACCTTGAAAATGATAACCAATAACAAATCCAAGGTCATCATTTAGTTCAACCTTCAAAACTTAACAACTTTTGTATTTAACATTTTTTTCCAAAATGCTTACTTTATGTTATAAGTGGGGGGTCCGGAACATTTCGAACACCCTGTATATGTATTTTGTATGAACATCCCATTTCATGTTGCTGTCAAACATTATTCCTAGATACATATGATTTTCAACTCTGTTTATTTTTGTATTATTGATTTTTATGTTTAGGTTTTTTGGTGTACTGTTGATATTGTTGCCAAATTCTATGTCTACTGTTTTTTCTATATTTAACGATAATTTGTTTAGTGCAAGCCACTTTGATATTTTTTCTAAAAAGTTGTTCATTGATTGTTCAACTTCTTGCCAATTTTTTCCTGGAGCTATAATTGCAGTGTCATCAGCGAATGATGAAATCAGCTTTTCTGGTATTGTATTTAACATATTGTTGATATAAATGATAAATAATAATGGTCCAATGATAGTTCCTTGTGGCACTCCCATATCAATCTTCTCATATTTACTAAATTTGTTATTTACCTTGACTTTTTGTCTTCTGTTACTCAGATAACTTTGTATTATTTTATGTGTGTTTCCACGTATCCCGTAATTGTATAATTTATCTAGAAATATTTTGTGGTTTACAGTGTCGAAAGCTTTTGCAAGATCCAGAAAAGTTGCAGCAATAGGATTACTTTTATCTAAATGGTTGTAAATTATGTTGGAAATATATGTTAGCGCATCTTTTGTACTCCTATTCTTCCTTAATCCATATTGATTTTCTGCTAGCAAATTGTGTTTGTCGAAGAACTGAAAAATTCTTTTGTGCAGTGCTTTTTCAAAAAATTTTGCTTAATTCGATATTAGTGATATTGGCTTATAATTTGTCATTAGATATTTTTCTTTTGCTTTGTGTATTGGTGTAATTTCTGCTATTTTTAGTTCTTCAAGCCATATTCCTTGTTCTACACAGATGTTAAATATGTGTGCTAAAAGTAACGATATAACTGCACTCATCATTTTTAGTACTCTCGAGTTTATTTCGTCATGCCCTCCTTTGGTTTCTTTTAGTTTGTTGATTATTTCTATTATCTCTTGTTTTCCAGTTAGGTTTAAGTATATGCTTTTATGATTTATTTTTGGCATCTCTATGTGATCATTTGGTGGTGGCGATATTTTTTCAGCTAATTCTTTTCCCACTTTACAGAACAAGTTATTCATATTATCCGCAATTTCATTAGAGTCAGTGATTTTTTTGTCTATCATGCATTAGAAAACTTATGTTCACTTTTTTTTTTATTATTTTTACCTAATTTGTCGTTAATTAGTTTCCCTAGTTTTTTTGGATTATTAGTATTTAAGTTTACCTGTTTTTTATCATAATCTTCCTTTGCTTGATTAATTATTTTATTTAGTATTTTGGTGTAGTTTTTGTATTTTTCTCTTTTTTCTTTGTTTGTAGGATCTTTTTTGGTAATTTTGTATAGTTTTTCCTTCTTTTTGCACGATATTATAATAGCTTTAGTAATCCAATTTTTTCTGGGCTTCATATGCTTATTGGTTTTATCTTGGTATTTGTTACGTGTGAAGCACGTAACTACATGCGCATGCATATAGTTAATACCTCATAGGCAACAATCTTTAATTTGTTACGCGGCAAAGTTTTCGCAGTGGAATCCGCGATGCGTTGCACGTCCCGTACGGGCCCGTTCTTGTGCAGAATGGCTCTTGATAATTGCAAAAGAGTTTTGGCTAAATTAACAAGGGAATATGTATATTCAATAATTTTCCTAACTTACAAAGGGATTCCCTATGCTAAGTACATATACGCATTTGTGCGCTGCGGCGCGATGCAGGGGTACCCTTTGATTATAGGGCGCGCGCTTACAGGGGCAGCCTAAGGCGTGCACGTATACGCTCTCTGCTCGGCACTGGAAAATACTACATAACACCTGACTTGCTCGCTTGCTATTCCTTTAAGATAATTATGGCTAAAAGTGATTAAAATAACGGCAAACCCATAACCCACAGGATGCTGGAGTCAAGAGGATACCTTAGATAAGTATAATTTTACTTATAAAGTGATTGGGTTTAATGAATCTGTATATGAATGGTGTGGATGAGAGGTTATATCCTTGAAAATCCAAAAGAGATACTTTGTGGCTCTTCTTTGTGTTTTAGGTGCCTTGGAGGACACCCAGGAGTCTCTTCGCACTAGTGGCTGGCCATTGAATCCAATTTCTTCTGATGCGAGCACCTAGTATGTGTTTGGTGCTCGACGAAGGGACTCGCACACCACTTGGTATTGCAGTAGTTGCTGTCGAGCACTCCAGTTAAATTACTAGGAGCATCTTCTTGTGGACGACGATTAGAATTCCATTCCAGCATGGTAATCCAGATGTGTCGAGTCTTGGAGACGAGGAAAATCTAGTGCAATAACTTTCTGTGGTGTCGATACTGTGTGAAGTGGTTTGAAAAATTCTAAGTGCTGCTTGCTTGAACTTTGGAGCCCAAAGTAAGGAGTGCACGTGTGTAGATACTTAGTCGAACACCTCAAGGATGAAGATGGAGGATTTTATAGGGGAGTGAGTCGTTCTTAGGTTGTCGATTCGAGCAAGATTTAAAAATTTGGTGTTTGACTCCAGCAGGAGTCTGCGATGACTGTTTGAATAAGGAATACTGGCTGCGAGCAAGTCAATTGCTGCTCCGCACATCCAGTGCTAATGTTTTAAAATGAATTTATGTGATTTGGCTGTTTTCGAATCAGTGATTTATATATATATAAGTGTCCAAGTTTTTATAAAATGTTGGTAAACGAAAAACTATTGCAAGTGAGGCTTGTCAAATAAAGCGGATGATTTTACATAATAACTCGTTGAATTTCTTTTTGTTTTGTCTACAGTTGGGTTTTTGTATTTTATTTGAAAACTATTTAAATGTGAAAATTGTCCTAATTTAATAAATAAATCTTTATATAATTGTTCGGGAGTGTTGTTTGATTTGATTCATTAATTTGTTAATTTACTAATATTGGAATGTTCTTTCTCTCTCTCTCTACTAAAAATTGCAATTTTAAATTTGAAATCAAAAGGCGTGACGTCACGCCAGTCACACTGACACTCGTATGTGTGTGTGTGTGTTCGCGCTGACACGCTGGAGAATGTACGAGCGAAGTAGAGAATGAGAGAAGGAGAGAGAGAAAGACAAAGACGCGCACTTCAAATTGACGTAAGCTACGTCCCTTTGTACTGATTTGATTTTTAATTGGTAATTGAACCGAATTTTGAGCGGATGTGTATAACAAATTAATTATAAATATAATTCAAGGGAGGGCAAAACGCATATTGCCGTTCCTTGGATATCGACGCAAATGAAATGAAATGAAATGAAAAATGCATGTATATATGTATATATTTTAGTACATAAAAATTTACCTTAATGTATCCTGCTCCTGAGGACGATGGCGCAGAGGAGGACGAGGATTCGATTTTTGTTTAGTTTTGACTGGAGCCCTTATTGTACTCCGGTAGTATATTTTCAAAGTTGGCGGCTAACGCACACAACTTCGTAGTGGTGATCCGGAAGTTGGCGGCTAACGCACGCAAAATCCAAAATAATCCAAAAAAAGATGGAAAGGGAAGACCGGCGGCTAACGCACACAGAAATCGCGGAAAAACTTAAAAGAAACTTAAAGAAAAACTTGAAGGGAAAAGCGCGGACCGACTAACGTACGTCCTTACTTTTCGACTTCAATCACGAAAGTGAAGTATGATTTTCAATTCTTTATCGCGATGCCGAATTTCTCTCCTTCTTGCAACCATTGCAAGATGGTGAGTACAATGTATGCTTAGAAAGCATTTCCTCCCCCGCATTCCAACACGTGAAGTGTGATATTGGACACTTTTCTGGCCTTGAAACTTCTATCTCACTTCGGCCAGAAAAGTGTCGTTGCATTTAATATAATAATATATTTTAATATATTTTCCAATATATTGTTAGCTAACTAATTTGTAAGTTGTAGCTAACTAAGCTGTAATTTGTAAGTTAACTAATAAAAGAAAGGAAATTAGGAAAAAATTGAAATTTTGTAACATAACAGTATTTAGCTTTGGGGGGCCAGCCTGGGTTAAATTGAAAAAAATACATTTTCCAGTTTAATAGGTATAACAATTGTATTCATCACTTTTGATTGCTGGAACTTTTTACACTTTAACTACTCGCACAATTTAAGCTATTTATTCATTATTAAGACCCAAACAGTGTTATTTACCTCTAGTATTGTTCCATCAAAAACATTTAAAATTTTTATTTATTTGACCACTTGCCATAGATTTTCTCTCAATAAAGTAACTTATATGTCACCGGACCAAGTTTATAATACTCTTCGATACCTGCACTACAGATGTATCGGATCACTTTTCTGAAAAAAATTACATAAAAGGTTATTGTGGACACTTTTTGTCCAAAATATTAGGCAATTACTAATATTTTGCACGAAAATGGACAAAAAGTGTCCACAATAACCTTTTATGTAATTTTTTTCAGAAAAGTGATCTGATACATCTCTAGTGCAGGTAATGATGAGTATTTTAAACTTGGTCCGGTGACATATAAGTTACTTTATTGAGAGAAAATCTATGGCAAGTGGTCAAATAAATAAAAATTTTAAATGTTTGTAATGGAACAATACTAGAGGTAAATAACACTGTTTGGGTCTTAATAATGAATAAATAGCTTCAATTGTGCGAGTAGTTAAAGTGTAAAAAGTTCCAGCAATCAAAAGTGATGAATACAATTGTTATACCTATTAAACTGGAAAGTGTATTTTTTTCAATTTAACCCAGGCTGGCCCCCTTAATGCAGTATTTGATTTTACTTATTATTGCTTCAGTAGCTTGATTCGGGTTATTTATTGCTAATATCTCTGACCAATTTAGTGTTTGAGCAATTGTCTTTTGATTCCTATAATTAATTTTTACATTGTTCGTTTGAACAGTATCTCTTCTTATGTTTTTAAACGACATCATAATAGGATAGTGGTCATTAAAAGGTGTTTTCAGTAAATACGTTTTAAGGTTGATTTTCTGCATTTTTATATAGAAGTTGTCTATGCAAGTGCCTTGGTTGCTATTTAAATTTGATGGTCTTGTAATAGAGTGTATTCCTGGACAGTATCCATTTATTAGTAACGTCTGCAAGAATTCTTGGTTTAATGTGTCTTGACTTAAGATATCCATGTTGAAATCACCAACTATAATATTGTTTATGATTTTTTTATTATGCTCTATTAAATTTTTTATGTTTAGTAAGAATTCTGTTTTGTGCATGTCATGCGATCTATAAACTGCTGATATTACTAGTTCTTTATCATCTACCAAAGTTATTTTCGAGTTTATTACACTCAAATTATCAATTCTAATTATTTCTGTTGATTCTTTAATATTTTCATTAAGATATACTACAACTCCATCAGATTTGTTAATTTGACTAGAGTTGTATATCATTTTGTAGTTTGGTATGTTAAATAACTGATGATGTTGTAAATTCCAAGTTTCCGTACATATTATAATACTAGGCTTTAATTTTAAGGGGATGCCTAACTTAATTTTCGTGCTCTACTATACCGACGATTCTCTATGTTCTTTGCTAACCTCTAAGGCAAATTTGATTTTTCAAATAATATTGAAACGGCTTGCTTAATGGCAGTTCTGTTTGCATCAAAATATTATTTACAATTCGTAGAATGTGCGTAAACTTCTTTTTTGGCTGATTTCAATTCCAATTGAAAAATAAGTCAGTATTTTCAGCAATAGGAAATGAAATCAGCCAAAAATGAAGTCTACGCACATTCTATGAATTATAAATAATATTTTGATGCAAACAGAACTGCCATTAAGCAAGCCGTTTCAAAATTATTTGAAAAATCAAATTTACATTAGATGCTATAGCAGACCCTATTGAAAAGAAATATGTATTTTTATTACGTATTTTTGATTCGTAACAAAAATACGTATAAAAATTACGTATGAAATGTTCGTAACAAAGCGTTCGAATTTGTGTGGTATTATTGATACGTACTTTTTTAATCTTCATTTATTTCTATGTTATTAAAAAAAAAAGAAATTAGTTTGTATCCTACTATACTGCCAATTATGGGGATTATCATATCTATGATAACACTCAAACTGGGGGAATGAGCTTAAAAATGATTATTTTATCCATATGAGAAATAAGATCACGTACCAAAATTATGTAACAAAATAAGGTAACAATAATACGTATAAAAGTTACGTAGAAAAATTACGTATTTTTGTTACATAATTTTTTCATAAAAGTTACGTATTTTTGTTACCTTATTTTGTTACATAATTTTGGTACGTGATCTTATTTCTAATGTGGATAAAATAATCATTTTTAAGCTCATTCCCCCAGTTTGAGTGTTATCATAGATATGATAATTCCTATAATTGGCAGTATAGCAGGCTACAAACTAATTTCTTTTTTTTTTTAATAACATAGAAATAAATGAAGATTAAAAAAGTACGTATCAATAATACCACACAAATTCGAACGCTTTGTTACGAACATTTCATACGTAATTTTTATACGTATTTTTGTTACGAATCAAAAATACGTAATAAAAATACATATTTCTTTTCAATAGGGTCTGCTATAGCATCTAATGTAAATTTGATTTTTCAAATAATTTTGAAACGGCTTGCTTAATGGCAGTTCTGTTTGCATCAAAATATTATTTATAATTCATAGAATGTGCGTAGACTTCATTTTTGGCTGATTTCATTTCCTATTGCTGAAAATACTGACTTATTTTTCAATTGGAATTGAAATCAGCCAAAAAAGAAGTTTACGCACATTCTACGAATTGTAAATAATATTTTGATGCAAACAGAACTGCCATTAAGCGAGCCGTTTCAATATTATTTGAAAAATCAAATTTGCCTTAGAGGTTAGCAAAGAACATAGAGAATCGTCGGTATAGTAGAGCACGAAAATTAAGTTAGGCATCCCCTTAAAATTAAAGTCAAAAATACGTAATAAAAATACATATTTCTTTTCAATAGGGGAGAATATAGAGAATTGTCGGTACAGTAGAGCGCGGAAATTATGTTCGGCATCCCCTTAAATTATTTATAAATACTAATAGTTTGTTAAAATTTGCATTAAGACTTCGTATGTTGATGCATGGTATTATTTCCGTGTTTTGGCTAACGTATCTATTTAGAGCATGTAAATCATCTACTATTATTTCGTTATCTATATTATCTAGATAATCTATATCCATTAGCTTCTGAGTTTTTGGTTTAATGTTATACTATTTGGTGACGGTAGCGAATCGACTGATGTATTGCTCGGTAATCTGGGTTTTCTAATTATCGACTGTCTATTGAAGTGTTGCTCTTTATTGTTATCTATCTTACCGAAGTAACGTTGATGCGTTGGTTGCATCGGGTAGTCCGTCATTTCGATGTATTTTTTAATTTTTATTTTAATATTACACATTGTTGACTATCTATTTCACTGTGGTTGATATTGTATTTAGTATTAAATTTGATGTTGTAAAATTCACAATTTGCACATTTAAGATTTTCATTATTGCACTCAATTGCTGTATGATTGCTTGCACATTTATAACATGTGGCAACATTAGGACACTTCTTAAATCCATGTCCAAATTTCGAGCATTTTGGTCAAGGATTTGTATTAATTTGGTCAAAAACTCTACAGTTTTGTTAACCCACAAACACTTTGTTTTTGTTATCGCGAATATGTTTATATATAGCTGATGATACTTCTTTTATTGCACTTATTGACTCAGTTTTTGGATTAACAAATGAATGTAACACTTTACACTTATCTTCAAAGTTGTCGAAATTTCTGATATTAATGTCCTGTTATATTTCTTCACTGTTTTTAAAAACTTTATCAATATTTATGACTTTTATAATTGGTTTTTTCACTTGTGTCTTATCTATCTTCGCATTATTGATTAGTTTCTTTGTTAATATATTTTCAATTGTATCAACACTTTTTTCATTCATACAGTTTATTATAATCGTGTCCTAATTTTTTTTAAATGCACTTTTGGTTTGTATAGTTTTGTCTTTAGTTAAGTAATGTAATACTTCTTTTTCGAGGTTAATGTTACTGTTCATATTTGTTTTTTTTATTATCAATTTTGGCACTCTTTTCACTTGTGGTTTTATATTTGTTAATATTTCGGCATACGTGTTTGTTACTTTGTTGTTGTTATTTAGTTTGTTTGATTGTTTTTCTTTTTCAAGTAATTGGTTCAATAATTCATTTTTATCTTGCGTTTCTTTATACAATTGTTTTAATAAATTATTTTCGATTTTAAGCGATTCAATTTTACTGAAATCTTCATAAATTGTGGTTTCATGCTGATTCCCCACATTTCTTTCACGCACTATATCCTTGATTATGTCTTTTTTAATCTTCTCACATTCTACGAGCTTTAATTGAGCTATGAATTGCCGCGTTGTATCGTTTAATGATTCATATGGTAGATTTGAGGTTATTGTAAAGTTGGGATGGTCTTGACAAATAATAAATGCATTGCTTACAAATTGAATTGCACTCCCTGCATTATATTTAGCCATTAGTTCACTCGTATGGTAAAAGTTTTCACAAATTAAACATACCACTGCTCCAACTTTGGTGCTGGGATTATACTTATAATATTTATTGAGAGGAGGGTCGGGCGGTTGTTTACCTCCCGACGCCATGTTGGCGAATGATATACCTCGAAAACTATTGCTTGGTTTTAAATTCTTTTCAGGAGTGGAAGTGATGCGGGAAAAATTATCCTTTGCTCCCGCAAGAGCAGTCATCCATTGGTTTGGCCAAAGATAATAAGGGTTTGTTGAGTGAGCACGGAGGAAATCACCATATTTGGCATCTGGAGCGACCTCTACCACCACTTGATCCCAGTATCTAAGATTCAGTTATCGACCTCCTGGCGTGTTACCATGTTACTCACCTTTGGGCTCAGTGATTTCTTGCCCTTGATTGCCCAATTACCTACAACGTATGGGCTTGATAATCTGTGAAGACGGAAATGCGCTACCGCTTTACCAAAGGTGTGTTGTTTTTATGTAAGTGCAAGCAATGACTAAGAGTGTTATATAGTCACTGTGCTTAGAAGAGTTAGCGAAGGATTTTCTAAGACTGTTTGGTAGTGTTCTAAAGACTCCTTGGAACAAAGTGTAAGGAATGGAAGTGTATTGGCGCCTGTCGATCAGCCAGCTGTAAGTATAGAATAACCAGGAGTTGAGAAACATCGAATGGAGTCAGTAGGGCTGCACTCCTTTGGACGTCTTGTTTGCAAGCCAGTCAACGAGTCTAGACTTGCTACGCAACAATTTGATAATATAAAGATCTACTAAACTAATGGACGGACAATAACTTTTAGAAGTGAGAATAAGAAGAAAGAAGTTAGTGCGGATAAGCACAATCAGAATCAGAATTGAATTTGCAAGAATTGTAGTGGAAAGTTCTAAATAAGAATTAAATAAGAATTGTAAGAAAAAACGCTAACATGCTTGCCCTTACAGTACGCCACCGTGTACACACGCAATCACGCATTGCCGCCGCGTCTACTTCACGCGCCGCCGCCGCTAGGTGGCAAATGCCTAGCGGCGCGCAACCTTCAACCGAAAGAGGCAACTATGTTTTTTTTTATCTGTTCCTGTTTATTTCTTATAAAAAAATAAGTATTCAAGCAGAAATTAATGATTCAATTATGTTCAGGGGTTGATAACTACCCTGAACACCCCCAAAAACCAATTTCTTTAATATTTCGATATTGAATCGGAATTTCTTGATAAAATCAACGCCTGTTTTTTTTTATTAAATAGTAAGTATTCAGTCACAGTTTAAGGATCCAAATATATCAAAGGGGTGAGAACTCCCCTTAAATATATTGTTTTTAAATATATTTCCTAATGTAAAAATTAGTTATTTTCCTATTAAAAAATTAGAATATATTTTAGAACATAATTATTACACGTTCAATGATATCGTACCACAAAAACTTGTTTGTGCTTAATGATATCAGTGTAGATAATGATAAGCTAAAAAAATATTGATAAGATAATACAAAATATTCATGAAGTAAACAAGACGTATTTTAGTTCGAGTTTAATCTGTTTTCGGTGATTCTGGTCTGAACTAAACGTGGAAATAAATAAAGAAATTCTTAAAAAATATTAAATAACAAGTTTAATTTTTATTTATTTTTAAGCGTCTGTATCTGGAAAATTATCGAAGGAACTACTTCAAACTTGGATTGAAAAAGTATTTTTAGTTCACAGTAACAATGCACCCATATTGCTATTAGATTCATGGAGCGGATAATGTGAAAAAACTGTTAACGAAGCTATACCAAATAACAGAAGTGTCGTATTGAAAACAATACCAGAAGGCACAACTGGTCAGATACAGTCTCTTGATGTATATGGATTTAGATTATGGAAGAACTTTATAAGAAAATTATCTGACATAACACTTCTTATGGATTACGATGTTAACTTACACGAAAGAAATAATATAATCAAGATTCAATCGTTAACACATAACCAATTTTCTTCACCAAGATTCCAAAATATTTTTAAATACGCATGATACAAAAGTGGGTACCTAACTAAAAAACCTACAAGATTTGAAACTCTAGTAGATTTCAGTTTCCATTTTGAAGAGGAACCAATTTGCAGTGTATGTGGAGAGATTGCAATCGTGCGGTGTGGATGGTGTAAAAAGCTGTTATGCATTCAACATTTTTTAATGGATTACCATTATTGTGAGATATATATTCAATAAAATTTGCAAAAAAAAACTTTTAAATTACTAATATTAATTTTGATAAAGATGATTTGAGAAATGTGCCCAAATACTCATCTTTTCATAAGAAATAAACATGCGTTGATTTTTTAAAAAACCTTTCGTGATACTAAAAAAATCCGTTTTCAGAGGCGAACTTTAAGGGTTCTCATACTCACCCACTCTATATAAGTGGATCCCTAAATCTTCTTATAAACTCATTTTTTTATAAGAAATAAACAGGCGTTGATGTTATCAAGAAATTGTGACCCACTCTCGAAGTATTGAAAAAAATGGTATTTGGGGGTGAGTATTAATGGTGGCTTTTACCCGTTTGATATATTTAGATCCCTAAACTGTGCCTGAATACTTACTAATATATAAGAAATAAACAGGCGTTGATTTTATCAAGAAATTCCGATCCAATATCGCAATATTAAAGAAATTGGTTTTTGGGGGTGTTCGCGGTAGTTATCAACCCCTGAACATAATTGGATCATTAATTTCTGCTTGAATACTCATTTTTTTCTAAGAAATAAACAGGTATAGATGTTATCCTAAAGAATCAGATCAAATCACGAAAAATTAAAAAAATCTCGGGGGTGAGTTTTAAGGGTGGTTTCCCCCCTAGACATGCTTACACATGAGCGTTCGAGCTTCTAAACTTTACCCAAATACTTGTCTTTTTAGAAGAAATAAATAAGTGTTGAATTTCGTAAAAAATGTTGATACAACCTGTAGACATTCAAGAAAAACGGGTTTATGGGGTGAACTTTAAGGGCGATTTTCACCCCCTAAATATGAATTTCCGCAGATAAAAAAAAATACGTGTCAAATATTTTTCAAAACTCTACCCTTCTGCCAAGTTTCATAAAAATCGGGGGCGGAGGGCAAGTATCTCTCCCTTGTGAGAGGTCGAGACTCTAGGTCCGTAGAAGGCTAGGAGAGAGGGTTAGTGTTGTGTCCTTCTCTCACCCAACGAAGTCGCCATCTCCAAGACCTTCAAGTTTCCTCGTAGGATTTCTCTCCCGCGGGAGAACAAGAAAAGAAAACTCCGGTTGTCACTCACGCAACAGCGCATCGATGACAAATGGGGCCCGATGTGGGGACCCCTCTTCAAGACGACTGAGTAGGAACTCAGTGGACCCACAAGACTCTACCGACGCGCAGATGCCGTTCAACAGGACTCCGCCTGCTACACCGAGGATAACACCATCACGCAGCAGAGCCAGCAACAAATACATACTTCTGGGAGTATCCAAAACCCAGTGGCGCCCAACACGACATCGCCATCGCCCATCCTCAGCGCACGAGCGACCCGCAGAGGTCGCAGTGATCCTCCACCTGCCGTAGGGAAAACTTTCACACGAGGAATCTGCACCAGACATCGCTTACCTACCAGCAGAGCTCTTTGCATTGGAGCAGCTGAACGTGACCGCACCTCCAGCTCAACTTCCACTTCCAGATCCACCGGCTGCAATCATGGCGCAAGCTGGGAATGGTGCCGGAGCACACCCCCTGCCACCAACCATGCTGAACTGGGAGGCATTCTCGCAGACCCTCTTCGTTCACCATCCAACCTTGCCACAGTTTTATGGCGAGGATCACGAGGATCCAGAGGTCTACCTGGAGCATTGCCAGGAATACATCGAGGCCTACAATCTTCCCAAGCCACAGCAGATACGAACCCTCGAGAAGGGGTTAAAAGGCGCAGCCGACAAATGGTGGTAGTGCTACAAAACGATGGGCGTCGAGTGGCTCCGTTATCAGGAGCTACTCCGCAGCCGTTTTAACAGCGACAGCACCAAGAGCACTCTGGTGGCACGGCTCTACGGAGAGAAGCAGGAGGAAAAGGGAGCAATGACCCTACAGCACAAATACATGCTGTATCAGCGCGTTGGGCCCGATGAACACCTTGATCACGCTTCAACGACCGTCATTAAGGAAGAACCTGAGAGCGCAACGTCTGAATGACTTCTCAGACCATCTGATAAAGGCTCTGGAGCTGGAAAAGGACGAAGAAGAGGAGAAATAAGTCTCCGAGAAGCCTAAGGAAGTAGCCGCCAAAAACACAGCGGTGAAACCAGAGAACAAGCCTTCTCCAAAGTGATGGCACTGCCCGGGTTAACATTTTTACCGCGACTGTCCAGTGCTGATGCAGCGCCAGCTGCCGGAAAACTGGATAGTTGGTGCTTTTTACCATCGATTAGGACAGTGTCAAGAAGTAAATGGGGAGCAGTTCGAGCATCTACGATAATCATAATTGGAAATATTTATCCAATCACGTGAAAGGCAAGGGGACTCACGATAATAAACCACCCCAAAGGGAACAGAAATTACTACGTCCACGCCGTTGTTCCTGGGTAACGCTAAAAGTAAAATCAAATGACCTTTAAGATCAATGGAAATTGTGCTTCTCCATTAAAAAAAAATTGACCTGACCTTATAAAAACCGTCAAGGTCATCTTCAAGGTCAAATCTAAGGTCGCCGTTGAATTCCTTGTCGAAAATTACATCGAATATAACCTTGACATTTTTTACAAATACATCACCTGAAAAGTTATTTGGGTGTTTCCAGACTTTTTGAACACCCTGTATAAAAAATATATAATGATTAAAAATATTAAAGATTTTTATAATTGTTGATATAAGAATCATGGTAATTACAATGTGCGGGGAATTGAATAAACAACTTATTAAAGTAAGTGAGCTTTATTGTACTGAGCTATACGCTTACACTCATACCATAACCTAGAACAGGGATGTTCAAGAATCTTCAGTAGATGAGCAGTTCGTCGTTGACTGGACGATGAGCAGATGAATCGAGAAACACAGAATGAGCTGGTAATGCAGGGGGTGAGCCGCGAACCAAAAAGGCGATGAACGGGTTGAAGAAAATAAAGGCTTCTATTAGCGCAGAAAACAGGCGACCGTGCAGTCCAAGAAGCGATCAGAAGGGGCGGAGCTTACTCCGGCTCGGCTACCTCATGCGCGCAAAGCAGACTAAGCATGTGCGCGCATGACTGCAGCGCCAGTCGGCATAGCAGAGTAGCGACGCGCGCATGTGCTTGGCCGATAACACCACTTGAAGTTTTATGAGTGCAGCTGGGTCGTAAATCCAGCTAGATGAGCAGAAATTGCTAAGCAGGAAACTCAGGAGCTGGTATAGAACGATGCAAACAGGTTGTAAATCCTTCTGTACGTAGAGTCGCTTTGAGCGTGCAAGTGAGTCATAAAGCCACTTGCGTGAGATACTTGAGCCGGTTAGTGGATCATAAAGCTGGCCGGTGGGACGTAAATCCACTAACCATGAGTTGAGATTGAGTAGCGAAGGTCCAGGAACACAAGTTAACGCTGAGCCCATAAGTAAATGTTCTGAAATGAAGAGTTGTACTTTGTAGAAGAGTTGCAGTAAGAGGTTCCTGAGATGAGCTGCTGAGCCCTGTCGTGAGATGTGCGTCTTCACTGATGCTCACCCTCCAAATATCCAGCACGTCTGCTGCAGTTTGTGATAGTCAGCTGAGTGCCTTTTTGAAGTGCTGAGCGGTGTGCTGAGTAAATGAACAGAGCGGTGAAATGAGAGCGATCATGCAAATTGAGATGCTTTCCTTGAGCCTCAAGCCACTGAATGATGTATGCCAGGAACATAACGCCAGGTGATAATATGTGTTCGCAATCTTAGAATTGAATGACATTAGTTCTGACAAATCCTTCCATTACTCGCTGGTGAGTTGATCCACATAAATGTGATTGGAGAATCCATCCACAGATGAGATTGAATAAATAAGCGATGTCGTTAAGCCAGTGGATGGTGAGTGGACGACTAGGGAGTCCATGGCTACAGTAGAGTCTTGACAAGCATCGGTGAAGCCGTGAGCTTCTATACTGGAGAAGTTTCAAGTACTAACCACTTTGGAAATGTGATACTGGCCGGTAACATAAGATCTTTACTGACGCTGAACTTTTTGAGCATGCTTATCCTGGGAGTGGATCATCCCAACTATGGTTATATAGTAGCTGCGTCTTGCCGCACCTTCGTTTGCAAAAATAATAAAACGAATATCCTAGATAACGAATAGACTTAAGGCTGCGTCCACGTACTACGCGCCGAGGCGCCCGTCTGCCTGAAATGCGTAGGAATATGGAACCACTTCAAGCAAAGCGCTGCCGTGTGACGGCGGGCGAAAACTCGCTATACGAAATTTGTACGAGAGAGAGAAGGATAGACCCACTTGGCGTATATAAACCGCGGAAAATTACGGAAAAATCAGCATTCGCTTCTAGGAGCTCCAAGGGTGCGGACAAGGTAGCAATGTGCTACTTATGAATCTCCTTGTAAAAAGCCTATAAGCAGCTTGTCAATAAATGCAACAATTTTAGTTTAAAAATTTTTCTCGGAAAATGCAACCCTGGAGAGTTTTTCCAGGTGTACAGTTACTTTTGTGACACCTGAAGGCATTGTCCCCCTAATGCTCTCTTCCAAAAAGAACTGGGGGAGAGTCGCCAACTTCGCGGAGGGCATCCTTCGACGGAAGAAGGTGGATCTCCCCTAGTGGGTAGGAAGTGACTGCGCCGTAGACTGCCACGTCGCAAACAACCTGGTCCCCTCCCCAAAGTAATGCTTAACGCCGGTTTCCAAGCCAGGTAGAAGATCTCCTCGACGCACTTCCGCCTGCTCCGACCAGCAGATAACTGCAAGGAGCAGCAGACGGGCATGCATCAAGAAGGGTGAGGTTTTTGTGGGTAAGCAAGCACCTTCTGTGCTGGAGAGTCCCACACACCAGGGGACCGGTCCCCTGAGGTCTCATTCAAGAGATTTTTTCTTTTAAATTTTAAATATTTAAAAAAAAAAAATTATTATTATACACTGCTTCCCGCTGCTTATACGATACGGTCCTCAGAGACACTTAGCTTTCGCCATTGTATCCCTATCCCCCTAACTAATCTTCAGTAAAGTGATCTATTCCTGACGCCCTACAAAGTTATTAGGTTGTCTATACCCAATGTGCTGAAAGTTTCAGAGTCTAAGACCCCGGTTCCCAGCCACTTCATGCAATAGCGTGTTACATTTGGGGACTCGCACAGGAAATGTTTTGGGGTCTCTTCCACTTTTTGTCAACATCTACATTGGTTTTCTATTCCCGTTGTTTCGAGTGTATAGCATCGGAGATCAAAATTTTTGATTATTCGTTTGTACAGGGTTATTATTTTTCGAGAGCCAGCCAGTGATAAACTTCCCTAGCAGCTCTTTGACCCACCTATAGCCTTGAGAGTTTTCCCACATATCCCATCTTTCCTTCTTAATTTTGGTTCTTATGACATTATTTCCTTCTTGGTATGGCATCTCCACCTCTCATTCTGGTTGAAGGTCAAATTTAGCTCCTTGTCTTGCAAGTCTATCCGACCTTTCATTACCTTTATAGCGCGAGTGGCCCAGTATTCAGTTTATGGTAATTTTATTTGCTTTAGCCAGTACATTGCTGATTTTGTAATAGGGTTCTCCAAGGTTCTTATAGAGGCTTAGCTATCAGTGCAGATTTGTATAAAATCTGCCCCTAGTAGCCCCTCTCGCTAGATTTGTAGCACATGTTCTAATAGAAGCTATTTCTGCTTGGAAAACCGCGTTGTACTCGCTGAGTCTACAATATGTCTCTATCCTCTTAGGCCCACTTATGCCACAACCAGTTCCTTCTTCAGACTTGGATCCATCGGTATACAATATTTCTCCTTGTCCCAGGAACTGGCTTTTCTTCCATTCTTCTCTGTTCGGTATCCTTGTTTTATATAGTTTCCTGAAACTGATGTTCCTCACAATCTGATCTTGTGACTATTGAAAGATCTTGTCCATCAGTATTTTTTTTTTTGGATGGTCGCATATCCCATCTCCTATCCTTTCCTCTCGCCGCCGCATATCATTCTGTATATTGTCCTCGCCGCCGCCTCTTTGATATCGAGATATAGAAATCATCAAATATTTTTGCAGCGGTAAACTAGTTTGTGAACACAAAGTAGATATTAAAATATTAGTGTCCTTTGAAACTGCCTGTATTTACGCTGTTTCTGTGATTATATAATTTCTTTGTGTATTTAAAGTATTTATTTTACGATAATTAATAAAATTAGCATCATAATCATCTATATAATCTGACATTAACTGATACTCTATTGGTGAATCGTTTTCATTTGTTATATTTACACTTTGAGAATTTAGATAAAAATTAATGCAGTTACTTTGTGAGGTATTTTTATAGCTACCCATACGATTGAACTTATTATTTATTTATTTATTTATTTATTGACCAGAGTACAAGACATTACATTACAAGAGTAACCTAGCAGAGGAAAACTAAATCCTATTCGCTGGTCCGGCATACAAAACAATAAACTTATATACTATGTAACGGGGCTGTTTGCTCTGATTTCACTTCGCGGAGGAGACCTGTCTCCGCGAGATGAGTGCAGTGGGGCACGCACGAGTGCCCCGCGAGGTCCTTACCTCGGGGTGCGCGCGAGCACCCGACGGCGAATACACGTCGCCGCGGCCCGTATACAACGTGAGAGTACGCCTGTACTCTCACTTCTTGTACTCGCGTGCTGTTGCGCGAACGCGCTCCTTGCGTTCGCGTGTCTGTCGTCCTCCTTGACGACAGCTGATGCCGGCCGCTCAGCTCTACGATAGAGTGGCGGTATCCGGGAGATTTAAGGACGAGGAGGGTTTGTCGACGCGTTCCGAAAGGTTAGTACACGGAAAAAAATGTCGCTGCTATACGCTTCGAAGAAAGTATGGTAGTGTTTAATTACGTAAATTTCGAAATGTTAAGCTGTGAATGTCGAAACTGTAAGCTACGAATTCGGAATGAATAATATCGAAGAATACTCCGATGAGTGGAACTTCGGAGTTCGTTGCTTTAAGCCGCGGACTAAGAAGATATGAGTAACGGTGTTCGCAGTCAAAGCGTACGTGACAGTAACCGAACCTAAATCGATCGAATTCTGCACCTTATAGCTTCGTAGTTCGTGGCTAAAAGTAGCGAGCTCCGAAGGTTTTTACGTCGAAGTTTTCTTCGATGTTATTCCCTTCGCATTCGAAGGTTATAACTTCGAAGGTTGGGACCTTTTCATGTCGGAATTCGAAGTAAATAATATCGAAGGGTACTTCACCGTGTGATACTTTGAAGTTCGCTGCTTTAATCCGCGAACTACGAAGCTATAAGTAGCGATGATCGCAGTAAAAGGGTGCGAGTACATATTCAAGTTTGAATGAGTCGAATTTGGTACCTTATAACTTCGAGATTCGCGGCTCAGAGCAGCGAACTCCGAAAGGTTACTCGTCGGAGTAGTCTTCGATATTATTTATTTCGAATTTGTGGGTAAAAGCTTCGAAATTCGATGTGAAAAGGGACAAACCCTCGAGGCAGAGATCGCAAAACCAAAAACGAGGTGTGTGTATCTTATAAATAATACCAAATTTATCACAATGTTTACGTGAAACATAAAAAACTAATATTTGTTAAATTAATAATAAACAATCAATTATTACAATTAAGCAGTAGCTTATTTTAATAAATGTATTATTAATTCAAAAAAAGTCTTGTTAAATAAATATATAGTAATTGAATTATATATAAAGCAATAAAATATAGAACATATATTTTATTACTTTAATATGAATTTGAAGTTTACAACGTTGCATGCAACGAAAATATTTAATTTGTTAGATCGTCAATTTGATACCCTAAATACTTCAAAATAGGTTAACTACACTAAATAAATAGTAAATAAAACAAATTAAACAATTTCCAACCCCTAAATATCCAGGAATAGGGGTTGAAAAATTGCGAATTTTTTTTAAGGGTGATCAACAGACATTCACAAATTTTTTATTGTTTATATCATCTGAGCATCTAAAAAGGTATTCACATGAATTTTTTTTAAGAAATCGAAGCTGTGGAACACTGAAATTTCGATGCGTTCATACTCCGAACTCGCGCCGCGCGCCGTCGCGCATCATAGCAGTGCGCGCGTGCACGCTGCGACCTCGGCGCTCCAACGAATCGAAATTTTAGTGTTCCACAGCTTCGATTTCTTAAAAAAAATTCATGTGAATACCTTTTTAGATGCTCAGATGATATAACCAATAAAAAATTTGTGAATGTCTGTTGATCACCCTTAAAAAAAATTCGCAATTTTTCAACCCCTATTCCTGGATATTTAGGGGTTGAAAATTGTTTAATTTGTGTTATGTACTATTTATTTAGTGTAATTAACCTATTTTGAAGTATTTAGGGTATCAAATTGACGATCTAACAAATTAAATATTTTCGTTGCATGCAACGTTGCAAACTTCAACTTCATACTTTAATTCCAATATTCATTAGACTTTTGACATCATTTTTTGCTCGAAAAGGTGATTTTTGTTGCTCGAATCTTCGCTCCGAAGGTTCGTTCTTGTCCACGTCGACTTTCGAAGCTCTTACCTACGAATTCGAAGTAAATAATATCAAAGACAACTCCGACGAGAAACGCTTCGGAGTTCGCTGCTTTGAGCCGCGAAACTCGAACTTATAAAGTACCAAATTCGACTCATTTAAACTTAAATATGGACTCGCACCATTTCACAACGATCATCGCGACAATACCTTCGTAGTTCGCAGATCAAAGCAGTCAACTCCGAAGTCTCACGCGCCGGGAAATTCTTCGAAGATACTCACTCCAAATTCGAAATTTATACCTGCGGAGGTTCGCATCTTTTTATATCGGAATTCGACGTAAACGTTATCGAATAATAATTCGCCCTGTGACACTTCCGAGTTCGCTACTTTGAGCCACGAACTACGAAGCTATAAGCTGCGAGATTTGATCCAATTTGACTCAAGAATTAATTCGTTAGCTTTCATTGCGAACATCGTTACTTATAGTTTCGTACTTCGTGGCTTAAAGCACCGAATTTCGAGGTCTCACATGTTGGAGTATTATTTGATGTTATTTACGTCGAATTCATTGCTTACAGCTTCGAAATTCGCTGTTTTAAACAGCGAACCTCGGAGCACTGTATGCCGGAGTTTTTTTCGATATCGTGAATTTCGAATTTCGAAGTTTGGATTTACGATACTTCGAAGCGTATAGCAGCGACATTTTTTTCCGTGTAGCTGTCGGGCGTGCGAGCCGACTGCTCCGAACACGCCCGAGTGTTGCCGAGCGAAGCCGCGCGCGAACGCAAGCGCGCGCGCTCCTACGAATTCTCGGCCGCGCCGAGAATCCACCGGCCGATCGCGCGATTTGCGATCGACGGTGTTTACGCGGAGTACGACCTCGCTCCACGTAAACAAACGTCGCGCTCGAGAGCAAGCCGCTTGCCTGCTCTACGTGTACCCACACGTACACGCACACATGAAGGAACGAGTCGCTTACCCGTTCCGCGCGATGTATTACGAACCCGACCTCGAGCTCGTGCTTGAGGTGCCGACGTCGTACCGCGCGGCGGCTCGTATACGAGAGCCGCGACTCCCACCGCACGAGAGTCCGCGACCGCGAACTATGGAGAGAGAGAAAGGCGATAAACCGGGGATACGTTCCCCGCGTCCGCTGAACGATGTTCGACACCAGCGCCTCGACTCCTCGCCGGTACACGCCCGCACTCGCTAATAATGACGGGCGGTACTTACAACAGATGCAGCCTTGGCTCGTCCTTGGCTGCTTCCTCGTTCACCTCGCTCGTTCGCTCGCTTCCTCGCCTCGATCGTTCGCTCACCGGAGTATCCCACACGCGCGCACGTCCGTCGTCGCTGACGGCTCGAGAGAATCTCTCGAGCTCCCAAAATGGCCGCCGCTCACGCGCGCCGCGGCCTAACTCTCCCTCGCGCCGCGAAGGCTCGCGTCGGCGCGCAGGTACCCGATAGTACCTCGCGTCACACCCTCCTCCCAGACGCCATTAAGCTACGACTTTACGGCCTCTGTTACTCTCCGCGAGCCAATCCTCTACAGGTTAGGGATTAAAGGATGAGGGGAGGTAAATAAGTCCAACACGAACTACATCGTTATGATGCAAATTAAGGGCGCGAGGCCTTTATTTGGCCCTCAATTTACAAAAAAAGGGGGGGGGGTGAAGAAGAATCCAGCACGGGCAATCTACTGGTACCTCCTCTTGCTGAGATACCACCCGTGCTGGTCCTTCTTCGGACATTGATTGGCGTGGAGCACGCCTGGCTCCGCGCACACCGAACAGAAGAAACGGCCCGGGTACTGCTCGAAGAGCTCCCGGCGCCGCTTCTCCTTTGCGTCCGCGTCCACGCGGGCTTGGTGGTTGGCTAGGCGTCGCCGTTCCTCCGCCTCCTCCTTCTTCCTTTCGGCGGCCCGTTCACGGCGGCGCTCCTCCTGTCGCCGCCGCTCCTCCTCGAGTCGCCGACGGTTTGCCTCCATGGCGGCCCTTTCGCGCTCCTCCTCCGCCTTCTTCTTATGGTGGGCCTGGTACACCTCGTCGTAGGCTCGACGAGATGCGGCCAGGCCCGCCTGCTGGGCGCGTACCTCCACGAGGCTGAGGGAGGCGCGCGCCATCTCCGCCAGCTCCCCGTTATATCCCTCCGCTCAGCGCAGGAGCGCCCGGTGGGCCTCCTCCAGCTGTCCGACGGCCCACCTATAGTCGTCGGTGGAGGAGCGGATCCAGTCCTCCACCTCCTCCAGCCTTTCTGCGGCAGAAAGGGGCCGCTGTTGAAGGGGGGCGCCGTCCTCGGCGCTTCCTTGATGGGCTGATTGGGAACGGAGCTCCTCTCCGTCCCCCTTCTCGGCGATGCTCGCCGTCGTCGAGGCCCCATTGCATTGCTGCCGCTCGCTATTGCGCAGGGGGCCTCCTGGTCTCCTGCTGAATGGGAGGCGGCTTCGCCGCACGCCTCCGTCTTGCGGGCGACCTCCTGGTCGCTCGCCTCTGGTTCTGACCGGCTCGACGGGGATTGGGGCCCTTCCCCAATCGCCTCCGCCGCCTTGGGGGTCCCCTCCAGGGTGCCCCCGGTCAGGAACGCCGTCGACTGCTCCTCAGCGTCCTCGCTGAGGAGACGTGCAATCCCCTCCTCCATCTCGTACGGGTCCATCTAGGAATGGGACAGAAAGAAAAAGAGGGATTTTGAGGAATGGCTCTCAGAGTCGGTTCTTTCCTGTCAACCGTGTTTTTCTCGCGTCTTACGTTTTGGCCGCGCTGGCCTTGTTCTTAGAACCGGGTGGACGACCCGGTCCTCGCTTTCCCGTCGCGTTTCTCACTTGCGTGACGGTGTGGAACGCTTTACGCGGGCGTCCGCATTTACGCTTTACAGGTTTTTCCTCAGGCTGAGCGCTCCCAGCCTGGGACGCTTGCCCGCTGGCACCGCTCTTCTTCTCATCAGCCTCTGCTGATGGAGTCGTGGGCGCATCCACACGATTCCCGCCTTCCTTCGGAGGTCGGGCGCTGGTCTCGACGTCCTCTTCTTCAGCAGGAACGTCTGCCCCGGGAATGTATGGTTTCTTCTGTTCTGAGTGGATCGGACCCACCGTCCGTCCACTTTGGTCACGCAACGTGTAAGTGTTGCTGCCCAAGATTTCCGTAACATCGTGCGGTCTGGCAAACTTCGGAGCTAGCTTCCCAGCTAGTCCTTTTGCCGCATTGGAAAGGACTTTATTCCTTTTCCATACGAGATCTCCGACTTTGAAGCTCGCCTCACGTCGGCCCGAATTATAGTAACGCGCCTGCCGATCTCGTTCCCTGTCGAAATTCTCCGCTGCCATGTCGTGGACTTCGGAGAGATTCCTCATTCGGAGAGCCCATTCTTCTCGAGCCTCCTCTTCATTTTGTTTTAGTATATCAAGCATCTGCCTCGTATACTCCGAGTCTAAGGGCTTCGGATGCCTGCCGTAGACGAGGAATGCAGGTGTCATTCCTGTGGCACTACTCTTAGAGTTGTTGAACGCGTGGACGAGCTCTGTAAGATGCTCGTTCCAGTGATCATGGTCATCTTGGATGAAAGCCATGATCATGGACGCGGAGACAGATGCGTTCTGTAAATTCGGCCAGTATGGCTTCGCCTGTGGCGCGGCAAAGTGGAATCACTTTCACCCACCGTGTGAATAGATCCTGAAAAACTAGGATGTATTCGTACTCTTTACTCGTCTTGGATAGCGGGCCCATAACGTCGCCTGCGACATATTGCCAGCGGCCCATGAGTTCCGTCGGCGGCCTTTGCTCAGCCTTTATCTGCTGGCAAGTCTGGCATTGCCGCACGTAATTGGCGATGCATGCATCCATACGTGGCCAATAATATTGACGGGCAACCCGTGCGAGAGTCTTCTCTCGCCCCAAGTGTCCTGCTGTGGGGCTATCATGACACTCTTTCATGATATCCCCTTGTTTTTCTAGAGGAACGACGAGCTTCCAAGCCTCGTCGTCCTCCCCCAGGATTCCTTGCATAAGTTGGTCGGGGTTGTAATAAAACAGTCTACCCCCGACCCACTTCATCTTCGGATCGGTGAGTGGTTCCTCTTTGGCTTTCTTAAGCTGTTGGAGGTACCACTCGTCCTGAGAGTTTTCTGTCCACGAGACACCTGCCACTGGTGTCTCCTCGCCCTCCTCCTCGTACATTCGAGAAAGGGCGTCTGGGACATTGTTGATTCCGCCTTTTCTGTGCTCAACAGTGAATTGGTGGCCTTGCAGCTCCAAGGCCCACCGTGCTAATCGCCCTGTCGGACCACTCAGTGTGCGCAGCCAACGCAGACAACTGTGGTCCGTGACTACGCGGAATGCGTAGCCTTCGATGTATGGGCGAAACTTCTTTATCGCCCATACTACAGCGAGACACTCACGTTCTGTCACGCTGTAGTTTCTCTCGTCAGGTGAGAGGACGCGGCTGGCGAACTCCAGTGCTCGCTCCATGCCGTCTTCAAACTGAAGTAGAACTGCTCCGATTCCCGAGTCACTTGCATCTGTTTGCATAACAAACTCATTGTTGAAGTCTGGGCGTTGCAAGACTGGTGCGGAGGCTATGAGAGCCTTTATCCGCACGAATGCGGAGTGTTGTACTTCAGTCCACTCAAACTTATGCTCCTTCTTTGTTAGTTCCGTAAGTGGTTCGGCGATCGTGGCGAGGTTGTTCAGGAACCTCCTGTACCACGATGCCATGCCTAAGAAGCGCCTTAGTAGCTTTACGTTCTTAGGCGGTGGGTACTCCAGTACCGGCCTTATCTTCTCTGGGTCAGGACGGAACCCGTCTTGGTTCAGCACTACCCAGTTATTTTACCTCGCATTGGCAGAAGTGGCTTTTCTGCCGATTGATCGTTAGGCCCGTCTCTCGTAGACGGCCTAATATCTTACGAAGGTGTTCGAGGTGCTCCTCGAACGTTTTCGACATTATGACGACGTCATCCAGGTATGCGAATGCGAAGTCTTCGCAATCTGGAGTGACGACCATGTCGATTAGGCGCTGGAAAGATGCTCCTGCATCTTCCAGGCCGAATGGCATTCTCTTGTACTGGAAGTGGCCCATTCCAGGTACAGAGAAGGCCGTTATCTCTCTGGACGCCTCGTCCAGAGGTACTTGATGGTACGCGTTGCTGACGTCTAACGTAGTGCAGAACTTTGGCGCTTTGGCCTTGCGGAAAGCCGCGTCCATACGTTTCGCCGGGTATCCGTCCGGCGAAACCTTGAGTGTATTGACTCTTCGATAGTCAATACACATCCGGTATCCTCCACCGGATTTCTTGACCATCACGAGCGGGCTTGACCACGGACTCGTGGATGGTTCAATGACGCCAGCGTCCAGTAACTTACGGACCTGCGCGTGCATTTCAGCTTCTATTACCGGTGAATATGGGTAATATCACTGTTTGATGGGGCGAGCATCTCCCACATCAATTGTATGGGTCACCCACGTGGTACACTTAAGTGCGGTCGGCTCCGTGCCGACCATTTCGTGTACAAGTGCCTCGACTTGTGCTCGTTGCTCCTCGGTTACATGGCCTAAGCCTACTGCACCGATCTGGAACATGTTAATTTCTTTAACTGATGCCAGTTGGAGATCCACGTTGACGTTGTCGTCCACCAACGTCAGCTGATTTGATCGCGGATTGTGTACTGAGCCGAATTCCCGCATGAAATTCGTGCCCAAGTAACAATCCGCATCTAGTGCAGGGATAATCGAAACTTTGATATCCCTGCTTGTGCCACCTATTCTGAAGGGAAGGTAAGCACAGCCCACGATTGGGCTCGTGCTACCGTCAGCGAGCTTAGCACCTGCGTGCTCGCTTGGCATAAGTGTTCGGCCGCATGCAGTTATCAACTGCAGGCCGATCGGTCCCATCACTGTGACCGATGCGCCTGTGTCGTACAGCGCGCGGAAGTGGAACCTTGCCACTTCCACCTGTAACCACCATCTGGTTTCCAGGCTTTCCTCCGCAGGGACGTCCGGTAGTGCTGTCCCGCTAACGCCCTGGGAGGTCGTTCCCGAAGCTTCCTGACTAGCTTCGTTGGCGTTTGGGAAAGTAGTTGAGTGCCCTACTTCCCCTGTTGCCCGTTTTCCGGCGAGCAATTAGGGCACTTCGCTCGGATTACGCCTTCCTTATCGCATCCGAAGCAACGAATCGGTTCTTTCGTTTGCCCCTTTTTCTGGCCTTCCTTCTCGCTGCCACTGTTTTTCTTGGCGTTGCCTTTTCCGGAACGGCCATTTTTGTTCGCCGAGGAGGAAGCACCCCTGTTTCCCCCTCCCTGCCTTTGCTTGTTGTTTTCGCGGAAAGCTTTCACTAGCTCTCCGCTAAGCTTCCTTAATAGGTCGGCTATGTCTTGCCGACCTATCCCGGCTATCGGAGCATCGGGCTTCTCCTTTTGTCCGGCGATGTAGCGGCCGTTGCCGCTACTTTTACATGAGAAGACGTCCCTGTCTTCTCGCTCTGCGGTCTGTACACCGTTTCTGGCATTACCGCTTTGGATGGATGAATTCGCGTCCTATCGCCCTTTTCCCTATCCAGGATATATTCAGCTTTGACGCATTGATCCGCTAGCTCGTCTGGCGTGTTGCAGATCTCTATCCTGATAATCCTTTTGATTTCTGGGAGAAGATTCATATAAATCTTCTCGAGCTCTTGGAGCCTAGTCATCCTCGGGGATATCTCACATAACATGCTCTCCATGCATGTCATGTAATGGCTGCTCAATTCCCCGATTTGTTGGTAACGACTCCTGATGTCGTCTCTTAGGCGCTCTTGCCTATCGTGGGCGCAGCCCCATCTGCGACGAGTGGCTTGACAAAAATCTGCTCATGTTCGCCAATCGTGGCTGTAGTTCCGATACCACATACTTGCCACATCTCTGAGTACGTACGGGAGCGACGCCAGCATGTCGCTCTCGTTGAGTTTAGACGCTCGGGCATTGTCCTCGAAACTCTTAAGGAAAGCCTCTACGTCTTCTCCATGTTTAGCCGAGAACGTGACGTTCCATCGGCTAACTATTCGGCTGGGGTCCTCGTGACCTCTGCCTGTGTGATTTAATTCACTTGTGGAAGGACCCATGTATTCTCTCGTCCTTCCGTTCGTGAAATCTTTCCACGATCTGACTGAGTACAGGCAAAAACACGGAAAAATTTATGGGACGGCCCTTTCAATTGGCGGCGCAACTACTCCTAACGTGTAGTGTGAGATTCTCTCTGAAACACGTCTTAGAAAATTTCTTTACGACTGCCTACAGTTTGTAGCACAGTCGCGTTTGAAATGCGTAAAAAAAAACTCTATTTATTTAACGCGACTCTACTTGGAATTCTCGCTGACAAATTCAGCGAGAAAACGAATTTTCCTCGAAAACCTTCGATTTTCGAGGGCAATTTGGACGGGAAAAATTCTCTCTAGAATTTTCTCCCAGACGTGTTTCTGATGTTAGTAAGTTACAATCGGTTGTAAATTACATGTGTTCGCTAGCTAGCCAACACGAGAGGTTCCCTGTCGAAAGCGCGAATTCTTGTTTTGTTTTTGCTTTTGGTTTGTTGAAATTCCGAGTTTTCACTCAACAGCTGCCCGATACAGAAGCAGGTCTCGGCTGCGAATGTATGCTGTTGAATGACTTCTGAACACCCCGTGTGCTCAGTGATTAAAAGCTTTTTGAATGGAAGCAGGGCACGGCTGCGACCGTTCGCTTATTTAATCAGAATTTGGAACTCTCCGTGATTTCCAACATCGTAAAGTCTCTGAACAGGAGCAGGGCACGGCTGCGACTGCTCACTTTACGAACGTACTCCAGGAATTTCAATTTTTGACAGGAGCAGGTTACGGCTGCGACTGTCTGATCGAATAGATTCTCCGAACACGAATACAAAAAAAAATCGAAAAATTTGTTTTCCGCGCAAACCGCTTGCAAAAACCAAAGAAATCGCCTTTTCGCACGTTTCTTCCGCCTGAAGAAACGTTCGCCGCCATGCGAGATTCTCTCTCTCCACCTAAATCTGCTAATGGAAAAATCCCCTGATTTTTCCCCCTTCGATTTCTCAAAGAAAATTCTATTCTTATCCCTCTTCACGAACGCACGTGAACTCGAGAATTTAATTCAAATTTTAATTTCGCGGCTTTTTCACTCTCTGTGAAAAAAGCCCGCCGCCACCTAGCGGCCGATTCGCGAAGCTTCTCCTGCTTCTAGATTACCGACCCGGTCGGTAACCCGATCTGCAAATTCAAAATTTTTTGCTGAAGCAAAACTAAATTTCGTCGCGTCGTGGTCCTGTCCTCCGCTGTACACGTTGAAGGGCGCCAGTTGTAACGGGGCTGTTTGCTCTGATTTCACTTCGCGGAGGAGACCTGTCTCCGCGAGATGAGTGCAATGGGGCACGCACGAGTGCCCCGCGAGGTCCTTACCTCGGGGTGCGCGCGAATACCCGACGGCGAATACACGTCGCCGCGGCCCGTATACAACGTGAGAGTACGCCTGTACTCTCACTTCTTGTACTCGCGTGCTGTTGCGCGAACGCGCTTTTCGCGTTCGCGTGTCTGTCGTCCTCCTTGACAACAGCTGATGCCGGCCGCTCAGCTCTACGATAGAGTGGCGGTATCCGGAAGATTTAAGGACGAGGAGGGTTTGTCGAGTAGTCCCGCAGACTACTCGAAAGAATAACGCGGTCAAGTAAAATTGCAAGTCGAAGGCCTTTATTGCCTCCGTAAAAGAAATTACAATAGACGCGTTCCGAAAGGTTAGTAGCTGTCGGGCGTGCGAGCCGACTGCTCCGAACACGCCCGAGTGTTGCCGAGCGAAGCCGCGCGCGAACGCAAGCGCACGCGCTCCTACTAATTCTCGGCCGCGCCGAGAATCCACCGGCCGATTGCGCGATTCGCGATCGACGGTGTTTACGCGGAGCACGACCTCGCTCCACGTAAACAAACGTCGCTCTAGAGAGCAAGCCGCTTGCCTGCTCTACGTGTACACACACGTAGACGCACATACGAAGGAACGGATCGCTTACCCGTTCCGCGCGATGTATTACGAACCCGACCTCGAGCTCGTGCTCGAGGTGCCGACGTCGTACCGCGCGGCGGCTCGTATACGAGAGCCGCGACTCCCACCGCACGAGAGTCCGCGACCGCGAACTATGGAGAGAGAGAAAGGCAATAAACCGGGGATACGTTCCCCGCGTCCGCTGAACGATGTTCGACACCAGGGAGTCGAGGCGCTCCTCGACTCCTCGCCGGTACACGCCCGCACTCGCTAATAATGACGGGCGGTACTTACAACAGATGCAGCCTTGGCTCGTCCTTGGCTGCTTCCTCGTTCACCTCGCTCGTTCGCTCGCATACTCGCCTCGATCGTTCGCTCACCGGGGTATCCCACACGTGCGCACGTCCGTCGTCGCTGACGGCTCGAGAGAATCTAACACGGCCTAACTCTCCCTAGCGCCGCGAAGGCTCGCGACGGCGCGCAGGTACCCGATAGTACCTCGCGTCACAACTATTTGCAAATAAGCTATTCAATACTTTCTTCGTTTTGCGAAAAACAAAGATAGTTTAAATATTTATAGCATTAATCCAAGAAACTATTTCTAAACTTAAAACTAGATAGAAATCGATTAGATTTCAATTTTGTAATATTTCTCGAATTTTTATAGATAACATTATTATATTTCAATATTTGCTTATATTAATTAATTATGAGCCAAAGATGGTGTTACATCAATCCACTTCATATCTTGCACTTAGATTCAGACATTTTTGCTTATCCAATCTTTGATTTTATTAATATCAATTTTTTTATCAATATCTAGCATTTTAAACTCATTAGGAAGATTATTATAAATTTTTATCGCTTTGATTTTACAGCTTTTATCACTATTTTACAGCTTTTATCTTGTCAATTCCTCCATTTTTATTTTTCATATTATCAATTATCTTTATTATTTCGTGTTTGTTTGTAGGTTTTAAGAAAATTGAATTTGGACACATATTTGGTAGATGTAATGTTCTACTTCTAGGTGTTTTTATCTTATCACTCATGTCCAATCCTATTTTACAATAGTGCTCGTTCATCGCATTTGCAATTTCATGTTGGTCTTTTAATGTTTTTCCATGTTTGGTCTTTATTTCATTTATACTACAATCTCTTTCCTTACTATTACCTAGCTTATCGTTTATTATAGACCATAAGTTCCTATAATTATTACAGTTTGATTCGATGAGTCGACTATCATATTTATTTTTTGCATCTTTAATCACCTTATCTAGGACCTTTGCATAGTTTTTGTATCCAATTTTAAGCTTCTCATTGTTTGGATGTTTTTTTAATTCCTTGTATATTTCATCTTTTTTTTACATGATTTAATTATTGATTTTGTTATCCAATCCTTCCTTGGCTTATTATTGGTTTTATTATTTTATTTTTTTTATATTTCGATGACTTTATACATTCTTGAATTTCTTTTATCATAATATTTAGTGCTTCATTAGGATTTACTATATCATTGTATCTGTTCCAATTTATTTCATTTATTGACTTTTCAAGTTTTTTATAGTTGACATTGCTTGTCTTATTCTTTTCTCCAATATTTTTGCTAATAGGTTTTGCTATATCAACAAAGAGTGGAAAATGATATGTTAGAGGTATATTTAATTTGAAAGTTGTTGTATTCAAACTTGTAGTTTTTATAAATATATTGTCGATACATGTTCCACTTTCGTTGCTTAGATCGTATGGTCTGGTTGTACAAATAAAACCTGGATAAAAATCCTTTTCCATGAAGTTACTAAGGAATTCAAAACTTACTTTATTATTATCCGTTATATTAATGTTAAAGTCACCAATAAATAAGTGATTTTTAATATTTTTCTTTAAATTTAGATATTGCTTAATGTTTAATATAAATTCAAGCCAAGATGGCGGAGTGGGAATTGCCTCCGGAGGCAATTCCTCCTGATATTTATTACAAATGTCATCCGAATAAAATAAACTCAACTGTGATATGTGTTCTATGTGAAAGTGTGTGGCACAAAAGTGATTTTAATAGGAAAAAAGGTGTGAAATATATATCGGCCGTATTAGCTATATGTGATGAACATCCGGAAATTAACATAACCTCAATAAGGGAACCATACGGTGATGCACGTGTGGCACTAGCTGCACTGAAAAAGAATCTTATAAAAAAAGAACGAGAATGTACAAACTCATATACATGCTATAACCAACTAAGAGCGCAATAGGAAATGCTATCAAAAAAATATAATGATTTATTAGAAGCAAATGCAAGCAAGTCAATGGTCATGGATACAACTTTACACGAAAATAATCAAACTGCGCTACAATCTGAAAACTTATTACTCAAAGAACTGAATACTGAACTAAAGAGTAAAAATGCTGTACTTGAAGAACTCAGTGCATTACAAAGAGAATCAACTAAAATTAACAAGAAAACTTATGCGGAAGCAACATATAAACAAAAACTAACTGAACAACCCAAAATAATACCAAAAATTATTATAAAACGCAAGGATAAGAGTGATAAAACAAACATGAAAGAAAAAGTTTTATATTATTTAACAAAAGAAAAATCTATTCAGACGAAAAAAATTGATATACGTGATAAGGATGAAATCAAAATCAGCTGTGTCAACCAAGAAAGTACAAAGGCAGCGAAAAAACTCCTCGAAATTAAACTCCAGCATATATGCAGCGTTAACAAAGAAGAACTTAAGAAACCAGTTATAAAAATAATAGGTTTTGACAATATATTCAAAATGGATAATAAATCTCTAGAGAATGATATAAATACTAGAAATTTTTCAAATTTCATTGAAAAAGGTACAATACTAAATGTCTCAACTAATAACAAAAATAATACAAATACAGTAATAATGGAGGTTCCAGCATCACTACATAAACATATAAAAGAAAATAAAAACAGACTATTTGTAGGTTATCAGAACTGTAGAGTATTTGATGTTGTCAATATCAAACCATGTTTTAAATGTGCCAGATTTGAACACAACTCGTTTAAATGTACTAACACACATAAGTAGTTATAGGCCCACTATGGAGCGTCACAACAAACCCCCACTCCTCCTCCCAGAGAGGCAATGACCGGAGGAGGAGTGGGGGGGGGGTAGACGCTCCACAGTGGGCCCAAACTACTGAGTCATACTGTAGAGAGTGTTCGAAACTGCTGACAACACTTTATTGTACACACATATACACACTTACCATTCTTTATTTTTCCCCCGATGTTCGCTGGTCTCTCTCTCTCTCTCTCTCTCCTCCCCACACTTACATGAACGGGGACATACACTTTGAGTCAGAGGTGCAGAAGGGGGAAATCTACCCTCTGCACCTATTGCAATAACGCCAAACAATTTTTTGCTCACTTATTTGTAAGTAATATTTTCTGTCGCAATAAACGCAAGCGTCTTGCCGACACACTTTTTTTTTCCGCACTAGATATTAACTGCCCCAAGGTACTCGAGGTCGTGGCGGTGGTGGTGGTGGTAGCAGCTATCTCCTTATCAAAAAACTTGAGGAAACCTTGACGATACCTTTCCTCTTCCTCGCTGTAGCTATCGGCGTTAAACCCACAAAATTGTGTTGCACTGCTACTGCTGCCAACAGACACTTTCGACGGGGTCGGGGAGTTTTCCCGTCGCAATCTTAAATAGTTCAATATTTCAATCTCCCATTCCCCGACGTATTGAAAGTCTTGTAATGATTCGATAGCCGTATTAATATTCATTTTTTAAAATAAGCCCGACAACTTCCGGAGATGCTACTCACCCGGGAGCATCCTCGCAACTGAATTAATATTTTGTTATGCAGTGCAAACCGCATCTTAATTTTTTAACGCTGACACGAGCGCACGGTAAGTTGCAGCTGTGTGCGAGTCTGCTGATCCTTACAGTCCTCGAGAAAGCTCCAGAGATGCACGTGATGTCTCGAGGTCAAATCAAACGCTGCATTTTTTTTTTTTGTTGATATGCCGTACAAATTATAGCTTAATTCTCACGCTGAGACGTGCACACGGGAAGATGCAGCTGCGCTCGAGTCTGCTGATCCTTGCAGTTTCGAGGAAGCTCCAGAGATACACGCGTATGCTTACTATTGTAAGCTACGGAGGCGTCTCGAGGTCAAAACAAGCGCTCTATTTTCTTGTTGATATGTTGTGCTAAACCATATCTTCATTCTCACGCTTAGACATGCGCGCCCCGAAAGTTGTAGATGTACTTGAGTCTGCTGATCCTTGCAGTTTCGATTCGAGAAAGCTCCAGAGATGTACGTGCATGTTGGTTATTGTAAGCTACGGAGCGTGTAGCTGACATCAAATTTTAAGCTGCCCGATGCGGAGAAATCATATACCTCGAGGCAAGCTTCTTCCACGAAAATGAAAGCAGTGAAACTATGAGTATTGTTTTTTAAGTAATATAAAATGCTGAAGAGTATGTACTGATGACTAACAACCATCTGCATCTGACATCAAATTTTAAGCTGGTTGATGCGGAGAGATCATATCTCTCGAGGCAGCTTTCTTCCACGAAAATGAAAAGAAAATAGGGGTATATAGTGCTGACCGAAATGCACCCGAATATTCCACAATCCCCTCTCTTCTCTGTAAAAATCTAGCTCTTTAAATACAGCAAAATCCACAGCGTTAATTTTCAGTTCACAAGTGATCTTAAAGACAGATAGTCGTTACTTATTTGAAATGGATATATCCAAAAGTCATGCACACAGTGTTCTTGCTTGTACTCTACGTGTATGTGTGGAGCGAGACCCATTTATTAAAAATATTGCTAATATATGAGAAAAGAAAATTTAAAATTATTATCAAAGGAGGTGTTATTAAAAAAATTAAAAAGTATTTTGTCACATTGTGCATTAAGCACACTTAATTATCTATTTAAACGTGGACTGTTTAATAATAAGTGTGTTCTATCAATGGTTGTGGAAACAATTCATCGTAGGAATTATCAACAACATGCATCGATACAAGAGATATTATTACAGCATGGTAAGTCTTTTTCTGATAAATTAATTTACGATCTGCTTGAGATATATCGACGAATTTTTAACTATATTTACATTACATACCCTTCAGTCTATCCCAATTTGAAAAATAAAAAAATTTTGAAAATTACCGAAATTTAAATTCTGTAAGTGGTCGAATCGATCTCACCCATTTACAAAAAATAATTTTCTTCAATTCTAATCGAATCCTCAATTTGACTTGAAATTTAGATTCTTCGGTTCGCGATCTACGATCCATTAAAAAATCATCGTTATCGCTTCAATAGAAAAAAAGTTAATAATAATTGTAAAAGCTAACTTTTTATTAAATAAAGATATTTTGACGATTTTTTAACAGAAGCTTCACCCTCAGCTCTTCGGTCGATCTCAGCGCGAAAAATTAAAAAATTTTGAAAATTACCGAAATTTAAATTCTGTAAGTGGTCGAATGAGTCATGTGCCTGGGTGATAAGACCTGGTCGAGCACTCGTCTCGCTTGCTCTTATCTCACGTTCACTCGATCTCACCCATTTACAAAAAATAATTTTCTTCAATTCTAATCGAATCCTCAATTTGACTTGAAATTTAGATTCTTCGGTTCGCGATCTACGATCCATTAAAAAATCATCGTTATCGCTTCAATAGAAAAATTAAAATTTTTTTTAAATGATAAGGGATATAAATTTTTTTGGACAGCTATACAAGAAATGAGTGATGACGTCGAGGTTGATGATGTTATATTAAATTGTGAAAGCAATATTGATAATGAAGAAGAAGAGAACCTTCGTGTTATGGAGGAGGAGGAGAGGTTGCAGACAGACCTACACGTTGAGGAGGAGGAGACAGGTTCATCATCATCGTCATCATCATCGGCAACATGCAGCACATGTTCCTCCACCGATGAAGAAGAAGAGACGGGATGTAAGTTGAACGCTTACACAAAGCATAGATTCATTTTATTTTTATTGAATGGATTTTTTTTATTTTACAGTTTCCTTTTTACAGAGTGGACAAGGAGTATCAAGACAGGATGTTCAAGAAGAAGTTTTGCCCAATTTTATAGTTGAGGAAGAGTCATCTCGGTTGTATAGAAGATTTGGAATGGAAGGTATCGAAATTCAAGGTCGGATTCCCGCCCCACCTGAAGGTGCTAATATTTTCGAGTGGTTAGAAGGATGTATGAACCGGCTACACGCCCGCCTCACTGCAGGTCGTGATCCAACAGATTTTATTGGTTTAACTATAGAATCTGTTCATTTCAATCAAGGAGGTTTATGGCTATCTTTTCGACTCATCGAAAATTTTGATGTAGATGACTTGTGGCAGATGATATTTAGTGCGGTCCAGAGTGCCAGTAATTTTAACATTGACGATTCTTTGATAATTAAATGTGCATTAGTGAAAGATGTGAGAGGTCAAGGACGTGTACGGTTAACGGAAGAATGCGTGAACAAACGCTCGATTTTAAAAATTCGTAATGATGATGATCTATGTCTACCACGGTCTCTTGTCGCTGCGACTGCATACAGTATTAGAGGTCAGATAAGGTCGGGTGATTTACATAAATATTGGAATAAAATCCGTCAATGGAACAGTAGTTTTCAAAAACAAGAGGCTCTGAAACTTGTCAATATGGCACAAGTAACGATCCCCCCCGAAGGCTGTGGAATTCCGGAAATACATCAGTTTCAAAATTTTCTTGCTAACCATGGTATAGCTATAGTGATATACTCATTTCATACCTTTGGTACGGGCAGTTTACCTCTTCACGATGGGACAAGATTCGTAATAGATATTTACGGAAACATACTTCACACACTTCGAATAATGTATTACGAAAATTCGAATCATTATGAGCCGATTCTAAATTTGGTGGGTGCATCAGGAAGCAAAGGATATTGTATACCGTGCAATAAAAGTTATAAACGTGTAGAAGATCATAGGTGCTCTAACCGCTGTTATAAGTGTTTAAAAACACCAGTGTGTGATAGTACTCAAAATCAAAGGAAATGCGATCAATGCTTTAGGTATTTTTTTGGTGCTGATTGTTTTAAAAATCATTTAGCGCAAGGATCCTTTAACAGAACAAGAACAACCGTATGTGAGGCAATTAAAATTTGCCAAACATGTCACAAGACTGTACGATTGTTCAGTCAATCAATGCGTCACGAATGTGGGAAATCTTTTTGCTCTGTGTGTAATGAAAATTTGCCAGTTGGTCACTTATGTTACATGCAGCCAATTAAATGTAAAAATGTAAGACCACATAGCTTATTTTTATTTTATGATTTTGAAACACAACAAACCGTGTCAGTATTAGGTGATGATGATAAAAAAGTACATATTCCTAATTTATGTGTGGTTCAACAAGTCTGTACTTTTTGTATTGATGATTGTAATATTTCTAATAATTGTGAACATTGTGGTGTGCGTGAGTATGTTTTCACCAAAGACCCTGTCAAACAGCTAGTAGACTTAGCACTTGAGCGAAAAACATCTTTTAAAAAAAACAATTTGCATAGCACACAACTCGCAAGGGTTCGATGCCCAATTTATATTTAAATATCTTGTTGAGAATCGTAGAGGATGCGTTAAACCATCGGTGATCCTGAATGGTACAAAGATTATTATGATAGAATACATAAATGTAAAATTTATTGATAGTCTTAATTATTTCCACATGCCATTAAGCAGTCTCCCAAAATCTTACGGGTTACTGGAGATTGAAAAAGGTACATTCCCACACTTATTCAATACTCCTGAAAATCAATCTTATGTTGGTCCTTTGCCGCCGATGGAAATGTATGCTATCAACTCTATGACTTCTGCTCATAGATCAAAATTTCTAGAGTGGTACAATGAACAAACTGCATCCGGTTATGTATTTAATTTTGAAAAAGAAATTGTAAAATATTGTAAACAAGATGTAAACATTTTAAGACAGGCCTGTTTAAATTTTCGATCGAATTTCATGAAATTTAATGTAGATCCATTCGAAGAATGTGTTACTATAGCCTCTACCTGCTTACGTGTGTACCGAAAAAATTTTTTAAAAAAGAATCAAATAGGCATAGCTCCAGTAAGAGGTTACCGAATGGCGGATAATCAATCTAATAAAGCAATTCAGTGGTTATACTGGATGGAGCAGGTTTTAGCTCGAACTATCATTCACGCTGGTCGGGGTCGGGAAAAAAACACTTATAGAAGGTATTCGTGTCGATGGGTTTTGCGAACCTGAGGTAAATGAAAATCATAAGGGTGTCGTTCTTCAATTTCATGGTTGTTTCTGGCATGGCTGTCCTCGTTGTTTTAAAATGAATAGAGATGAACCTTTTACATGTGGTGAATCAATGGATGATAAATATGAAAAAACTTGTGCTATTAGCGAAAAAATTAAGGCAAGTAACTATCAACTAATTGAAATGTGGGAGTGTACCTTTAACCGAGAAATTTCAGAAAATGTCGACTTAAATATACAGGGTGTTCGAAATGTTCCGGACCCCCCACTTATAACATAAAGTAAGCATTTTGGAAAAAAATGTTAAATACAAAAGTTGTTAAGTTTTGAAGGTTGAACTAAATGATGACCTTGGATTTGTTATTGGTTATCATTTTCAAGGTCATTTAAAGGTCATCTTCAGTTTTTTAAATAGGGACCCCTATTTTTTATTTCAGATTCTGAAAGAGCACAAAATTTTACATCTGAAAGTTATCTTCAGCTTATTAAAAAAGGACTCATTTTGTATTCCGGATTCTGGAGGAGCATTAAATTTTAGGTCTGGAGATATGTACAATATCCACGTCATGGTCTACATAGGACACTTGGGGGTTATTAATTTCAAAAGCAAAATAATCTAACCGTTTTACATGAACAGTTTTTATTGCAATAATTTTTTGCAAGGGTTACGATTTTCTACGCATGATTCATAGCATTTTCAGGATCGTTACTTGTACCTTAGAAGATTTTGCTCACTATTCTTTTTAGGAATCAGTTCATTTATAATTGTTAATTAACAATTGTTTACTCCTATTTACTTTTCTGTTTTCAAGAGTTAAGTGAAGTTCTCTTACTTCGAAATTCAGATAATTGTATTAATTTTCAATAATTGTACTTTTAATCGTAGTGAAAAATGGCACATCTTACTGAACGAGAAAGAATATCTTTGTTGATGATGCAAGGGTGGGGTGATCAAGAGAGAGATTACAAACAGGTACAGCGTTTATTCAATGAAACATTCAGAGTTGAAGAAAACAAACCTATTTCAAAAAGTACCGTAATTCGTACAATTAGACGTTTTGAAGAGACAGGTGGTATTAAAGATCGTCCTAAATCAGGTAGATCCAAATCATCGTCTAATGATGAAAAGAGCTTAGACGTATTACAATCATTTATTGAGGACCCCCATTGCAGCATCAGACGTTGTGCACAACAGCATGAAATGGGAGCTGCACCTGTGCACAAAATTTTGAAACTCAACAAATGGCATCCTTTCAAATTAAAGTTGGTACAGGAATTATCTGAAGATGATTTTGATAGAAGGGTAGAGTTTTGTGATGTAATGATGCAAATGATATCTGATGATCCTTTGCTCCTCAATAACATTGTTTTCTCTGATGAAGCCACGTTTGAGTTAAGCGGAACAGTGAACAGACATAATTGTCGATACTGGAGTAACATCAATCCACATTGGATGAGAGCGGACCACACGCAACATCCTGAAAAAGTAAATGTTTGGGCTGGCATATTTAATGGAAGAGTACTTGGCCCTTTCTTTATTGAAGGTAATTTAAATGCTGCAATGTATGAAAACATGCTTTGAGACCAAATTATACCTGCTATACGGAATTTAACGGGTGGAAATCAGGACGAAATTTACTTCCAACAGGATGGTGCTCCTGCACACTACGGTATTCATGTTCGCCGATATTTAGATGCAACATTTCATGATAGATGGATTGGGCGGAGAGGTACAATTGAATGGCCACCTCGGTCCCCAGACCTAACGCCTCTTGATTACTTCCTTTGGGGATACTTGAAGGATAAAGTTTATGTTATAAAACCACGTGACTTGGATGATTTACGCCAAAGAATCACTGATGAAATAGCCTTGATACCTCAGCAAATCTTGCGAAATGTTGTTGCAGCCTTTTACAATCGGTTAGCACATTGCCAAACGGTTAATGGGCAACAATTTGAACAGTTGTTGTAAAAAGTTCCTGTCAACGACATTTTAAAAAAATTCAGTTTGGGCGAATAGTCCACTGTCTTGATTTAGTTAGCTGGGCCGCCGATAGTCCTGCCTTAGCTGACTGGGCCGCTAGTGTTCTTGTCTTAGTAGGCTGGGCCGCCGATGGTCTTGCCTTAGTTGGCTGGATCACCCATGATGTTACCTTAATTAGTTGTACCTCCCGTGCCTGAGCAATAAGGCTCATTTTGATTAGACATTTTTTTATTTATCATTTTCCCCCCCGAGGTATGTAGTTGTTGGGTCTAAGGCTTATTTTGATTAGACATTTTTTTATTTATCATTTTCTCGCCCGAGTTATGTGGTTGTCTGGCCTAAGGCTTAGTTTACGCCAGTGTCAATTACACCTTCTACAATCCTAATGCAGAATTTAGCGCTGGTGCAAAATGGAGAATTACAACTAGGAGGCTTAATTTGGAAAACTAAAGTTAACCTTCAAATGACCTTGAAAATCAAGGGCAATGTCAATTTAACGCCACCATAAAGTTTGTCTTGCAAAATCAAATTACTTTAGTATTGGTCAGATACGCTCAAAGTTCTTAATAATCGGGATTTCTTGGCTTTCTGCTACTAAATAATCATTTAACCACTAAATGACCTCTGTAGGTCATTTTGAGCCATAACGTTGGTACATATCCAGATGTAAAATTTTGTGCTCTTTCAGAATCTGAAATAAAAAATAGGGGTCCCTATTTAAAAAACTGAAGATGACCTTTAAATGACCTTGAAAATGATAACCAATAACAAATCCAAGGTCATCATTTAGTTCAACCTTCAAAACTTAACAACTTTTGTATTTAACATTTTTTTCCAAAATGCTTACTTTATGTTATAAGTGGGGGGTTCGGAACATTTCGAACACCCTGTATTTATAGAGAAAAACGTGTGAAGATAGTGAAAAAATTAAGTACGTCGATGTATGTTCATTATACCCGTATATTTGTAAAACCGGTAAATATCCGATTGGTCATCCTCAAATATATATTGGTAATGAATGTTGTGAATTATTAGGAGATCATTTTTTAGATATTTCTAACATTACATGCCTTAGCATGTGTGATATCCTCCCACCTCGTAACCTATACCATCCAGTTCTACCTGTCCGGTTGCATGGAAAATTAATATTTCCATTATGTCGCTCATGTTGCGAAGCGATGATTCAAGAAGATTGTCCTCATGATGATCCGAACGAGCGCGTATTGCACGGTACATGGGTGTCAGAGGAGATAAAACGGAGTGTAGAGTTGGGATACGTAATTAAAGATGTTCAAGAAATTTGGCAATATGAAATGACTCAGTACGATGCTCAATCAAAAGACGGTGGTATATTTGCCTCTTATATTGATGAATTTTTCAAACAGAAAACCGAAGCCTCCGGATATCCTCCAGAATGTGTCAGTGAGGAAGATAAGGAGAGATACATATACGGCCTTGAAAGATCCGAAGGTATACAGTTAAATAAAAATAATATCACTTTTAACGCTGGGTTGAGATCCGTAGCGAAATTGTGTTTAAATTCTTTATGGGGGAAATTAGGGCAAAAAGAAAATAATGCCAAAAACGGAGGTGGTAACAGAAGCCAAAAGATTAAATGATTTACTCAATACCCCAGAAATTGAGATCACTGGCGTGCTACCAGTTAACGATGAGATATTGTACGTCGGGTGGAGGTATAGAGATAACACGTTCTTCTCGAGCCCTACCAATAGCGTTGTTATCGCAGCGTTTACGACAGCTCAAGCTCGATTGAAATTATTTGATTATTTAAATGAACTAGGTTCTCGAGCATTATATTATGATACAGATTCAGTTTTTTATGTAAGCAAAGATGGAGAACCCGATTTACCTGTAGGCAGAATGCTGGGTGAGTTAACAGATGAGTTATCTGAATATGGTGTCGGGAGTTTTATCACCTCTTTCATTTCCGGTGGTCCAAAATTTTATGCATACAAATTTAAAACGTCTACAGGTGACGAAAAATGTGTATGCAAAGTAAAAGGTATAAGGCTGAATTTTGTCAACAGTCAAAAAATCAATTACGATAGCATACGCGACTTGGTGACTGGTTGGGGTAATGAAATTACTCTATCGTCATCCGCTATTCGAAGATCGGCTTTCCATGAAGTAATGACAGTTATCGAAAAAAAAACTTGCAAGCCTGTTTACGGAAAGCGTCGATTTATTGGGTTGGACAAAAGTTATCCATACGGCTACAAAGTGGGTGAATAAAAGGAAAAGGAGGAGGGGATACACAAATAAACAGAGTAGTAGTAGTGACGGTGGTGGTGGAACTACGAATCAGAAGCTTTTATTGAAAAAAGAGGAGTGGGGGTAGGGTGGGGGGCTGTTGCAAACACAGCTTTTTATGAATATAAATTCCCGTCTCGGCGACTAGATTCAGTCATACGATAGTGGAAATTGCAGTTAGATATCACATTTAACACAGTTTAAGTTTGAATATGGAGCAGATCAACGCGGTAGCGAAAACTCCTTTTTCATATCCACCCACCAGAAGTTTAAAAGATTTAATTGTAGATAAACGTTATTACGTTAACTTTATAAGAAAAGCTAACACCAAATATGGCACTAAAGTATTGTTAACGCTTAAAGAAGATATTTCATCAGAGTCATCGGAATTCTCATTGTTTCTACCCAGCAGGATAAATAAACTACTTATCAGTGATACGAACGTCTATAACAACTTTGAAAAGGATATCACTACGAAGAACGTATATCTCAAGTATCTTGCCAATGGAGAAATGGAATTCAAAGAAGAAGAATTAGAAGAAGAAGAAGGATCGAGAAGGAGGGAATAAATCATCCACCCATGCAGTACAACTAAATCCGAAAAAAGAAGAAAAAAAAATTGTGCGGTTTAGTGATAAGGTGAAAATTCAAATAATGTATGTATGGGGGTTTGCAAGTCGTACAGCACGAGTTGGTATGTGGGAGGAGGATGCTCGCGATCGAGAACGATTTAATATGAGAATACAAAGAATTGAGAAAATTATAGGTTATGTATTTAATCTGAAATATGCTGAATATATAAAAAAAAAGTTGTAATTGAAAGCGTTTTAACATAAACATACAAAAAAAAATAATATGTGAAAATTATTGTAGATTATGTATTTACTTTTAAAAGATAAATGAATAAAAAAAACATATATATATTTTTGTCTTCTCTCTCTTTCCTTCCCTCCCACTCCTCTGCACAACATATGATAGCAAATAAGATATTATTTATATTAAAAAGTAACATCGCGCTGTTAAAATATTAGTCTTCAATATGGATACGCGTTGGAAACATCCGTGGACGTCGATGCTTTGCGGACCAACTGGGTGTGGTAAAACTGAATTTGTAAAAAAATTCTTAAAATACATTGATCGTATGAGTGATACTAAATTTGACCGTATTATTTTTTATTATGCTGAGTGGCAAGCGGGTTACAGGAATCTCGGTAAAAATATTGAATTTCGCGAGGGACTTCCTAGAAACGAGGATTACTCAAGTGATCCAAGACCGAAACTACTGATTCTCGACGATTTAATGCGGGAGTCTTCTTCGAGTAGTGCTATTGTGAATTTATTTACAAAAGGCAGTCATCATAATAACCTTAGTGTAATTTTTATAACTCAAAACATTTTTCATCAAGGTAAAGGACAGCGCGATATATCGCTTAATGCACAGTATATTGTAGCATTTCGAAATTTACGCGATCGTACACAAATAAAACATCTTGCGCGTCAATTGTGTCCTGAAGATCCGCGCTTCTTACAAGAGGCATACTGGGATGCCACCTCCCGAGCATTTGGCTATCTTTTGTTTGATTTGAAGCAAAGAACACCGGATAATTGTCGATTTTGTGCTTGTATCTTTCCCGACGACGAATTCCACTACGTATATATTCCTCGAAGACCGATAAAAGCCGCTGACCCTTGTAATGAGCTTTCAGTTCTATCTTTATGATGGCGGGAGGGAGTCGCAGGATTATTAGTCAAAAACACACTGACATATTACGTGCGTTGTATCATCTCAACCCAGAACAACGAAAGGCACTTCTTCAAAAAGCAGACACAGCACTTATTAGATATATTTGTGAGTGTGCTCTAAACGTGCTTCAAGGTAATATACCACTTACAAAGACTACTAAATCACGGTTACGTAAACACGCTACTGTTTTAAGAAAATTGGCTAATTCTTCAGATAATTTCTCAAATAAAAAGAGAATCATCGTTCAACACGGAGGTTTTCTCCCCCTTCTTTTGGCACCTTTAATCGGGACTGTTTTATCAAATTTAATTTCCAAATAAAAAATAAAAAATAAAAAAAAATGGAGCATGCAAAGAAGATGGTTTTACTGCCGAAGGAAAGCGTGGATCGCTTACAAAACCTGTCGATTCATGGAAAATTAAATTCTGTTCAAACTCCGGGGACAACAATGAGTAGACTCGATGCTGAGATGAACGACATCTTGAATTCTGTGGATAGTGTAAATCAACGTGAAAAATGGGAGCAGTATTCTCAGGTGTTGCAGAGATATCTACATTTTAAGGATTCTGACAGTAGACATAAGAAAAATGATGAAGTGAAAAAGATGGATGAGGACGAGGAGGATGAGGGGGAGGAGATCGGTGACACTGCTGACCCCGCAGATCAAATGGATGCACGCATCGTATCCAGTGTTCCGGCAAAATACAATGATAAAGCAAAGTACTTGTTAAGGTATCTAAGAAATTTCAGCAGAGTTAGTTGGGGTGCTGATGGAAAAATTTTTATAGATGGCGTTTTGATTCGAAAAGCAAACATTATTGACCTTATAAACGATGCAATGAGGGAGAGAAAAAAGATACGGCCACCTGCAGGGTATCCTCAGTTTGCCACAGCTCTTCGAGAAGCAGGTGTGCCTCGAGAATTTATCGGAAACACTCGAGTCTTGCAGTTTATGGACACTTCATTTTCAACTTCATCACCCAAGCTTAATAAGACTAATTTATCGGAGAGAACTTTGAATAAAAGTGTAAGTGGTGCCAGCGAATACGAAGATCCTATCGGTAGCGATAGTAATAGGGATTTTGAAAACGTGCCGGTTGGCGACACACCCGTCCCTAAGAAGAGAAAGCGTACTGATCCTATCAAGTCTAATTTAATACAATGGACGAGACTGAGCAACAAAGTAGTAAAAAAAAAAAAGTAAAAGTTGATAACGAAGAAAGTGTTTTGGATGCTCTTGTTGATCTGTTACCTTTTGAAATGCATGTACCAGGATACAAATTTTGTGGACCTGGCACTAACCTGTCAAAACGAGTCAATAAAGGAGATAAGGGGGTCAATCCTTTAGACGAAGCTTGTCGTCAACATGATATTGCTTACAGTGACAAAAATACAAATCGTCGTGAAGCCGATCGTAGACTTGCTGAACAAGCATTTTCTCGTATGCTAGACGGTGAAACACCACCCGATGAACGCACAGTAGCAATGATGACAGCATGCTGTATGGTCAGTAAAATCACATTTGAGAAATTTTTTACTCGTATTAAAAAAGCAATAAGAAAAAGTGATAAACGAAAAAAGAATAAGATTGTTAAAAAATTGAAAAAATGAATACCGTGCTAGCACAGCTATACTACGATACAGAACGACCCGAGGCTTACGCGGGTGCTACTAATATCTTAAAAAGTACTCGTAAAAAATATCCCCCAGGAGATGTGACTGCGTGGTTGGAGAGTCAGGATGCTTTTAATCGACACAGATATGTTAGACGAAGATTTCCTCGACGACATTACAATGTTAAAAATATAGATGATGTGTGGGAGGGAGATTTAATGGATGTCAGATCGATCAATCTTACAACAGTGGTTACACCTACATACTTGTAGTTATCGATGTATTAAGTAAATTTGCCTGGTTAGAACCTGTAAAGGACAAGACATCTAAAAATGTTACAAAAGCGTTTGAACGTGTTTTGTCGCGTAGTGAAAAGCGTCAACCTGTGTGTTTTCAAACGGACAAAGGTAAAGAGTTTATTGGTAAAGAACTGCAAGAATGTTTAAAAAGAAAAAATATCACATTTAGAGTTGTTCGTAGTCCTGATACAAAAGCATCGGTAGCAGAAAGACTCATCCGAACTATTAAAGAACGAATATGGCGATATTTCACGCATAAAAATACTCGACGTTACATTGATATTTTGCAAAAAATTGCCGAAGCTTACAACCATAGTAAGCATTCGAGTATTAAAATGGAACCAGCAGCTGTCACCATTTATAATGCTAATGTTGCTCGAAAAATTTGTATCGTCGGTACATGCAATCTGAAAAAATCAACAAGCCTAAATATAGTGTCGGTGATTTGGTTAGAGTCAGTCGTGCAAAGAACGTTTTCGCGAAAGGATATGAAGGGGGCTGGACTTTAGAGTTATTTAAAATTTCACGTATCTCGCTAACAAGACCACCTGTAGTCTACTATTTAAGAGATCTAGATGATGAGGATATCGAAGGGTTTTTTTTATGAAGAAGAATTGAGTAAAGTGAGAAAAGATTTGAATATCGATGTATTCGAGGTGGAAAAAATCGTAAAAAGCAGCGGAGTTGGTGCAAAGAAACAATATCTCGTTAAATGGAAAGGCTATCCAGATAAATTTAATTCTTGGGTGCTATGCAAATCAAATATCCAAATTACAATGAAGGATGATTTTTATGTGGTGCTGCCTAGCAACAGCAGCTCACAGTTTTTTCCAGAAAATACGACAACACATTTTATTACACAACTACCACAGCAAATACGTCTTCAAGGAGTGTGGAGTGTTGCCGTCACAGAAATTCAAATACCAATAACTTTTCAACATATATCAGCCAGTCTTCAGGAGAGAGAAGTCATTGTGAAACGAGTACCTCGTACTATTGTTGAGAGCAACGAAGTGAGAACAGCGGTAGCAGCCTCATCGACTTCTCATTTAAACCCAGGTGTTTACAAAAATTTAGAAAGTGTCTTAGACAATATTAATAATTTACAAGGTGTTAAGGGGCATCTTAATTTTGTACTTGAGCGTAGTGGTTATATTTCAGTGAAATGTGTATGTACTTTACAATCTTGTCAGGGTCTGGACCACTACCTGCAATTACCGGACAAAGTAAGTAAAATTCTAGGGTTTGAAATGAAAGATAATTGCTTACGTGTGAGCAATAGTGAAAAAGGAGGAGGCGTAATAGTCGGAAATCACCCCGCAAATTTAGCCAACGGGTTGCCATCAATATTGATGATTTATGCTGATATTTGTGAACCATATGTTGTGGGTGATGTACAAGCACGATTATTGAGGGCTGTTACTTTAAACATGGATGATTACGCATACAACAGTGTTAAAATGAAGAATTTTTCACCGCCTATGTATATACCTTTGTTATTCAATGCTTTTCAGACTATTGAAATAGATATAAGAGATCAGTTTGGTAAATCTATACCATTTGATTTTGGAACGTTAACAGTAACGCTTCACTTTAAACGCATCGATTGAAGCAAGGAAAGAAATGGACTATTACGAAGCATATTTTGTCTCTCAGATTGGTGGTAGCGGGGGTGGTTATCACCGTGGTGGTATTGGTCCAATTTTTGTAGGTTCCCCCCACCAGAGAGGACATGGCGGTATAGGGAGCTTCCTCGCTGGACTGTTCCGCAAAGTTCTCCCTCTCTTTAGTCGTGGTGCAAAAGCTGTGGGAAAGGAGGCTCTACGAACCGGAATGAATATAGTGTCGGACGTTACTACTCAAAATACACCAATCAGAGAATCGTTTAAAAATCGTGTCAGAGAATCGGGTGAAAATCTAAAAAGGAAGGCTGAGCAGAAATTAGATAAATTGATGGAGGGGTCGGGATATAAAAAAACGAGGTATCTCTCTCTGGCTCAGTCTGATGGTATAAGTGGTGCTATAAAGACGAGGAAGAAGAAGAAGAGGATAAGCCGTAAGACCACCAGACCGAATAAAAGTACTAGAGGTGAAAAACGAAAAAATCGAGTAATCAGCAAAAAGAAGAAGAAGAAGAATCCTCGTACCACTAGAGACATCTTTGGATAAAATAAAATGGCTTTCTTACATACACAATCGTGCGAATGTATGAAATCTGAATTGTCGTTATTTGATATACCACCAACGCAAACTACGATAGAAGGTTCCAATTGGGTTCAGTATAAACCTATATCTTCATTAACTAATGATTCACCGATAGAATTTGTGATTCCTGGAAATGGTGATGACTATCTTGATTTGACGCATACCTTACTGAATGTCCGTGTCACCTTGAAGTCTAATGTTGAGCCGAAGAATTACCCCGAAGGTGTTACTCAAGAAATAGTTGACAAAAATATTGGACCCGTAAACAACTTTATGCATTCCATGTTCAGTCAATTGGATATTTTTTTTAATCAAAAACCTGTGTCTCCACCTAACAACGCATACGCATATAGAGCATACATCGAGACTTTGCTCAATTACGGTCCAGCTGCTAAGAAATCACATTTGACAAGTGTGCTGTGGTATGATGATACGCCTGGTAAAATGGACGATACAAAGGAAGAAAATGACGGATTGAACAAACGTCGTAAGTGCTTAGGTGTTAGTAAGACTATTGATCTGATTGGTCATCTTCACTCTGATGTTTTTAATCAAGAAAAACTTTTACTAAACGGTGTAGAAGTAAGATTGCGTTTGGTGAGATCACGCGATACCTTTTCTCTCATGGACACTTTTGAATGTTTTTCTATACATATAGATGAGGCTAATCTTTTAGTTAGACGCGTTAAAATAAATCCTGGCATATTATTAGCTCATGCTAAAATGCTTTCTAAAACAACAGCCAAATATCCACTCACGCGTGTTGAAGTTAAAGCTATATCACTTAATAATCGAGTTCTTAGCCAGACATTAGATAATATTATTCTAGGACAGGTGCCTAAAAGAATTATTATTGGGTTTGTCAAAAATCAAGCTTATAACGGTGACCGAAAACATAACCCCTTCAACTTTCAGCATTTCAATATAAATTCTTTGACTTTATTTGTCGATGGTGTGCAAGTACCTTCTAAAACTCTGCAACCAGATTTTACAAATAAAAGGTTGTACGTTGATTCGTATCATACACTATTTTCAGGAACAGGGATTCATTTTCTTAATGAGGGGAATCAAATAACACGCGAGAATTACCCAGATGGTTTTTGTTTATTCGCATTTGATTTAACGCCTGATTTATCGGCAAATGAATGCACCCATTGGAATTTAGTCAAACACGGTAGCATTAGATTAGATGTAAGATTTGATTCAGCTTTGACAGAAACTGTGAACTGTATAGTGTACGCTGAATACGATAATATTCTAGAAATTGATGCCTCTCGTCAAGTAATTGTCGACTACGGCGGATAAGAATGTTTGAGAGTTGAACAATAGAGGGTGCTGTTTTTTTTTTTTTGTGCAATCTCTAGAATTGTGCGCACATCAGTATGTCTTTGGCGCTTGTGTCAAGAAGTAATACGACAGCTAGTGTAATATAACATAATGGATTTAGTCGTGGATATTCAGTGTTTGAAAGACATCAATAATATTGTGACTCCGAAAGAAGTCGCTATCGTAGCATTAGATGAGAATTTTATAGCGCATTGGGTAATATCTCCGAAAAATAAAACCAACAATTTAAGCATACCAGCAAGAAAGGAAAATAATTGGCTGGCGAAAAATCATCACGGTCTAGATTACTTTGACGGCGAAACAGAGAAAAAGTCATTATATAAAAGTCTTCGTGATCTCACCAAGCGCACTGGGAAAATCTACGTTAGAGGTAAAGAAAAATGGCAGATTTTAAATAAAGTTACAGCTCGTGAAGTGATAAATTTAGAATACGATCCAGAATGTCCGTCATTTGATAAATTACCGTGGAGTGATAACTTTTGTCTCCAACACGCTGTAAAATCACCACACTTACAATACATTTGTGCATTAAATAATGCTCATCGATTAAAATCTTGGCTATCTACTAAGCGTGAAAAGTATAACCGAGTTGAATCCGATTACACTTTTCAGCCGCCGTTAAATCTTTGCGATGAACAGCCTGGAAATTATGAAAATTTTATCCCACATTCCATCTCATACTGTGGGAGTGTTCCCAGCCGACCAGATCCCTCGGAAGTGGACGAAACCGACGGCCTTTGTGGTAAACACTGATGGTCATACTAAGGCAGGAATGCACTGGGTTAGCATTTACGTTAACACGTCGGGGGAAGCGTTGTACTTTGATAGCTATGGTGTACCACCCTATGTAACCGATCATATTCATCGACTTCGAAAAAATTGTAAAACTTTTCGCTGGAATACTACAATGTTACAAAGTGCTGTGTCTGATGTTTGCGGGCAGTTCTGCATAATGTTTTTATATTACATGAGTCGCGGGTTGGGCTTCGCAAGATTCCTCGAGAACTTTTCTGATGATTTGGAGAAAAACGATAACGTAGTCAGAAATTTTGTGCAATACGATCTTTCCGATGGATACGAGTTCCGTGGAGGTGGTAGTGTCGGTGGAGGGGTTTGCAGAGTTACCTGTTTACAACATTGTAGTTCCACCGTAGTAGTTTTGACCAATGGACAAGAGCTCCGTGGAGGTGGTGGGATCGGTGGAAGGGGTTTGCAGAGTTAGCTGTTTTGCAATATTGCAGATCTAATGTGCCGCTTATATGGCACTCCCCACCGTAGGTGAGTTGAATACCCCCCACCATCCCCTACCGCTTATTCTTTTCTTCTAAAATCTGAGAGCTTCATTGCAGATGTGGAACAGTTTACCGTCAGACATTATTCAATCATGTCGTACTCATCGAAGCGGTCACGACCTTTAGTCAGTACCTTATTCGCTTTAAACAAAAGTTATACCAAGCGAATTGTTATCGGGTTAGAATACGATAACATCCTCACTCCGACATCATACAAGCCTGTGGTCCGGTTAACATCGGCGGATTTTGACGGCATCCCCTTCACGTTTGAGCAATGGGGCGAACTGACAGCAGCATTTGGTGAATTTTCAAGATTTTTTACCGACGATTCTGGTTTGTTAGTAAATGAAAAAATTTACGGAGACGGCTGGCGTGCTATATTCCGAAAGGCGAGCAGAAAAGAAGCGTCGATAAAGTTTATAGAACTTGTTGAAGAGCGTTCATCTTCAAAGCGTCGTCACCATGTAAAGTTGAGGGAGGAAGTTTTTGAGTGTTTAGTGTCTGCTGTTAAATGTGTGAATGATCGATTTGAATATTTAAATGCTTTCAATAACTTTGTAAGTACTTTAATCTTAGAATATTCTCAATTGATAACGAACAAAGCTGAATTATATTACAACGCGCAAGTAACATGTTATACGAAAAATATTTTGCAAAATATGAATGAACGACTAAAAAATAGTATAGTGGACCTTCTTGCGGAAAAACTGAGAAATTACAATGTATTACCAGCCGATGTATCTTTCTGTAACGATGATGTTGTTGTTATATTACACGAACTTATAGCGTTCCATTTAGACGAAATAGTCAATAGTCTTAATATTCAATTAATGTACGATGATTACATAAATGACACTAATTCAAAATAAATAAATATTATTGTATTCTTAATTCTTCTTGTTGGATATTTCTTAACCTTTTATCCATTACCTCATCCCGAAAAATGTCTTAATTTCTTATAAAATAATTTTTTATTAAAATATATATATATTTTTTAAATAATTCAAAAAAAGCTGACGGTGTCAAGCACAATAAAGTGCTGTCAGCAGTTTCGAACACTCTCTGCAGTATGACTCAGTAGCTTGGGACCACTGTGGGGCGTCTACCCCCCACTCCTCCTCCGGTCATTGCCTCTCTGGGGGGAGGAGTGGGGGTTTGTTGTGACGCTCCATAGTGGGCCTATAACTACTATCGTTTACTCTAAAAAAGTCATGAATAATTTAAAAATAAAATTGCCATTAGAGCGCTATTTTAAAAATAATACAACAAAAAATCCATCTTTGAACCATGGATTCTTAAAGTTTAGACATTTATTCCACCGGTTAGTGAAGTTTCTGGTTTATTATAAATCGATTGCAAAAAGTAAATAGGTATGAAAAAACCACTTGTTTGTCTAAACTGCATTTTGGAATAATCAGTAGAGTGTTGGAGAATTTCATGAGATTTTGTGCAATTTTTTGGCAGTTGGAAAGGTTTAAAATATATAAACTTAAGTATTCTTTTACTTTTGCATTATTTGTAATTAAGAAAAAAAAGATAAGCATAAACATTATTAAGCAATTGCCTCTGTAAATATATAATCTTATTTATTTCATTTTTTTATTTATTTATTAGATTTTATTTATATTGTTAAGAAATGGCATGTAAGAAGGTGGGAAGAGAAGTGCAAAAGAAACAAAAAAGTGAAAATGTGTGTCAAGTTAAAAAAAGAGCAAGAAAAAAAAGTTTTGAAAAAAGCAGAGAAAGTGAAGAAGAAGAAAGAAAAAGCTAAAAGAAAGCTGTATTGTTTATTAGATGTGGAAAAAGCTGTAACAGCAGTTCATGGATTATCAATAACAGAAGCTGCAGCAAAATACAATGTTCCAGCAACAACCGTGCATCGAAATGCCAGGAATCCGGATAGGAACTTAAAGACTGACCCTTCTCCTGTTTTGTCGTCTCCAGTTGAAGGGGATATAGTGAACTGGATCCAGTATCGAGCTAAGGAAGGATTTCCGATTTCAAAATCTGAGCTGCTGACTCTATTCGCAAATGGTAGACCTCGTCGTCGCTAGTATGAGAGGTTCAGAGCTCGACATCCAGAAATAACCATAAGAACTCCACAACATCTATCTATGGTACGTGCTTCTGTAGATGAAGATTTCCCACGTAAAAATTGAAAGTATTGCCCATATTTTGCAAAGATATTGACCGTTGTTATTGCAAATATATTGAGTATATAGCGCAGCAACAATTTGCAATATTCTGGCAATAGAACGCCAAACCTCATCCTGTCGAATATTTGCAATGTTTTGGCAATAGTTGCATTAAAAAATGACAATTATTATTGCCATTATATTTGCATTATATTGCCAATAGGTTTGCATCGATAATTGTTTATATATCGGCTATATATCCGATACAACTCCATCATATATTTGCAATATATAGCCAATACCACTATGATTAAACATAAGTGATTTATTTAAATTCAGTAAAATATCAAATTACAATACATTTATTTATAAAATTCAGAAAAAATTAAACTACATTTTATAATTTCATCTTCGTGGATTTCTTAATGAGCATATCATCATGTTTGTCACGTTAGTAAATTCGACTGGACTTAATTGCTGGGGACATTTTTCGTTAACGTAATCTGCAATGCATATTACAGAAAATAAATAAAAAAATTATTAATAGTCAAAATAATAGTTACAAGTGTGCAAAAGTTTATTCTCGCGAGTGGATGAGTTTATCGTCCGAGCGAGGCGAGGGGACTTTTACGCATAGAATTGCATAAATTATTTTTCATAATTTTTTCTTACATTCAACTGCGTTCATGATGTCTTCAGGTACAGGGGTTTTATTATTTGAGCGACTTCGAGCACACATAGTTTTTAAATTTTCAATGCCAACTAAGGTCTTCAGCAATCGACCTGTCATTTCCTTTGGATTTTTTTAAATCGTTGAAAAAACGTTAGCTTCGCTTTATCAATCCATACGTTCCAGACATCGCAAAGCATCATTTTACCATTTCCTCTTTCTCGACACTGCTGGAGTGGATCAACAGCACCCTATAATTAGTTGCATAAATTTATGTACCGAAAATTATCTGATGTAAATTTTTAGAAAATATATTACTTTGAGTCTGTGTCCCGATCTTGAACGGCTTCTGTTCCGCTCATGGTTATTTTCGCGATCCCTCTGACGGTTGCGTCCTCTTTCTGCATCGTAGTCTCTGTCTCGCTCACGTTGACTCTCTCGCTCGCGTTGTCTTTCTCGCTCACGTTCTTTTTCTTGCTCGCGTATTGTCTCTTGCTCTCTTTTTCTCTCACGTTCGATTGATTCAAAATCTTCCTACAATTAATTATACATTAACCAAATTTTGAATATTAGATTATTAGATTTAAATTTTTCTCGAGAATTTAAATTAACTTACCTTGTCTGAAAATGCTAATCTTGAACAGCTTCTGTCGCTCTGAATTTCATTTTTGCGATCCCTCTGCCGATTGCATCTTTTCTCTCGTTCTCGTTCTTTCTCTCGTGCTCGTTCTCTCTCTCGTTCTCATTCTCTCTCTTGTTCTCGTTCTCGTTCTCGTTCTCTCTCCCGTTCTCATTCTCTCTCTAGATCGCGTTCTCTCTCTTGCTCTTCTTTCTCTCGTTCGCTTTCTCGTTCACGATCGCTCTCTTCTTGTTCGAGTTCTGTTCCACTTTCGTAGTCCGTCTGTTGATCGAATTCTTCCTCTGGTTCGTGATCTTTCTCCTCGTCTAGCTCTCTCTCTCTCTCTCGTTCAATTTCTCTCTCTCTCGCTCGCGTTCTTCTCGTTTATGCACTGTCTTATTTGGGTAGTTTTTTTGACTGCGTTTTTGATTTTTCAATCGATTTTTTTTCGGCCTCTTCCTCTCGATGCTTCTTATCTTCTAGTTCGGCATCAGATTCATCCGAATCATTATAAATTGGAGTAAGATTTATTAGTTTGGCATTATTCTTGCTCGCCATTTCTTGCTTTTTATTTTTTTGTATCTTGTTATTTTTTTTTATATTCTGACACTCTTTCATTGAGGTAGAATTTTTAACAGCGGCTCTCCTTTCATTAATTTCACCATTAGAATTTACTTCGATTTTCTCCAAATATTTCTTATCATATAAAAAGTACAAAAATATTTATTAGATTTTGAATAAGGGACAAGAGAGAGTATTTTTTACTAATTGCTCGTAAACAGTTATAGATACTTACAACTTTTTCGAAGAATCTTTGCTTGATATATCTTATTATTATAATTAACGTTCGTAATATCGCCCTCATCCTTAGACGGACGCAAACTATCTTCATTCACTATACTTATCTTTTTAGTTTTAATCCAAATAACTAGTACGTGCAGCATTATTAATTTGTTAATTAATCAATTACGAGTTCAATTTGCGGCCTCAGTTTTCGTTGGTTATGGTTTTATTTACTATGCTTCGTTGTATACACGCATGTATCCAACTTCATGATATGAATGAATTTGTTTATTTTTTCTAAACATAGCCTCGGATAACTTTTAGTGAAAACATAATGCCGAAACGTCCACTGAGTTTTGAAGATTACTCGGACTACTCAAAAAAGAGATCCACAAATATATTTTTGGAAAATGATCCGGCTGTGAATATTGATGTATCTGTACAAGGCACTGAAAATATACCTACTAAGGTAAGTATTAATATAACTTTCTTGAAACCTGTTGACATCATTTTATTTATTTATCGATACGGAAATATTTTTAGATTAGAGAAATACCATCTGACGTTCCCAATATAGAGCATACTAACGAAGAAGTACACGTAACAGTGGATGACATCCTATTAAGTGGCGAAACTAAAGAATCTACTGCTAATCAATACGTGAATAATACTTGTGGTAAATATTTATTTATTTATTAATACCAGTTGTTACATATATATCAATTACAAAATTGGTAAATACATCACAAATTATAAAAACAATTTTTTATAACCCAGCAGAGGAAAAGCTTTCCTGTATGCTGGCCTGGCACGATAAAACTACACTTAACCCTATCTCCTAATACTAGCTGATCCGCTACTGCCCAGTCCTGCCCAGAAAACTCAACTGTTGCTTGCTCTGGCAAAACCTGCGAGTCTAATCCTAGAAAATGGGCCGACAACGGGCACTCAAGAGCTTCCTTATTGACAGATGCCCACTCCCCTGAGGATTTACTAATCTGTAAATGCGCTTCTACAGACGGCCTGGCCAGGATTCTGTTAAGCCTAGCCATATCCGGGATGCTGTTCAGTTCTTCGCAGAACCGCTTCCAGCTCTCCCTTTTTGCTGTATCGAGAGCCTTTTTATACTCCCTCCTGACATCCTTATAGGATGCTAGTTCCTCAGGGCTTCTTTTTCTCTTCCATCTGTTAAACGGCTTGCCAACCTCCTTGCGCAGGGCACCCAACCGGGGGGTCCACCAGGGCGCACTTTTGCCCTGTTCGCTTTTCGTTGGTCGGCAGCTGTCCTCAAAGGCACCTATTATGGCAGATTGCATCATGCCACAAAACCCTGCAATGTCTTCCGTGGTATTTAACCTCCCCGCGTCATCTGGGAGTCTCTCTGCCAGACGACTGCGGTACAGCTCCCTCTTTGTCTTCCTGGGATTCCTACTGATCAATACCTCTTTGGTTAACTCCCCTAGCTCAAAGCGGATCTGTTCATGGACCGATAGGGAGACCTCGTTCGCCACTCTCCAACCTCGAACCTTTGGAACGATCCCCCTCGTAGCCAGGGTAATATCGATAACCGCCTCCCTCCTGCTGTCTCTGAACTTCGGGACTCTACCTCTATTGAGGATGTCAAGCTCCATCGTGCAGAGATATTCTAGCAGTTAAACCTATAATATTACCACAAATATTTACATTTGCTAGTGACGTACAAGAGATGCTGAAGCCGATCTACGAAGATCTAACAAAAACGGAATTGCTGGAGAGATGTTTGGGTAGAAACACTCAAAATAACAATGAGTGTTTTAACTCAACAGTTTGGGCTATGGCACCGAAGCATGTCTATAATGGCAAAAAAATCGTTAAAATTGCATGCCTCACTGCTGCCTGCATTTTTAATAAAGGATTCAGCCCACTTTTGAAAGTAATGGAAATTATGGGCCTGAAAATCGGCCAAACCGCCATGCAGTTCGACAATATGCGCGACCAACAACGCATCGTTCGAGAGAACAGCCGCACAACTGAGGCTTCTAAGGAGAGCAGAATTCAAAAAAAGCAGGCTAAATTAGATGAAAATACTCGCCTGGAACGAAAGTTGAAGGCATATTATATGGCTCAGGTATCGCTGATTGAGCGTAAGATAAATTTTTCTACGATTTTTCACTTACAAAAACTTTAAACGCGATTTTCTCAAAACAGCGTTTTCAAGTACCGTGGTCGTGAAAACTAAAAAACTATTAAACCGATCCTTATGAAATTTTAAACACATATTCTATATGTTTGTATCAACCGATTTAACTACAATCAACTTAAAATTTTAATTCTAACTATATTTTTATTGCAAAAAAGGACGAAAAAAAAAGCAATTTTTTTTCTTTTGTTTTTTAGCCGCCATTTTGTTGATTTTGCACATACATAAAATATTCTAGTTAGATCGGTTTCTGGAGTCATACTAAACATAAAACTATTTGATTTTTTTGTTTTAGATAATCCATCGGCAAAATTTTACGACCACGACAACGTTACCTACATTTTGAGTTGTTGGCTGTGACCATACTTTATATGTATAAAAAATGTATAAATAACAAAAAGGAAGGACGCGACTGGCAATGAAACAGGGGAGATGGTGCTGCGGGTACTGACGGAGGAGGCGGGGACCAGCGCCCTTAGGGAGCTGGCCTTCAGGCTCTTCTGTGGAGTGGTGCGCGCACACGCCGTCTACGATGAAAAAAAAAATCAGGAGGGTGCCCAGCATGCGGATTTAACCCGAAGGAGGTGACTGGCAAGCCACCAGCGCGGTCATCAACCAATGCACAAGGAGGAGGCGACTGGGGGATCACTGTTGCGCCCACTTATGGGAAGCAACCCATCTTAGTTAAGAGAAAAGAAAAAGGGATGGTTGAGGCCAAAAAACGGATGAAAGGAACAAAGGAATGTGCCGACCATGCGCGAGCCATCATTCCTTTCACCCGAATCAATTTGCATCACAGCAAAAGTGCTTCACCGGTATTAATCAAGAGCTTGGCCGAGATGCGAAATGGTTTTGCATTAACCCAATGTTCTGGGCCTGCAGAACTTTGGGAGCAACCTGGGGTCTCAAGCCTAAAATTCTGAAATGTCTGTATACGGCCGTTTTGAGACCCAGGCTAATACACGGAACAGCGGCCTGTTGGCCTAGATGCAGATTAAAGACAGTGGAGACAACCTTAGACAGGATGCAAACACTGGTCATGAGAGGCATCACGGGGGTGACGAGGTCGATACCACTAAAAGTTCATGAAATAGTGTTAGATCTCCTCCCCCGCTCTGTAGCTCTTGATAAGAGCGGTTGCCCTTAGGGCCAAGACTAGGTCATCAAGGGTTTTAGCCGAATACGATGATACTGAGTTGATCAAGTCAGTTATTGATCTAGGTAACAACAAGGAACTCGACAGAACCCCTAGGAAATTCTTCTTTGGAAAAAAGTTCAAACTGGGAATTCAGCCCAGGCGAGAAAAGGAGCTAGTGCAAGTCTCTGGTTTACTGTCGTCTCAGGTCTAGCTTAAGGGAACTAGTACAGGCTGGTACTCTCCCTAGAAGACGTCACAACGGTCTTTTAGGCGGAAGACAAAGCCATCAGGAGTTCTGCAGAGCTTATCCTGGAGAGGAAATGGAGAGACTGCAAGGACATCATATACTCATACAGCAAAAATCTAAATATTTCAACTTAAAAAAGTTTGTTATTAGATCTCTTATAGAATTCTTAAAGAATTGACCAAAATAACCCTTTAATAATTCTTTAAGAATAGTGTTGGTGTCTCGGTTTGTTTCAGCCACACTCGTTCATGAAACGTACTTTTATGCCAAAGATTCTATGTAGAATCTTCTCACTGAACAAAAGATTTAATATATTCTATCTAAAAGCTTCTCAATTTTTCGGCAGGATATTTTCGGCAGAGTCATATATAATTAAATTCATTCAAATACTTTATAAATAACTATATATTTAAAACTAAATAATTATGTTATATAAATTGTACAAATAATTTCTGTTGAAATTTTGAGAAAGGGCATAAGGTCATAAATTTTTCAAAATTGAGATAAAAATATTTTCATACTCTTTGAATGATTAAAACATTTTGCGTGTTAATGTACTCTTATTATAAAAAAAATAATAAGTTTCCCAATCACTTTCCTGTTAAAATAAAATATAAAATTGCAAATATCTCGAAATTATGAAAATGTGACTTGTGCCCTTTTTTAAAATCACCAAGGACTTATAGACTTTTACCCGCATCGTAAATAGTACGATTTCAAAACTGTACTTAAGCCCATTTTAAATTATTTTTATTCTCTATGTAATGTACTTGTAGGTTATAGTATCTGCCCAAACATAGTACATTACAGTACAAGAGACGAAAGTTGAAGTTCCGCCACCGCGTGACGGCGGCGGAACTTCAACACCAGTTGACGCCCGAGGCGAAGCCGAAGGCGAAGCGTCAACTTCATGATAAATCCTATGTTGATTTCCAAGGAGAATATCAACTCTTTGTTGCTTCCCTTTAGCCATGCTGCGGCCTGTACGCTTTTTCTGTCCTTGGACCCATCTCCGATGCGCAAGGTTCCTGTATGGATGGCATCACCACTCAAATTTCTTCCCGAAAAAGAACCTATTGGGGATTTTATCCAGAAGCTTCGGGCGTCAACTTCACGTGGTGGCGGAACTTCAGCTTTCGCCTCTTGTACTGTATACAATTTTTCTTTATACCCGGTCGAAAGTACGCTATGTTTCGATTGAAATTTATATTTAAAAAAATTATTTTTTTGTTGGCTCGAGTAAATTTATTTCGATGCCCGCCCCGACATTTGCGGCACGAGCGCAGTGAGTGCTGATTGTCGGGGAAGCGGGCATCAAAAAAATCAAGAGTATAATTTTATTACATCGAATGATAAACAAAAATAGATAACTATTTTTCTGTTTTTCATTCAAACTTTTACTAACAAAGATAAAAAAAATCAGTACTTATTAAGGATTAATTTTAGTGTTTTTTCCAACTTTATATTAAATACTTTATAGTAATATCTTACTCTTAAACAATCGCCGTTAAAATTTTTAAACATTTATAGCGAAATAAAACACTAACTAGGTGAATTATGGTAAAAAATGTAAAACTTCTATTATTTTATTTAACAATTTAGTATTTTTTATCATTCTATGTAATGAATTACTCTCCTGATTTTTTACTAACAAAGATATGAATGATTAATAACAGAGATTTAACTATGGCGTACTATATCTATATTGTGCACAATTGTGACGTCACTCAGATTTTTGAAACGCGCTATATTCGCAAAATATAAACAAAACCTCCAAAACGTTTATTTTAACAAAATCTGCAGTTGTCTAGTTACCAGCTCAAAGGCATGCGTGGCGAAAACTGCTATCAGTGGCAAAAGCTCGGATATATATATATATATAATGAATAAAAGAATATCTTTCGCCGTCGAAATCAGTGGCGAAACTGCGTACTTTCGACCAGGGGATGAAGAAATTAGTACATTTTTATACGGGTGCGGAAGTGAATTATTTGCGTCGGGAGACGTTTTTAGGCCGAGCGAAGCGAGGCCGAAAAGTCTCCCGAGGCAAAGATTCACTTACGTACCAGTGTGAAACCGTATTTTTCTCCACGAGAGCCGCAAATTGCATGCAAAAATGCGTATTTGAGGTTGGAGTGGAGAAAATTATTGAAAAAATTGGACTTAAGTCCTTTTTTTATATAACCACAGATTTTATCTCTGATGAGAAGCGCAATTCAGTGCAGGACTTCATTATGTTTTACTTCAAAACTTCAGATCTTACATTATTTATAGATTCTTAATTCATCTTTGCTTTTTAGCATAACATTGAAGGGAAGATGTATAGCTCACTGCAGTCATTAAATAATGAAAAAATTTGATGAATGGTTTTGAATTCTGACCGTAGAACATGCATATAGTGTAATACGATTAGTGCATTGTTGTATATCATAGACACGCGATATCAAAGCTCTTACTGCTCCCCAATCAAGCGAATATCCCTTTATCATGTAATCCTGCTGAAGGGGTTGCATTGAGTTCCACGTGACGGCATCGAACCTGCAGCTTTTTTAGCCCAAAAGTTTCCCATCGTCGTTGGCGCATCCCACGCGTGAAGTGCCCCGAGGTTAGCATCAACGTCGCTACGCAGGCAGCTCGATTAAAATGTATTCCCGCCCTATAACCTCGGTACACAGGGTCTCGAGCGTTACACGCGGTGCGGGGTCGCAAATGGCCGAGTTCAGGCTGATTGTAAATTAACGACGAAGCCGTCGCCGATTGGTTTCAAATCCGATCACTGTCGATGCGCCATAGTGCAATGCTTGAGACGAACTTCTAAAGCGAATCATGCCCCGGGAAACTGATTCATCTCCTCTGGCAAAGCGGTACACGCTCATTTCTCGGTCCTATATAGTTTGATCGTTTTTGGATGGAATATTGGGCAAATACATCGTTGATAGAGAGTAATAGGGATGACTGCAAATTTAAAGAGGAGTTATCGCGGTGCTCTTTATATACCCAGAAAAAAATTTACTTCAAACCACGACCCCTGGACCATTAAATAGCAACAAAGGATTTTTTTGTGTTAATTTAACGGCTCCTGATACTTTTAATCAACCGTACTTTAAAACTTCTATTTAACAGTCCGAATCCGTTAATTTGACTGATTTTTTTCTAGAATTAAAAATAACCTTAAACATTTTTGTAAAAAATATTAAATCTTTTCTCATAATATTTCAGATTATTTAGATTTTCAATATCTACTTACCTATGTTCCAAACCATCAATGTCCATGTTCTCATTTTCTGCTCTGATAAGGGTTCATTCTTCGTAAAAAATTTCACTCTTAACCTTTGAAATTAAAAACGGCTCAGTATTATTATTATTTACGGAAGTCGAAGAAGTACTTGCCGAAGTGGAACATTTCATTTTTTTAATTAATCTTGCTTTCTTTAAATAAGCGTAATTGCTTTTACGCATCTTTTTTTTTCAAAATACACTTTTTCTCCACTCCAACCTCAAATACGCATTTTTGCATGCAATTTGCGGCTCTCGTGGAGAAAAATACGGTTTCACACTGGTGCGTAAGTGGATCTTTGCCTCGGGAGACTTTTCGGCCTCGCTTTGCTCGGCCTAAAAACGTCTCCCGACGCAAATAATTCACTTCCGCACCCGTATAAAAATGTACTAATTTCTTCATCCCCTGGTTGAAAGTACGCAGTTTCGCCACTGATTTCGACGGCGAAAGATATTCTTTTATTCATTATATATATATATATCCGAGCTTTTGCCACTGATAGCAGTTTTCGCCACGCATGCCTTTGAGCTGGTAACTAGACAACTGCAGATTTTGTTAAAATAAACGTTTTGGAGGTTTTGTTTATATTTTGCGAATATAGCGCGTTTCAAAAATCTGAGTGACGTCACAATTGTGCACAATATAGATATAGTACGCCATAGTTAAATCTCTGTTATTAATCATTCATATCTTTGTTAGTAAAAAATTAGAATGATAAAAAATACTAAATTGTTAAATAAAATAATAGAAGTTTTATATTTTTTACCATAATTCACCTAGTTAGTGTTTTATTTCGCTATAAATGTTTAAAAATTTTAACGGCGATTGTTTAAGAGTAAGATATTACTATAAAGTATTTAATATAAAGTTGGAAAAAACACTAAAATTAATCCTTAATAAGTACAGATTATTTATATCTTTGTTAGTAAAAGTTTGAATGAAAAACAGAAAAATAGTTATCTATTTTTTTTATCATTCTATGTAATAAAATTATACTCTTGATTTTTTTGATGCCCGCTTCCCCGACAATCAGCACTCACTGCGCTCGTGCCGCAAATGTCGGGGCGGGCATCGAAATAAATTTACTCGAGCCAACAAAAAAATAATTTTTTTAAATATAAATTTCAATCGAAACATAGCGTACTTTCGACCGGGTATAAAGAAAAATTGTATACAGTACAAGTGGCGAAAGCTGAAGTTCCGCCACCACGTGAAGTTGACGCCCGAAGCTTCTGGATAAAATCCCCAATAGGTTCTTTTTCGGGAAGAAATTTGAGTGGTGATGCCATCCATACAGGAACCTTGCGCATCGGAGAGGAGAGCATATCTCTGACTTACCAATGGGTCCAAGGACAGAAAAAGCGTACAGGCCGCAGCATGGCTAAAGGGAAGCAACAAAGAGTTGATATTCTCCTTGGAAATCAACATAGGATTTATCATGCAATCCATTGCATGATAAATCATCAAGGAAATCACACTACGGTTTTCCAGGCAGATGTTCCAGCTATCAGAAGTTGAATGGAGCTGATGTTGAATGAGGAATGGAAGGACCGAAAGTTCATCATCCACTCGCATAACAAGGCGGCACATCTAAGCTTTAACAAGGTGATGGTAATTTCCCAAGAAAGATGTCGCATCTCTCTAGACAAACCTGCGGAGAAGTGTGAACTCAAGCTAGAGTGGGTTCCGGGATACTCAGGTGTACAGGGAAACAAAAATACAGATAAAAAACCGCTGCCAATTGATTGGCACTTTGTTTCCTGAAATATGATTTTAAACTGCTTTATTTTATTATATTCATTACATATATGATTTCATTTATTTTTTTAAAAATTGTATATATTTTTTTAATTTGAACCAAAATTATCCAGACAACCATTTAACGTACAAAACACATTTTTTTATTTTTAATTATTATTTTTGCTGGAAAAATTGTAGTCAAATATAATTAAAATTTTTATGGAACAAACATATTAATTATCTTTATTATTATGAAGTTTTCTAAGCATTTCAAAGATCAGGATAGAAGAAATAAAATATAAAAAAATGCATATAAAAATGTAAAGCTGAACATTTTTTAAACTATTATCATTTATAAGCCGGCAAAAAAACTCATCCAACGCTCATACAAAATCTACATTTTTTGAAAATTTCAAGTCAGCATTTTTGCGCACGCTATTGTGTCAGACACAGAAAACACATTTTTTTATTTTTTCTTTATTTTCTCAAGAAAAAAAGTAATCAAAAATCGGTTGAATTTTAGATATAATGCAGATTGGGTATACTAATTATTCATTTTCGAGCCATTTGATAAAATCATTTGTTCGATAAATAATTTTTTTTTAAAAATGTAGATTTTTATAAAAACATAAGGAACGTAATAATTAAATAACGTTTTTTTTTAGATAGGGAATTTTAAGGCTCTTCTCAACTACTTGTTTTATGACTTGTGAATGTATCTGAATAAAAATAACAGGTAGCCGAACAAAGAAAAGAGATATTTAACGAAGAAGTTGTAAAAATACGTAGGCTAGAATGACCGCGTTGTAAGGTGCGGTCACGTGGTCGGAAGTAACATATACATACAGATATACGCGCGTAAATTTGAATGCGAAAAAGTACGGATTTTAATGTTGCTGATAATAATCTTAACAAATCTTTATTGTGTAACAATAGGATATAAAAATAACAATATAAACCAACATTTGTTAACAATTTTTATATTTAAGAATAGGATACAAAAATAATAATATAAATAAGTATTGGATAATAATAAAACATTTTACATTTAATTAAGCGAAAAATTTGAAATTTGAGTAATACCTTTTTATTTGTTGTAACTCGCGCTTTACCATTAATATTCTCTCCTAATACTGATTGAATGCCTTTAAACCCCCCTTTCTCAAAGGCTTCTTTTAAAATTAATGTATTTATTCCAGCTTTAGCAATCTTATTATCATGGAAGCTGATATATTTTCTTTAAAGGCTTGTAAAGATTCCTTATTAGCTAATGCAGTTTTATCTTTTTCTTCTTCTTGCAAGAGCTGAACGAATTGACCTTTGCATTTTCCACGGGTCTTTCTTATATTATAATTCTCTTTTTTTTTATCCATTTTCCAACAAACGCCGTACAAGAATTTTAGAGATGATACTCTATATCCGTTGTTTACGCGCATCCGATGCATTGAGCTGACAGCTGTCGAACGCTGTTCGCGCATGCGCTGTAACACTTGGATTCAGTATACTACGCTTTACGCAGTTGATCAACAAAGCTTCGCATATTTTTTTTTTTCAACTTTAATCATTACTTTTAAATAAAATTAATGAGCTTAATATTCATCTTTAATAAAATAATGATTTAACAAATGTGGTTTATACACATTAAATGTACTTTTTTTCACCTTTTTTAACTGTACTCATTTGACTTCGGAGTAGCAATAGAACCTCCTTAACCCATTAACGCCTAAAACAGAGAAATCGTAGCTCTGTTTCAACCGTAAATCTATCACACATTCCGCGGATATATTCAAAGCAAACATACTTTTTCTTAAGTATTTTTTTCTCTACTTTCCATTTCCGGTCTCCGAATTGCGATATTTTCACTCAGAAATCCAATATGGCGACATTTAAAAAAAAAAATGCCAAATTTCGATACTTTTTTTTTTAAATCCAATTTCTTGTTGTGTTAACGTTGAGGACGGAACTTTATTGTTCAACTATGAGTGCATAAATGAGTTGTACTTTAAATTCAGCTTGGTCCCGAATCCAGAAATTCAATATGACGGCTAGAAAATGGCGCCGGAAGCGCAAAATTTTGCCCAAACATTCACGAATTTTTTTCTCGAATATAATGCATTCGACGAAAAAATCAATAAGAATAAAAAGTGCTTAGAATCAATCAAAGAATATGTCTAAATTTTTTCACTGAGGTTTGAGCAACTTTTTTATTTTTGCCAATTGGCAATTTATGACAAATTGGAAAAATTCATCGAATCGTCTCTAAAAAATTCAGATATACTTCTTGGTCAATTCTGAGCACTTTTTAAATCAAAAACTTAAAATTTTTTGTTCCATGTGCACTTTAAATTTTTAAGGTTTTGATTTTTTACACAAAAACCTAAAGCGTTATACGAGAAAAAGTTAGATTGAATAAAAAGTGCTCAGAATTGACCAAGAAGTATATCTGAATTTTTTAGAGACGATTCGATGAATTTTTCCAATTTGTCATAAATTGCCAATTGGCAAAAATAAAAAAGTTGCTCAAACCTCAGTGAAAAAATTTAGACATATTCTTTGATTGATTCTAAGCACTTTTTATTCTTATTGATTTTTTCGTCGAATGCATTATATTCGAGAAAAAAATTCGTGAATGTTTGGGCAAAATTTTGCGCTTCCGGCGCCATTTTCTAGCCGTCATATTGAATTTCTGGATTCGGGACCAAGCTGAATTTAAAGTACAACTCATTTATGCACTCATAGTTGAACAATAAAGTTCCGTCCTCAACGTTAACACAACAAGAAATTGGATTTAAAAAAAAAAGTATCGAAATTTGGCATTTTTTTTTTTTTAAATGTCGCCATATTGGATTTCTGAGTGAAAATATCGCAATTCGGAGACCGGAAATGGAAAGTAGAGAAAAAAATACTTAAGAAAAAGTATGTTTGCTTTGAATATATCCGCGGAATGTGTGATAGATTTACGGTTGAAAACAGAGCTACGATTTCTCTGTTTTAGGCGTTAATGGGTTAATCTTATCATTACAAAATGTTCGAGATTTTTGTTGAAAGAATTGAGGATTATGGCAGATCATCAGTGGGCGGGGAATTAAATAAACAACAAATTGCATGAACTGAGTTTTATTGATATGAACTCCACGCATACAAGCGTACCTTAAGAGGATTTATATATTTTCTGTTAGCATCTAAGGCAAATTTGATTTTTCAAATAATTTTAAAATGGCTTTCTTAATGGCATTTCTGATTGTATCAGAACATTATTTATAATTCGTAGAATATGCGTAAACTTTTTTTTTGGCTGATTTCAATTCCTATTGCTGAAAATACCGACTTATTTTTCAATAGGAATTGAAATTAGTCAAAAAAGAAGTTTACGCACATTCTACGAATTATAAATAATGTTCTGATACAATCAGAAATGCCATTAAGGGGATGCCTGACTTAATTTCCGCGCTCTACTGTACCGACAATTCTCTATATTCACTGCTATAGTATCTAATCTAAATTTGATTTTTCAAATAATTTTGAAACGGCTTTATTAATAGCATTTCTGATTGCATTAAAATATTATTTATAATTCGTAGAATGTGCGTAGACTTCTTTTTTGGCTGATTTCAATTCCAATTGAAAAATAAGTCAGTATTTTCAGCAATAGGAAATGAAATCAGCCGAAAAAGAAGTCTACACACATTCTACGAATTATAAATAATATTTTAATGCAATCAGAAACGCTATTAATAAAGCCGTTTCAAAATTATTTGAAAAATCAAATTTAGATTAGATACTATAACAGTGAATATAGAGAATCGTCGGTACAGTAGAGCGCGGAAATTATTTTTGGCATCCCCTTAACCCTTTAACGCCCAACATTTTCAGCGGTGTGTAGCACTATCTTAAAATGGTTCAAGAAATTCTTGAGATACCATTTTTAATGTAAAATTTAATGTACTTTCAGAATCCAGTACTAGTATTGTTGAAAAATTTAACAATAAAAAGTTATAAAAAATTTTTTGCAAAACAACGTGAATTTTTGAAAAATAGTACATTACAGTACAAGAGACAAAAGCTGAAGTTGCGCCACCGCGTGAAGTTGACGCCCGAGGCGAAGCCGAGGGTGTCAACTTCACGCCGTGGCGGGCCTTCAACGTTCGTCTCATGTACTGTATACTATTTTTCTTTATATCCGGTCGAAAGTACGCTAAGTTTCGATTCAAAATTTGTATTTGAAAAAAATTATTTTTTGTTAGCTCGAGTAAATTTATTTCGATGCCCACCCCGATATTTGCGGCACGAGCGCAGCGAGTGCTGCTAGTCGGGGGGGGGGGGGGGGGGCGGGCATCGAAAAAATCAAGAGTATAATTTCATTACATAGAATGATAAAAAATAATAGATATCTATTTTTCCGTTTTTCATTCAAACTTTTACTAACAATGATATAAATGATTAATAACAGTGATGTAACTATGGCGTACTATATCTATATTGTGCACAATTGTGACGTCACTTAGATTTTTGAAACGCGCTATATTCGCAAATCATAAACAAAACCTCCAAAACGTTTATTTTAACAAAATCTACAGTTGCCTAGCTACCAGCTCAAAGGCATGCGTGGCGAAAACTGCTATCAGTGGCGAAAGCTTGACTATATATGTATAATGAATAAAAGAATATCTCTCGCCATCGAAATCAGTGGCGAAAGTGCGTACTTTCGACCAGGGTATAAAGAAAAATAATTTGATTGGCTCAAATTTTCGAATGGAAAGAGGATTCGCTCGTACGTCTAACACGTATATATTTGGTCAATAGCATGTATACTATATTGTAAAACAGTTGCAGTACCGAAATTAAAAATGGCGGCCATCCGAACAACCCCTTTTCCACCGAACTTAGCAAATAGGTTCGTGATTTTTCTTCTCGATCAGGATCGACTTTACAAAAAACAGTTATAGAACAAAATGTGTTTAGAATTAATCAGAGAACGCGTGAGAATTTTTTCAGAATTTTCGAAGCGATATTTGGTTTTTTGGATATGGCCATTTTTTGAAAAATTCTAAAATCGCTCCAAAAATCCTAAAAAAAATTCACACGTACTCTTTGATTAATTATAAGCACTTTTTGTTCTATAACCTTTTATCGTAAAGTCGATCCTGATCGAGAAAAAAAATCACGAACCTTTCATGATAAGTTTGATGTGATTTTTTTTTCTCGATCAGGATCGACTTTACGATAAAAGGTTATAGAACAAAAAGTGCTTATAATTAATCAAGAGAACGTGTGAATTTTTTTTAGGATTTTGGAGCGATTTTAGAATTTTTCAAAAAATGGTCATATCCAAAAAACCAAATATCGCTTCGAAAATTCTGAAAAAATTCACACGCGTTCTCTGATTATTCTAAACACATTTTGTTCTATAACTGTTTTTTGTAAAGTCGATCCTGATCGAGAAGAAAAATCACGAACCTATTTGCTAAGTTCGGTGGAAAAGGGGTTGTTCGGATGGCCGCCATTTTTAATTTCGGTACTGCAACTGTTTTACAATATAGTATACATGCTATTGACCAAATATATACGTGTTAGACGTACGAGCGAACCCTCTTTCCATTCGAAAATTTGAGCCAATCAAATTATTTTTTCAAAAATTCACGTTTTTTTTGCAAAAAATTGTTTATAACTTTTTATTGTTAAATTTTTCAACAATACTAGTACTGGATTATGAAAGTACATTAAATTTTACGTTAAAAATGGTATCTCAAGAATTTCTTGAACCATTTTAAGATAGTGCTACACACCGCTGAAAATGTTGTCAAAAAATGGTCAAGTTGGGCGTTAAAGGATTAAGAAAGCCATTTTAAAATTATTTGAAAAATCAAATTTGCCTTAGATGCTAGCAAAGAATATAGTGAATTGTCAGAGCACAGAGATTAAGATAGGCATCCCCTTAACCTCCAAATAGAGAGGTTCGTATATCTTCAGTGGTGCATAGAAGATGATTGTTGAGCCGATGATACAATAAGCGCAGGTTGAGCAGCTGATTTAGTGTGAGCTGAAGACGAAGTCTTTGGGGATGAACGGTTCGAAAAAACCAAAAGCTTCTTAGACAGAAAGATTGACGTTCTTTTCAACCAAGTGTGCGCAAAAAGCTTGAGCACGCGCGCGATTCAAATGATAAATCGCGAACACAAAAAATCAAAAATAAATTTTTTGAAAATCAATAATTCAAAATTAAAAAAAAATAATAAGCCGGCTAAAAAGGTTATTCTTTTCTCCAATTCGAAATTAAAAACAAAATTAATGATGAGCTATTTTAGGTTAAATTGTAATAAACACATAGACACATATATACAAACATTTTTAAAAACACGTTTTTCGTGATTAGAATTCAATTAAACATGTTTTAATTGAATTTTACTATCACAAAGCTTCCTCTATAAGGAAGCGATTTAATATTGTTCCAGTCTTATTAAATCAGTATTGGTGCAACTATTTACCAAAGCTCGGCTAATGGTATATTGTTTATGAGTAAACTACCAGTATTGGCTTGAACTAGAAATACTGGCAATTCCTGGGATCGCTTGGCAAAGGTCAGTAAGTTCGATCGCGTATGTCAGTCTTATACACTAACCGACCTGTTCTTTGTCCAATTACGAGCAGAGGAGCAGAAGTACGCAGAGACAAGCTTGGTCACGTTGGTAAAAGCAATATTTTTTGAATTAATACAACTATCTTTTATTTCAATAGAAAACGTCTTGTTCCAACAGATTTTACGTTCAATCAACAGAATAGGGCTGCTGTTGGTGTTTAAGGGCTATCGGGTCGTTGTTTCAACTGAATTTTCTATCAGTTCAATGTTTTGCATTCCATTCGACAGAAGAAGGGCGGTTGTGGATATTTATTGATCTCATATCATTCATTTAATTAAATCGTTTTCTCCGTGTATAATACTAAAAATATTTTTATTTAAATTTATTACCTCATTGAAATCTTATGGTGCAAAAATATACGAATACTGCAGTTTAAATTACTGATTTATTAAGACTTGTTATATTAGAATCTATACAACTCTAAGCAAGAACCACTGCTTCATGCACACTTCTAAACTCTTGCGTGTGCTGAATCCGTCATTCACGTTATCATTGCATAAAATAGTGTTCGACACTCATATCAGAAATGATTTCTGGTCTCATATGAATTATCACTCTCGGTTTGCTTCGGCGTTAAATTTACAATAATTATTTCTGACGCACTAGTGACGGAAACTACTATGATTAAATATTGCTATGAAATAATAGTACATTATATCACAAGGGAGGAAAGTGCGATAATATACCCAAGGGAAAAATTCATTTCGTTTGGCGTTGGACTTTTCCCGCGGGAATAGTATAATACATTATGCAACAAAGGACTAAAGTCGTGGAATATTCCCACAGGGGAAGTGTCCGAGCGAAGCTTATGATAGTGTCAAAACTGCACTTATTTGAATTCGTATTAAGATAGTGTAAATTATTTACACTATGTTAACGCGAATTCAAATAAGTGTAGTTTTTACACTATAAGTATGAGCCCTAGATACTGTGTGAAATATGACTTAACTTTACGCATATAGTGCAGTGTAAATTCGACTATACTCACAAAGTTGTGTAGAAATCTAATTTCTACCATAATTTCAAGTGAGACATTAATCGGTACCAATTTAGTTCGTGTGAATGTTATAAACCAGTTTTAATCAGATGAAAATTCACTCTATATCATCGTGTGATCTCCTTCAGATTTTATTTTAAAAGTCGCTAAGCCCATTAATCGTGCATTGAGAGCAATTTCATTATAATAGACAGCGGTATTATGATACGAAATGTTCATCACTCGGAACTTAAGTGAAATTTCAATTTGATAAAACATAATTTTATTTTTTAGACGGAAAACATCTGATATTCCTTTTGAGGGAATAAAGCAGTTAATTCTTGCAAAACAGGAAAATCACTTTATGGAAAAATAAGTTTATGAACTTTATTAGTCCCTAGAGCAATTTAGATGAAGATATAAGTCCTTTCGAAACTGTAATATACTGTTATTAATACTTGTTCAAATTTGTAGAAAAATCTGTAGAAAACTACTAATCGCGCTAAGTCCCTCAATAATTCTTCAGAAAACAGTAAGTCTTCAAAACTTCAAAGATCCCTGAAGATTTCCTTTAAAGTTTTCTTAGATTTTTAAAACCGTCGCAAAATCTTTAGCAAGTTTTTTGAAAGTTATGGAAGTTTTCATGGGTTGAAATCTTCGGAATTGTAGAAATTGTTATTACATTAATAAACAGTAATTTCTCATTTCAGTGTTATGAATTTAAAAATAGTTTCCCCAGACGGCAAAGGTAATCGGGTTGAAAAGTTTAAGAATTCTTGAAAAGGATTCTATTAGAACTCTTTTCTAAGAATTATAAAAGAGTTCTTAATGAATACATTGTATTAATTAAGTATTCTTTTTCTGTTTATATTTTGATCGAAAACTAATCATATAAAATTCTTGAAGTGCTCAGGGTATGTCCGTTTTTCTGCTTATATAGAATAATAATATAATTCGTAAAGAATCTCTCTCTTTGGAAATGTATTCATGGAGAATCATAAATAAGATCTGTATGTACTCATATGCAGAGTACATAAAATATACTTATTGAGTTCTTTGGCGCGGGATCTACAAATACTACGAAATGTTCGTAAAGTGTACTATAAGTGTTCTTTTGGAACTCTCATGACATTTATTTATGAATATATTCTTTCTAACCGTAATTTGTTAAGAGATCAGGATGAGTTTATACAGCACTCACATATAATACTTTCTAATGAGTATTAGGAATTCTACAAGAATGCTAATTTCAGTACATTGTTTTAACTAAGAAAGGATTCATGAATAGTTCGTAAACTGTTCTGGCAGAGTTCTTTATGAATGCATTATGAAATTTACAAATATATTTAATTATCCTATTGAAAATAACCAAGTAATTTTATGACCTAGATCTATTACTCATTTAAATAAATAATTTAAATAAATTAAAGAAATAAACAAAAGAAAGAAATTAAATAGTATACGCTACATGGAAGGTAAAAAATGCCTTAAATCGCTCCTAAACCACCCTCGTATTTAGCTGCGATGCTTTACAAGCGATCTGAGATCATTTTTATTATCTACTGTGGTGCATTTAATCTCACAATACGTGTATCAAAACATATTATTTTAACACTAACAAGGAGATGTCATCAGATCCGGGTGAGGGATTTACCTCAAATTGGTTGTGGTGACTCTTAATACCTCAACGATGAACTATGTAGAGTTTCAGGACCTAATGCTCTCTCATTCCTGAAATATTATACCTTAATTTTGGCTGCGACTCCTATTTATCCTAGTGTGACCGATGTAGCCAATTTCAAAGCCATGCTTTTTCTCTCTTAGTTGATAGTTTCCGATATTAAAATTATATTCTTTGTATGCATTTAAATTACTTAATATACAATCTATATTAATTTTCACACAAAAACTTTTTATTGCACTTTTTGGAACTCGACCTTTGGTAAGAGATATGGAAAATAGATTTTTTTAGATTATAAGTATGAAAATTAATATAGATTGTATATTAAGTAATTTAAATGCATACAAATAATATAATTTTATTATCGGAAACTAGCAAGGAAGACAGAAAAAGCATGGCTTTGAAATTGGCTACATCGGTCACATTAGGATAAATAGGAGTTGCAGCCAAAATTAAGGTATAATATTTCAGGAATGAGAGAGCATTACGTCCTGAAACTCTACATAGTTCATCGTTGAGGTATTAAGAGTCACCACAACCAATTTGAGGTAAATCCCTCACCCGGATCTGATGGCCTTTAAAAAGACTTGATTCAGAATTTTTCAAAAATACTCTTATGGAGTTCATTTTTAATTAAAAATAAGGATAGATCACTGTTATCTGATTAATCGGACTTTAGAAACTAAAAGACTTGATACAGAATTTTTCAAAAATATTATAATGCGTGACATGAATTCTTAGCGAATCCATAGCAAGTTCATTGCGAACTCTTACCGAGTTCATTATTAGTAAAAAGATGAAGGATAGATCACTGTTATCTAATTAATAGGACTTTAGAAACTAAAAGACCTGATTCAGAATTTGTCAAGAATATTATAATTCGTGACATATGAATTCTTAGCGAATTCATAACGAGCTCATTGCGAACTCATACAGAGTTCATATTTAATTAAAAATAGGGGTAGTGTATTGTTTGCCAATCAATCGCAATATTCGCACTAAAGGACTTCGTTTAAAATCATTCAAGAATATTATAATTCATTAAAGAAGACTTCATGACGACTCCATAACGAGCTCTATTAGGATTCTCTAAGAATGCTATTATAACTTCGTTAATAGTACTTTTGCGATATATCGTGACAAAAAATCGTAAAGAACAGTTTAAGAACTCGTAATGATCGAAATAGCGGACATAGCATGAACTCTTATGGTATACTTTTGTTGAATTTATTTTATGAATAAAATAAATGCTGGAGGCAGGTTAAAATGAATATATTTATTGTAATGGAAAAAATAAAAAGTACAGTAAGAATAAGTTGCGAGTGAAGCGTTCAACTCAGCAACTGCGCTTTGAGCTCTTTGCATTAGAGGCTCTCGGCGACAACTAACTGCCGAACTGCAAGTTCGGACGCTTGATCCCGCCAGATCATAAAAATGCAGGCCCAAAAAGCTGACCATTCCTTAGCTATGTACCAAAGCTGCAGTACATGTGTACTTAATTACACTAAGGGACGGAGGGTTTTTCCCCGGCCAAGACGGTTTCTTTAGTCTTCTGTAGACAATGCACTTCTTGTCTGGGGAAGAAAACCCCGTCATAAAGACTTAACAAAATTTATTATAGCCTCTTACTTCTACACTTAAAAATATTTTGAACGGATTTACGCAGAAATCCAACACTCCCACTTATTTTGAAGTGTCTAAAATATTTAATTTATCGCACAGGTAGGCAAACTGCTGTTTGGCCAGAGGCTTTGTCAAAATGTCAGCTAATTGCTCCTTTGACTCTACATAGTCGATTTTAATTTGCTTTTGATTTACAGTGTCGCGGACAAAATGAAATCGTACATCAATGTGCTTGGATCTCTTGTGAAACTCTGAATTTTTAGCCAGTTTAATTGCCGATTGGTTATCTACATAAATCGGAACTGTTTTACAAGGCGATTCTAAGTCTGTAAGCATTTGTCGCAACCATAATGCTTCTTTGGCTCCATGAGTTAGGGCAATATACTCAGCTTCAGCTGTTGATAAGGCCACTATACTCTGCTTTTGGCTGGACCAGCATATTGGCCCGCCATTTAATATGAAAACAAAACCGCTTCTAGATCGCCGTGTGTCTACACATGCCGCGTAGTCAGCATCAGTGAATCCGGTTAGGCTAGTGTAACTCCCACTATTTCCGTATGTAATACCGAAATTACGCGTGCCTTTCAAGTACCTTAAAATTCTTTTAATAGCTTGCCAATGCTCTTGGCCGAAAGAGTCTAAAAATTGGCTGGCGTAATTCACGGCGTACTCTATATCTAAGCGACACACACGAGCAGCAAATAACAGTGATCCTACAGCTTCTCTGTAGGGAAACGCGTATTGTTTCCACTCTTATCTGCATCCGACTTGCTTAAATGTAGACCTGGTTCTGCAGGTACGCTTAGCGGATTTGCATCACTCATGCTAAATTTTTCTAAAATTTTATCAATATAACGCGGTTGACTTATAGTAATCATTCGGTTTTCTCGATCACGCTCAATTTGCATTCCAACAAACTCATTCGCGTCCTCTATTTTTATATTAAAATTACATTTCAAGTATTGCAGTACTTGATCAATAGCCCGCTGGCTTTCGGATACAATTAGACCGTCGTCTACATAAAGTGCAAGGTAAACTTTATAATTTAACACAATTCCGATAAACACGCACTGATCACTTTGAATATTTCTAAACTTAAAGTTCTTTAGAAAGCCGACAAATTTTTCATTCCAGCAGCGCGGTGCTTGCTTTAGACCATAAAGGCTCCGTTGTAGCTTACCAACGAGACCCTGATCTTCATTGCGGTATCCTTCGGGTAGTTGAATATAAATTTCTTCTTCGAGATCGCCATAAAGAAACGCAGTTTTTACATCGAACTTGGCTATTTCAAAGTTTTTCTTAGCCGCGATTGCTAATAATATGCGAATAGACTCGTAACGAACGACAGGTGCAAATGTTTCAAAATAGTCTATTCCTTCTCGCTGTGAGAAACCTTTTGCAACAAGTCGTGCTTTAAATCTTAAGCCACTTGCATTATTTTTAATAGAAAACACCCACTTGCACCCAATCGTACGCTTACCTTTCGGCAATTGCACCACAATCCACGTTTTGTTTCCTTGAAGAGCATCCATTTCTTCTGGGATTGCTTTTTTCCATTTTGCAGCTTCGTGACTGGCTATAGTTTCGCCGTACGTGAGAGGAACTGTATCAGCGATATAAGCGACAGGTACGCCAAAACGCTCTATGGGTTTTAGTTGCCTTCTGTCGCGTAACTGCCGCTCCTGTGGTTGCGCTGGTCTGTCGTCTTCTTCTTGCTCTTCGAGTTGTTGCTGATTAATCTCGTAATTGTCTCCCACTTCATCAAGAGCTGGTTGATCGGGAGCCACTGCATCAACAGCGTGTTGATTAATCCGCTCGAGATCTGCGGCTTGCGAGTCATCTTCGTATGACATAAAGTCAATATCAACACGAAAATTTTCATTTTCCTTATTTTCATGCTCGCCTTTGCTGTTCTCGTTGAAATCGACGTCACTGCTAACATATATCTTGCGAGAAGCTTTATCCCAGAGTCTGTAGTTCGATGATTCACCCTCGTAGCCTACGAAGATGAGCTTTTTGCTCTTCGGGTCGAATTTCTTGCGTTTTTCTTTTGGCACGTTTAAATAAGCAGTCGTCCCGAAAATGCGACAATGCTTAATTTTTGGCTTTACATTGAACAGTTTTTCAAATGGCGTTTTGGCCTCGCCTCTTTTCATTATCACTCTGTTCAATGTATAGCACGCACAATTTATTGCTTCAGGCCACAGCGCTGTGTCAAGCCTACTGCTAATTAGCATTGTCCTCGCACTTTCAACTACGGTCCGGATATCTCGCTCGGCCCGGCCGTTTTGCTCATGTACATACGGCGACGAGAACTCGTGAATTATTCCATGCTTTTTCACGTGTGCTTTAAAATTTTCCGATGTATACTTTCGCCCATTATCCGATCGGAGTATTTTAATGCTATTTCCCGTCTGCGTTCGCACAAGATTCTCGAATTCTTTAAATTTTTCGAAAACTTCTGACTTGTGCTTGAGGAAATAAGCTTTTCGGAAGCTTGAAAAATCATCCTTAAAAAGTAGAAAGTACCTTGAGCCTCCTGGAGATTCTACATTTACAGGACCGCATACATCGGTATGAATTTTCTCGCCAGGTCTGAAACAGCCACTATGTTTTACCGATGTATGTTGCTTGCGGGTTTGCTTGCCCATTATACACGGTTCGCAAAAGAAATCACCTTTTTCTCCTAATTTTATTTCTTCTGAAAATGCATTTTCAGTATTTAAAATTGCACGCGCATTCACATGGCCCAATCGCTCATGCCAAAGTTTCAGCGGTGATTTCCCTTCGTCGTTTGCTACGTTGCATTTGGCGGGAATTACAACTTCGAAAAGCATTTTAAAGAGTCCTCGAAAATGTCTGACACCAAGTGATGAGAGCTTCCCATTACTGTCGCGCATTTCACAATGTTTTTCATAAGCGTGAAAAGAAAAATTTTTATCATTAATCGTAATGATTGAAAATAAGTTTCTTTTTAGTCCGGGCACTAATAAAACATTTTGCAGTTCTCTTTTAACAAATTCACCTTGCACTTTTTCACTTATTATAATTGTTCCCTTTCCTGCTACTGGCAGATTTTTGTTGTCGGCAATTTTTACATACTGTATTTCACTCAATGCGTTGAATGATGTGAATAATTCTTCCTGATACGTCATGTGCATGCTAGTACCTGAGTCGGCGAGCCAAACATCTTTATCTTTGTCCGCTGTTTTTGCATAAAATCCAGTTATATCGCAGATATATGCTGATGCGATATATGCAGAATGCGACTGCTCACCTTCATTTTCTTCGCCTTTCTTATCATGAGATTGATTTTTATTAGGGCACTCTTTTGCCCAGTGGCCTTTTTGCTTGCAGGCTGCACACTTTGTTCGTTTCTTTAATTCCTCAATGTTATTTCGATTGCTGTTACTGTTGCTCTTGTTAGTTTTCCATTTGCTTGATTTGTTCGTCTTTTCGCTTTTAATATTTGCTGTCTGAACTCGAAGCGCGAGTGAAGTTACTTCGTCAGAAGATCGCTTATCTTCTTCAACTTGCGTGCTATGAGTTTTGCGCTTGTCCTCTCGGCTGCGGGAGTGCAATTCCATGCCATGCGAAAAACAGACAAAGACGGAGGCAGACTCGTGATTATTTTTGTTATAATGGCCTCTTCTGTCGCCTTTTGACCTGCGTCATCAAGCTTCCTAATTATGGTCTCATGTTCTTCAATCTGCTCGGCTACGGGCTGTCCTTCATTTATGCGAAATGCGTAGAACTGCTCCCACGCGGACTGTGTGGCATTGACGCTTGTGTCGCCGTACAAATCGCGTAGTTTCTCCCATAATTTCGCTGGATCCGTGCTATTCATTAAATGGCGATGCAGTCTCTTTTCCACAGAGCTAAGGAGAAGCATCGAAGCCCTCGAGGCATTCGTGTGATACGTCACTAATTCTGCAGTCTTCGTTTCGTCGGGCTCCTTTTCCGTCTTGTCCGCGAAACCGTACAATTTCCTTGCTTTTAAGGCAATTGTCACTCCAAACTTCCACAGCGAGTAGTTTGTACCGTCCAGTTTCGTCAGATCCGAATATTCTTTATCTGCCATTTTGATTGATTGAAGATTTATACTAACACTGTTCAGTTGCCACTACACTTACTGATGACGCGATGCCGACTTGGCTTTTCTTATTTTTCACAATAAAAATTCACTTTTGCGCAGTGGAAGCGTGCTGGGCCCATAACCTGTTGAATTTATTTTATGAATAAAATAAATGCTGGAGGCAGGTTAAAATGAATATATTTATTGTAATGGAAAAAATAAAAAGTACAGTAAGAATAAGTTGCGAGTGAAGCGTTCAACTCAGCAACTGCGCTTTGAGCTCTTTGCATTAGAGGCTCTCGGCGACAACTAACTGCCGAACTGCAAGTTCGGACGCTTGATCCCGCCAGATCATAAAAATGCAGGCCCAAAAAGCTGACCATTCCTTAGCTATGTACCAAAGCTGCAGTACATGTGTACTTAATTACACTAAGGGACGGAGGGTTTTTCCCCGGCCAAGACGGTTTCTTTAGTCTTCTGTAGACAATGCACTTCTTGTCTGGGGAAGAAAACCCCGTCATAAAGACTTAACAAAATTTATTATAGCCTCTTACTTCTACACTTAAAAATATTTTGAACGGATTTACGCAGAAATCCAACAACTTTAATTATTCTTTTGAAACTGATTCCGATTACAATGAGGAGTTCATGCTCGGGAACACGAACAAAAAAAGAACTCTTTCAGAACCGATTTTGCCGTCTGGGTTCCTTTATCATAAATATAACAAATAATTATTTTTTTGCATTTTCACTTACTTTCAAGTTACAGAATAATCAATTAGAAGAACAATTATACAATAAAAGCAGTGTTATAATTAAACAGAAATTGTTTACAGTTAGCAATAAAATTTAGGTTATATACTTAAACCGAATCAGAAACCTTTTATGTTGTTATGTTTAATTAAGTCTAAAAATTAGAATAAATCTCAAAGTGTATACTGAAAAAATATAATAGAGTAAAGTTTACAATATATTATGTAAGAAGGGGTCAGACGTAAAATTTGCACATTGTAGTAAATTTTATAAAAATTGTAATTTTCCTAAAACAATTTTCTTGGCTTGCCAAGTTTGTCCCCATCTTATTATTATCTTAATTTTTTTTTTGTAATCCTTACCCTATTATTTTTTTCATAACTATCGTTTTTATCTATTAAAATTCTACTGGACAATAAAATTACTTTCAGTTTACGTTATTACGAATCTTATTCAATTAAAACCCTATTGAAAGGGTCTTATAAAACTCCATAAAATGGTGCAAAAACCGCATAAAACCTGATAAACAATTTATCGGATTTTATCAAATTTGTACATTTTTATAGTATTTTATAAGATAGTTTTCACGGGTAAATTTGTTGATTTGAGCAATATTCTGACACACAATGTTGGTATAACTAACAGCCTGCAGGCCTGCTCATGTAATTGCATCATACGGTACTCCCGTTGGCCTGCATGTTATCAGGATTTCAAAAACATTCGATCAGCTTGGTCAATAATAGTTTAGTGCTTCGTGTACTGCCAGCGCCCTTTTCCATCTCATTATTTCGTTGATATTGCTCATTTTCGCTGGGAGTCTACCTACGAACCCTCTCCCTGTTAAAATTAACGATTACGTGTCTCTTGATTATACATCGATAAGTCTGGACTCGTTGCGTTTTTAGCGGCTGCTTGATTACGTTGGTTGGACAATGCAAGGGCGATGGGCGCGAGTACCGCGTCACCAATCGCTGGATTATATTGAACGCCCCCGGCTTGTTTGTATATACGCGAATTCGAAAATAATGATTGACTTTTTGTGTTTTGACAAAGGGTACCCCCCGTTAAGATAGTCGAAATGCCCCTGTTCCGGGATTGAAAAATGAGGTTTAGGAGTCTATTCTACATCTATAAAGATAAAGTTTGCCGCCAACCAAACCTACCTAGACTCCTCCTACGCCATTATATAGCTAAAAACCGGTTGATATCAATTTATTTTTTTTGTCCTCAAAGAAAAAAGCTAGCGATACGCGGCTGGTGGCATTTTTTTCTGTATAGCGCCTACTTTTCTGTGACTTTTTTCCAAGATCATATATATAGTTCTTTTAGTATAAAAATCGATTTTTATTATTTAGATCACTATATCTTTTTTCAATAGGGGGCTTCAGTTACCGACAATAATAGTATCATACATGCTTTTGATGTATTATATTCTTTGATATAACATTAAGTGAATGAAGGCTGTGGTTTAAAGTAAGCTCCCAAATTTAGGGATTGTAGGTTTAGTAATAAAAGCTTGATAGGTATTGGAATTGACTCTATATTGTCGATTGATTTCAATACTTTCACTATGTGTACACTTTAATATGTTGTAATTGCCAATTAAAAGTAAACTCTCAAATCAAATAGAACCCCCTCTAGTATAAAAATCAATTTTTATTTTTTAAATCACTATATCTATTTTTAGAGGGGGGCGTCAGGGTTGGAATTTCTTTTCAAATCTTTGTTTTCTCTTGAACAATAAAAAAAATGTTATCCGAACAGTATTTTCATTAGCGCCATGCTCAAAAATGCAAAAAATCCGTTTTTTAGCAGTTTTTCATTTTTAGCACGTTTGAGGCTGGATCTATAAAAAAACTAATAGTACCATCGTATTCTACGCGAAAAAATACATCGTTTACATGTATTATACTATTATCATCGGTAACATCATACAAGTAGAAATAGATGATTGAATTCCAACCTTCGATTTTCTAAGTGTTGCATATCGGTAAATAAAGACTCAGATTCGGACGCTGATTTCTCCTGATATAATAGTAATAAAAACAAAAGTATGATAGATATTTTTGATGTATTTTAAAATACAACCATTAAGAGTAATAACCATCTGATTTCGAGGTTGTTAACCTTATGTTCGCCAAAAATTTGAGCATTATCTTGAAAGCTTCCCTGGTAAAAATGATCACATTTAAGTTGGTTACAAAGCTAAGTACTGGCTTGTTTTAATGGGCTTTATATATTTTAATTATTCTAGTTTGTTACTAGCTATGATTTTTCTATAAATAATGTGGAAGAATAGCAAATATTTAAAATACCTTGTAAATTGCTTTGTTCTATTTTATGAACGAAATTATAGATAAGCAACAATCATAGCTAGTTACAATATAACTTAAATCCCTCATTTCAAGCCAGCTATTATGCGTCCTCGTAAACGTATTACTTCGCGCATGCGCAGTAGCTCTTAGCAGGACAGCAGACGCAGGTCCGCATCAACTGCTTTTTAAATATAACCTCTTCTTGTGCGGTGTTCGTGCACGTACGTCGAGTTATAGTTTACAATCGAATAAACGCAAGAAAAATATGTCAAGCACCAAACGTGTGTGGAAACACAGATGTAAAAAGCGTATTTATAAAAAATATAAATTATCTAATCTTGATTTATATGCAGAAGAAGAAATAAGTGTACTAAGTGAACTAAGTGAAATAAGTGAAATAAATGAAAGTGATTCACATGCTTCTGATTTGGAGCACTATGGCTGTAGAGGGTGATATAGATATTGAAAACATTCCAATTACTGAAGAAGCAAATATTATTCCAATAGAATATTTAAATGAAGAAATGTTATCTCAGGATTTAATTTAATTTAAATAATGTAATTTAAATTAATTTCACAATAATTAATAAATAATCAATATTATACACGGTGTTCAAAAAGTAACTGGCACGACCAGTATACCCGTGTTCAGAATAACATTCTAAGCACTTTTTCCCTTTTGGCATAATTCGTAATTTTGGCTAATTATCGAGTTATGGTCAATCAAAAACTTTGATAATTAGCCAATCAGCGCGCGGATAGGCGCTGGTGGGCGGGGCTTTTGCCAGCGGGGAGAGCGGCTTGGGCGTGGCGTTGCCTCATCGTGCCTCCCCACTTCGCGGGCCCGTCAGCACACGGACACGCACGCACACTCGCGCGGTACCGCCGGGAGTGTGCGTGCGTGAGTTCGGAGCAGTCAAGACGCAGGGGTCTGTCGGTTGTATGCTTATCCCTCGGGGATCTGTAGGTTTTCAGGTCCCCGAGGGAGAAGCAAGCGAGTGCCCGCTTTTGCCCGATTTTTGCTGTAACGGGCAAAGGCGGGCACACGGCGGGCTTCTCCCTCGGGAATCTGCATGTGTTCAGATCCCCGAGGGAGAAGCAAGCGAGTGCCCGCTTTTGCCCGATTTTTGCTGTAACGGGCAAAGGCGGGCACACGGCGTGCTTCACCCTCGGGAATCTGAACACATGCAGATTCCCGAGGGAGAAGCAAGGGAGAGAGTGCGGCCGCTTCAGCACGTTATTTACAGAAACGGGCTAAAGCGGCCGCCTTGATTCGCTTTAGCCCGTTACGTCCAAAAAACGGGCTAAAGCGAGCGCACTTCCCGCTTCTCTCCCGGGGATCTGTAAGTGTTCAGATTCCCGAGAGAGAAGCGAAAGAATGCGGCCGCTTCTCTCACGGGGATCAGAACACATGCAGATTCCCAAGGGAGAAGCAAGGGAGAGAGTGCGGCCGCTTCAGCACGTTATTTACAGAAACGTGCTGAAGCGGCCGCCTTCATTCGCTTTAGCCCGTTACGTCCAAAAAACGGGCTAAAGCGAGCGCATTTCCCGCTTCTCTCTCGGGAATCTGAAAACGCGCAGATTCCCGGGAGAGAAGCGGGAAATGCGCTGGCTTCAGGCCGTTTATTCGACGTAACGGGCTAAAGCGGCCGCATTCTATCGCTTTTCTCTCGGGGATCTGCGCGTTTTCAGATCCCCGGGAGAGAAGCGGGGAATGCGGCCGCTTTAGCCCGTTTTTTTGACGTGACGGGCTAAAGCGGCCGCATTCTATCGCTTTTCTCTCGGGGATCTAGCGCGTTTCAGATCCCCGGGAGAGAAGCGGGGAATGCGCTGGCTTTAGGCCGTTTTTTCGACGTAACGGGCTAAAGCGGCCGCATTTTTTCGCTTCTCTCTCGGGATCTGCGCGTTTTCAGATCCTTGGGAGAGAGGCGGGGAATGCGGCCGCTTTAGCCCGTTTTTTCGACGTAACGGGCTAAAGCGGCCGCATTCTTTCGCTTTTCTCTCGGGGATCTGAAACGCGCGGATCCCCGGGAGAGAGGCGGGGAATGCGGCCGCTTTAGCCCGTTTTTTTGACGTGACGGGCTAAAGCGGCCCGCATTTTTTCGCTTCTCTCTCGGGGATCTGCGCGTTTTCAGATCCCCGGGAGAGAAGCGGGGGAATGCGCTGGCTTTAGCCCGTTTTTTTCGACGTAACGGGCTAAAGCGGCCGATTTTTTCGCTTTTCTCTCGGGGTTCTGAAAACGCGCAGATCCCCGGCAGAGAGGCAGGGAATGCGGCCGCTTTAGCCCGTTTTTTCGACCATAACGGGCTAAAGAGGCCGCATTCTTTCGCTTTTCTCTCGGGGATCTGAAAACGCTGCAGATCCCCGAGAGAGAAGCGAAAAAATGCGGCCGCTTTAGCCCGTTTTTTCGACATAACGGGCTAAAGCGGTCGCATTCCCCGCCTCTCTCCCGGGGATCTGAAAACGCGCAGTTCCCCGAGAGAGAAGCGAAAGAAGGCGGCCGTTTTAGCCCGTTTCTGTAACAAACGGGCTTAAGCGGCCGCATTCCCCGCTTCTCCCTCGGAAATCTGCATGTGTTCAGATTCCCGAGGGAGAAGCAAGAGAGAGAGTGCGGCCGCTTTAGCCCGTTTTTTTGACGTGACGGGCTAAAGCGGCCGCATTCTATCGCTTTTCTCTCGGGGATCTGAAAACGCGCAGATCCCCGGGAGCGAAGCGGGGAATACGGCCGCTTTAGCCCGTTTTTTCCACGTAACGGGCTAAAGCGGCCGCATTCTTTCGCTTTTCTCTCGGGGATCTGCGCGTTTTCAGATCCCCGGGAGAGAAGCGGGGAATGCGGCCGCTTTAGCCCGTTTTTTCGACGTAACGGGCTAAAGCGGCCGAATTCTATCGCTTTTCTCTCGGGGATCTGCGCGTTTTCAGATCCCCGGGAGAGAGGCGGGGAATGCGACCGCTTTAGCCCCGTTATGTCGAAAAAACGGGCTAAAGCGGCCGCATTTTTTCGCTTCTCTCTCGGGGATCTGCGCGTTTTCAGATCCCCGAGAGAAAAGCGAAAGAATGCGGCCTCTTTAGCCCGTTATGTCGAAAAAACGGGCTAAAGCGGCCGCATTCCCTGCCTCTCTGCCGGGGATCTGCGCGTTTTCAGAACCCCGAGAGAAAAGCGAAAAAATGCGGCCGCTTTAGCCCGTTACGTCGAAAAAAACGGGCTAAAGCCAGCGCATTCCCCGCTTCTCTCCCGGGGATCTGAAAACGCGCAGATCCCCGAGAGAGAAGCGAAAAAATGCGGCCGCTTTAGCCCGTCACGTCAAAAAAACGGGCTAAAGCGGCCGCATTCCCCGCCTCTCTCCCGGGGATCCGCGCGTTTTCAGATCCCCGAGAGAAAAGCGAAAGAATGCGGCCGCTTTAGCCCGTTACGTCGAAAAAACGGGCTAAAGCGGCCGCATTCCCCGCCTCTCTCCCAAGGATCTGAAAACGCGCAGATCCCCGAGAGAGAAGCGAAAAAATGCGGCCGCTTTAGCCCGTTTCTTTCAAAAAACGTGCTGAAGCGGCCGCACTCTCTCTCTTGCTTCTCCCTCGGTAATCTGAACACATGCAGATTTCCGAGGGAGAAGCGGGTAATGCGGCCGCTTAAGCCCGTTTGTTTACAGAAACGGGCTAAAACGGCCGCCTTCTTTCGCTTCTCTCTCGGGGATCTGCGCGTTTTCAGATCCCCCGGAGAGAAGCGGGGAATGCGGCCGCTTTAGCCCGTTACGTCGAAAAAAACGGCCTAAAGCCAGCGCATTCCCCGCTTCTCTCCCGGGGATCTGAAAACGCGCAGATCCCCGAGAGAAAAGCGATAGAATGCGGCCGCTTTAGCCCGTCACGTCAAAAAAACGGGCTAAAGCGGCCGCATTCCCCGCTTCTCTCCCGGGGATCTGGAAACGCGCAGATCCCCGAGAGAAAAGCGAAAGAATGCGGCCGCTTTAGCCCGTTACGTCGAAAAAAACGGGCTAAAGCGGCCGCATTCCCCGCCTCTCTCCCGGGAATCTGCGCGTTTTCAGATTCCCGAGAGAGAAGCGGGATATGCGCTCGCTTTAGCCCGTTACGTCGAATAAACGGCCTAAAGCCAGCGCATTTCCCGCTTCTCTCCCGGGAATCTGCGCGTTTTCAGATTCCCGAGAGAGAAGCGGGAAATGCGCTCGCTTTAGCCCGTTTTTTGGACGTAATGGGCTAAAGCGAATGAAGGCGGCCGCTTCAGCACGTTTCTGTAAATAACGTGCTGAAGCGGCCGCACTCTCTCCCTTGCTTCTCCCTCGGGAATCTGCATGTGTTCAGATCCCCGTGAGAGAAGCGGCCGCATTCTTTCGCTTCTCTTTCGGGAATCTGAACACTTACAGATCCCCGGGAGAGAAGCGGGGAATGCGGCCGCTTTAGCTCATTTTTTCGACGTAACGGTCTAAAGGCGGCCGCATTCTTTCGCTTCTCTCTCGGGGATCTGCGCGTTTTCAGATCCCCGGGAGAGAAGCGGCCGCATTCTATCGCTTTTCTCTCGGGGATCTGCGCGTTTTCAGATCCCCGGGAGAGAAGCGGGGAATGCGGCCGGTTTAGCCCGTTTTTTTGACGTGACGGGCTAAAGCGGCCGCATTCTATCGCTTTTCTCTCGGGGATCTGCGCGTTTTCAGATCCCCGGGAGAGAAGCGGGGAATGCGCTGGCTTTAGGCCGTTTTTTCGACGTAACGGGCTAAAAGCGGCCGCATTTCCCGCTTCTCTCCCGGGGATCTGAAAACGCGCAGATCCCCGAGAGAGAAGCGAAAGAAGGCGGCCGTTTTAGCCCGTTTCTGTAAACAAACGGGCTTAAGCGGCCGCATTCCCCGCTTCTCCCTCGGAAATCTGCATGTGTTCAGATTCCCGAGGGAGAAGCAAGAGAGAGAGTGCGGCCGCTTCAGCACGTTTTTTGAAAGAAACGGGCTAAAGCGGCCGCATTCTTTCGCTTTTCTCTCGGGGATCTGAAAACGCGCAGATCCCCGGGAGAGAAGCGGGAATGCGCTCGCTTTAGCCCGTTTTTTGGACGTAACGGGCTAAAGCGAATGAAGGCGGCCGCTTTAGCCCGTTTCTGTAAATAACGTGCTGAAGCGGCCGCACTCTCTCCCTTGCTTCTCCCTCGGGAATCTGCATGTGTTCAGATTCCCGAGGGTGAAGCACGCCGTGTGCCCGCCTTTGCCCGTTACAGCAAAAATCGGGCAAAAGCGGGCACTCGCTTGCTTCTCCCTCGGGGATCTGAACACATGCAGATTCCCGAGGGAGAAGCCCGCCGTGTGCCCGCCTTTGCCCGTTACAGCAAAAATCGGGCAAAAAGCGGGCACTCTCTTGCTTCTCCCTCGGGGACCTGAAAACCTACAGATCCCCGAGGGATAAGCATACAACCGACAGACCCCTGCGTCTTGACTGCTCCGAACTCACGCACGCAGACTCCCGGCGGTACCGCGCGAGTGTGCGTGCGTGTCCGTGTGCTGACGGGCCCGCGAAGTGGGGAGGCACGATGAGGCAGCGCCACGCCCAAGCCGCTCTCCCCGCTGGCAAAAGCCTCGCCCACCAGCGCCTATCCGCGCGCTGATTGGCTAATTATCAAAGTTTTTGATTGACCATAACTCGATAATTAGCCAAAATTACGAATTATGCCAAAAGGGAAAAAGTGCTTAGAATGTTATTCTGAACACGGGTATACTGGTCGTGCCAGTTACTTTTTGAACACCGTGTATAAATATTTTTAAATTTACCTTTATTATAGAAAATACCCAGATTGTAGCTAGTTCAAGTGGTTATAAACAGAGTACATTGTGTACTTCAGCAAGTCTGTACTGTTTATATCTACTTTATATCCATTAAAATTAGAATATATAAATGATTTTTTCTTAAATCCACCTTTTCTAGCCACGTAATGGCTTATAATTAGCATGTTTAAGTATTCTAGTTACTAGCTTGTAACAATGAGAAAAAGCGTTTCACTTTTTCCTTGTTACAAGCTTGTATACATGGCTAGTTTCTAGAATACGCTTTATTAAAATGTCTTGTTACTAGTCATAAAATGTGACATGTTTTTACCAGGGTTGTATTGTTGCAATTGATGCCACCTTGTTGGCCTCTGAAGAGTTGGGGAGAGGAGCCATAACCACTACTCCCCTTTTTTCACGTTTCCCGGAGAGCAAGCAGAGCAATCCGGCTTCTTTACTTCTGGATTGCTGCACCCAATGCATTTTATTTCTTGGTTGAAATTTTTGTAATTTTATTCTGGCTTTTCTGACTGTTTTGGTCATATTGGTTCTTATGCCCAGCTTGTTTATTGGCCTGTCCATTTGTGTTGTTATAGGAGGAACCCGACTTGTTTTCTCCTCCATTTTGTGCTTCTCTAGAACCGCAGGAACTTAATATCCCCAGATCGGGCACCAAAACTGGAACGATGACATTCCAAGTACAAGGTGGAACTCACTTCCCTCCTCTACTCGTTATCTGTCATCATATACTGCTTTTAATGGGGCGGCGCGCCAATATCTATTTGAACTTGATCCCTAACTTCCACCTAAATCGCGAGTCAGATGACTAGTAACTATTAATAAATTTGTCGCTTGCATATCTTACTAAGACTGTGATAAAAATAAATTATAGGAAGTTATTCATTGTATATAGAATTTTTAAAGATATCAAATGTACTTTAACAGATGTATATTTATATATTTATTTATATAGATATATTTATTTTGATCGATATTTCACATGATAGAGACTTACGATAGGTCCTTGACCAAAATTTTTTTTAAAACCTGTATTATATATTTTATAAGGACAAATTGACTCTACACATACTTTGTATTTTTATTGTATCATTTTTGCCTATTGGTAAATAAAAGAAAATCTATCTATCTGTCTATCTATCACTTTGCCTTAGCGGGGCTTATAGAGACTTTGTAATCAACTCGATCAATGAACTGATAGCTCTTTCACGGCACCAGGGAGCGGTATTTCTGCACTGTCCTTGGCCGTAGATAGCCACAACTTGGTTACTATCACATTTATAATGTGGGCTTTCATGCATGTAATTTATCGACAGCGGGACTCGCCCTTTTGTTGGTAATGTCATCTAATTTCTTCCCTAAGGCCATCCTGCCTGTCAATGATGCGACCCCATCTTCGACGTAAGAAACATTGGAAATCCTCCTATGTTTTCCAGTCGTCACACATGGGAGCGACGCCAGCATGTCGCCTTTACTAAGCCTCGCTGCATAACCATTTTGTTTGAAGGCGTGGAGGAACGAATCCACGTCTTCGTTTGGTGTCGCTGCGAATTTTCAGTTCCAGCGACTAACAATTCAGCTTGGGTTGTCGTGGCTTGAGCCCCTCCTACTGGAGTTGTTACGGTTGACGCTCGACAGAGCGCCATTTCTTGTATTTTGTGACAGACATTATGTCTTTGTGTCAGCTGCTGTACTGGAGATAGAAGAGGGTGAATGCGTCCTGGGAGTTTACTCTCCTTCTTCCTCGTTGGTTACTATTTTCTGATGGGTCGGTTCCTATGCTGGGCCGATCCCGAATCTGATTTAGGCTCCTTCTATCTTTGTGCTGGACATAGGTGCCTTTTGATAGCCCGATTCTTGGGTTACTGAGTTAACCTTCGCATCTAAACTGCCCATGGTTCAACTGCATGTTTTCGAATTTACTATCGGACTCGCTTATCATCTTATTAAATTTAGCAGTGAATCCTACGATCTCTTATGGGAGTTTTGGATAATCGCCGTTGATTTGGATTATATCGTCCTCGCCGGTCATTTAAGCTTAAGGGATCACCTTCTTTATTTGAAGAAAATACAATTTCCGACAGCCATTTTCATAGTTTGTCGACACCATCGAAGCCGTACTGCATTCCATGGCGACTTCGTTAATGTATGACTGACGGAGAGATTTTCTTTTTACGCAAAGTTCCTGTTAACTGAAAAATTCGTTATTTTGAAAATTAGCTGCAGTGTAATTTCCTAGTAGCTAACTGTATCCGCGCTACGATGCAGTAAAACGAAAACCATCTGATCGCAACCCCATATATTTGAGCATATCTACCCTTCGTAGAATAGTCGTGCACAACTGCTAAAAAGAAACTCCAGACACTAAAAGAAATTCCGTAAATAACTGAATTCTCCAAGTAATTAAAAAAAATAGCATTTAAGTTGTTTAGAAGGATTGTCAGTAAAAAAAAAACTGCAAAGTTACCGACAGAGCATTACAACAGAAGCAGGGAACTGTCGGCACTGCATTTGCACAAAACAATTCTTTTAAATGTTAAAATTGGACCGGAAAATAATTTGGCGTCGCGTGCCCCTTTATCCATAGCAGTTTAAGAGCGCCATTTGTATGGTTCTTGCTAGTTAATTATTGAATATATTAACATGAAAGGGTACACCTCGAGTATGTTAAATACTTTCCCGGGGCTACGCACGAATACCGGACAGCCAGCTCCTCCAGAGAGTTGATGCCGCCCTGTTATCTAGAACACCGCTGATTCCGCAACCGTGTGTGTATGAGTGGTACGCGTGTATGTAATAAAACTAATAACTTTTCTGCAAACAAATGTGCATTTTTGCTTTTGGGTTATTCAAAAAAGCCTTTTATGCACTACAAAAAAAAGCAGTTTTATACATTTGTTTTATGCAGTTGGCAACTTAAATTCATTAAAAAAATTGATTCCAGGTCCAGATGTAATAGACGACAAAATAGATTAAATAGTTGAAGGCAAAAAATATACAGAAGAATTTTTCTGAAATTTTTTGAAATTATTATTTTAATGTAATAGAAGATAATTTTACACAAAACTTGAGAATTTACAAAAATTTATCGAATTATAAACATTTTGAGATCATTTTTCGACGAATAGTTAATCAATTTTTATAAATTATACTGAGATAACAGTCGTAGTAACATTTAATACATATCTAGGAAAATTATTATATAAAATAGTAACGGTGTGACAATACTTATCAGATATTAAAAATTACTATTTTATAGATTAAAAATTATATATTTAAAAACTATTATTTAAATAATAATTATTACTTTTTTAAATAGTAAATTTTACGTTTTTTAATCACTCAGTTGAATACTATAAATAATAAAAGAAAGAATATTTTCATTTATCGGGTTTTCTCAGTCATTTTCGTCAGTTGTTAGCTGTAGTGCTTCTGTGTATTTCCTGCAAATGTCTAACATTTACTTATGAATTCGTATTTAAAATGAATACAGTATAGTATTCTTGCAATTCGATAACATAATTATATACGCTCCTAACCTATTGATAAACACTCGCTCGCATGTTTCACTGCTAATGCATTGCAAAATGTGTCCTTATATATCTATCTTCCGTGTTTCTGTAGACTTGAGCGTTAGCAAAATCGCAACGCCAGTTAGGTGTAAATGCATTATTTGTGTACAAAGCGTGGGCATCATGAATATAACCTTGCAAAAACTGTAGTTTCAAAGCAAAGATAAAAAAAGGGACATAGGGTGACGTTACCCAACCTGTGAAAGCAATGGCCCAACTTACAAAAGCAATACTTTTTACTATTTTTAAAAGTAAAATTTGCTTAATACATATTAATATTAAATATATTAAATTTTTTCACACGGCAAGAATATCACGCCGTTACTATTTTATATAGTAATTTTTCCTACATATGTATCAAAATTTAACTACGATTGTTTTCTCAGTGTACGTTTGATCTACAAGTACTATACGTTTCTCTTTCACTTGTCTTTGTCGCCGTAAGTCCTAAAAATAAAAATAGCTCCAATTCACCGGTTAAAGAACTGAAGTAGTGACGAAATGAATTTTTTCTGTTTCTCGCGTCCTACTGTTTCCCTCCCTCGTTCTAGTCCTCCCTCAATCGTGCGCGTTCCCACACGACAAGCCGCGAAAAGAGACAGGAGTGCGCGCGTGTCACGGTTTCGTTCCCCCGCCGCGCGCTCCTTTTTTCCTTTACGTTTGTAGTGGCGATTCTCTTTTTCTGTGCGCGCGCTTTACAGTTCCGAACCCTAAAAACGTTTTATGCCCGGCTTCACCCATTGATCGAATTTAAAAGCGGTGCGGTTGCGGAACGGAGAGAGGCGACGCGTGCCCTCCGACATCCGAACGTACTGATTTACAAATGACGCTCGCGCAGGAAGCGGACTCGCCGCCGAGAATTAATATCAAGGGGTTGAAAACACACGGCACGCGACAGAGGGTTTTTTTTTTAGAGAAAAAGCCTGCCCGTGGGGACACGGCGTGACGTTACTTTGATCGAATTACATTTAATTTAACCATGGTAAATTTTATCACAGTGTTTATTAATTTAAAGGGTCTTTTTATTTTCATTACATCGGTGTTTATCAATGTTTGTGGAAAATAATTTGTCGACATTACTGTATCTATATTTGCTTGTGCAGAAAAAATAATATTTATTTTTATCACTGCACTTATTTGCTGGAAACTGAATGAAATTTATGAAGATTTCTTAAACAACTGCACATTTAAGCGGGAACACATTCGATGTTTTTTCACATTAATATTATATGTCGGGTATCACAAACACTTTCTTGCAAGGACGCTTACAAATCTAAATTACACATCGCAGTTATATGTAGTCGCACGCATAGTTACATATGTACGTTTATGATTTTCTTCTTATATACTAACCAACATGAATGCTGGTCGCTTGCGGGTACAGAAAAATAACAGTCGCCTTTCTAGCGGTTTTTAGACGAATTATCACATTGCGGCTCCGAAGAAAACAAAGCCGAGAAGCCGGTATTAGGAATACCGGCTGGGTAGCCTCATCGGCGTGCGTCGAAACGTGGTTATAAAGACCTACCGTAGACTTAGGCGCATACTCCAAGTAAAACAGCACACTACGCGACAGCGAAGGCACGAGAGGCCCACGTGATTGGAAAAAGGGAGAGAAGCGCGATTTGGCCAAGTGATCGACAAGCTCATCTCTCTCACTCAGAAATTCTGTTAATTGAAAAGTTATTGTCTGTCATTTGATGTATTAAACAATTCATTCAACAATAAAATAACTTTCAAATTAACTTACTCAAATTCTTGTGATTTCAAGAATTATACTTTCATTTTAACAAAAATCTTATGTTTCATTAGAATGAATGTTGAATCGATAGGCGCGCTTTCAAAACACCGGTCGCGCCTTCAAAACAACAGTATATGCCACTGTTCATCGTTCATGGCGCTGAGTCTGTTGAATCAACAGAATATTCTTATGTTTCAACTAGATTTTTTTCTCAGTGTACTATTCTTCTTTTAAAAAAGTGATGACCGGATGTTGTGAAGCCTCGAAAACGTGAACTTAATTGGTTTGTACATATATTCCGGAATGGCGCTGAAAATCAAAATTTCTAACCTCAAAAATGAACCCGGAATAAACAGTAAAGAAAGGAACTTGAGCGCGGTCAATTTTGCTCGGATCTTAAAAAAGTAATGGTTTTTGTTTTTAAGCATTTAAGTAATTCATGAATGTAATTAGTCGAAAAATTTAGGAACGCATTTCTTTTGACGTCAAAGTTCAATACTTAATGATTTTAGTTTTCCATGAAACAGTTTAATGAAAACACTATTGTATTAAACCTTTTTAACTGTAGTTTTTATTAACTAAATTTGTTGAAAAATTAAATATCGCTACGATATTATTTTAACTAAAAAATCAGAATGTATTATTTAGAAGAACTGGTTAGAAAAAAACAGCGTAAGCTGAATATTGAGCGCGCGAAACGCACTGGATTTTACTAGTATAAGAATAATTATGCCGTTCAAGCACTTCTACTGTACATATTTTGTACAATTTATAAGAAACAGACTGATTGTATTAAGGTGTTTTTAAATGAAAAGAGAACTTTATTTTTAATCTTTTCCTTGCAAACACTGATATTTAATTAAGTTTTAACGATTTTTTTTTTGAAACGTGAACGTACATACAGTTAACAGTTAAAAATGTCACTGCAAAAAATGAATTATCTTAGTTCCCGACACAGAAGCTTTAACGTCTGAACGAATGCAAGCAACATGAAAAACTTTCATTTTGTTGAGAATTCCAAAAGGAAAAGATTCTCTAGCTTCTTTCATGAGAAGCAAAAAAGTTAAGGGCTCATCCTAAACGGAACTTCAGTGCAACGCGCTGATAAATGGATAGGTGTATTAAGCATCGCAACTAAAAATGGAGGGGACCGGTCCAATCCGGAGGCGTGCAGTGCGCGTGCAAACGGAGAGTTACTAAGCGCGCGCGAAGGTCCGATCGATGGACGTCCATTGAAACGTCAACGTCTTGACTCGATCGAATGTCAAATAAATTGAAGAATTATACCATATAAAAAAAAAGACCTCTACATTTTAGCATTTTTAAAATATTTTTTTCCTGCGACCCGATTGAAAGCTGCAGACGAAACGCCCTCGGATAGTGAGGAATCCGCCTTATCTTTCCCGATTTGCCGCGGTTACAAACTTATCTGCAATAAAAAGAGAAAACAGCTTACGCGAACGCTTTCGTATGACGTGTGTCTAATTTAGAGAATCGAGTGTCACGTATTTATCGGCCTTCTTATCTGCCTCCCTTTTTTTTCTTTCGACGCTAGCCTGAAATTGCTCGATGGAGCGTGTTTATGCCTTTTTTATCCCTTTTCCGCACTTTCCCAGCGCGCCGGCTCGAGTCATAAAACTCAAGGATGGGTTCCCAAATAAAGGACGTCATTCAATTCAAGCAATTTTCATATAACTGAAGTGGTAGGAAAATTTTTTTATTAGCACCTTATCGGGAATGTGAGATGGTGCTTTGTCTCAATAGACGTTTTAGACTGCAAAAATATTAACGAATCTGTACAGAAGTAAAAACTTCTTATAATATTTTTTAAGAAGAATTTATCAGGATATTTGGTAACACTTAATATAAATACTCGTTATCTAATTGGAAATAATTGTTCTTAATATTTTTCATAAATAACGTTTTGCGGTTTCCCCCTCCCTCCCACAAATCATGTAATGTATTTTTTTAAATATTTGAGCTAAATTCAATCCTTTTTCAAGAAACAATGCCATGATGTTGTGAAATATTTTAATATTGAATTGATCGGTTAAATGAAGCTAAAGCTCAAAACATTTTGAGCTGCAAATTAAATTACAATTATTAAAATTTTAAATTAAAAGCCTATTATTAAAAAATAATGAAAAGTTAGTACCATTTTTACTTTGATAAATTTTTTAAAAAATTTAAGTTAATTTATGTGAAGGGAATTTTACTACGTACACTGTACAAAATATTTATAAATCCAACTAAAATTATTCTGTAAAACCATTTAGCTTCAACCGAAGTTTTATTTATATTGATAAAATTCTTAACGGGGGTAAGGACATATAGATTTTTTTTATTTTACATAAAAAATAAAAAGCATAATGTGAATAAATTATGTTACAGTATTATTTAAGTTCATTTTATGTTCCACTGTGCCTGTTATAAAAAGGAGCCTTTGGCGTATTCTAGAGTCCCATTCTGGGATCAAGAGTTATAGGTTTTAAATTTATTGGATTAAGTAGTAAAAATTTTAAAAACTACTTAAATCTCTTCATTTTTATGAAATTTCTTAAAATTTATGAATCAAATCAAATAATCAATAATCTTAAATCCTACAACCCTTCAGCCAGAATCACATAAATTATTAACAACTTATGCCCCATCCCATTAAAATACATGCATCAATAGGACCTGTAGGTTACACCAAAGTGTCTGTTTTCATGTTTTCCATAAAACAGCAAGGAGAGGCCATCAGATCCGCGTCTACCTCAAATTGGTTTTAGTGACTATTAATATCTCAACCATGAACTACGTAGAGTTTCAGGACCTAACGCTCTCTCATTCCTGAAATATTATACCTTAATTGTGCCTGCGACTCATATTTATCCCAGTAAGACCGATGTAGCCAATTTCAAGGCAATGCTTTTCCTCCCTTAGTTGCTAGTTTCCTATAATAATATTACATTATTTGTATGTATTTAAACAACTTAACCCCGTGGAAACTATCTTATAAAATACTATAAAAAATTACAAATTTTATAAAATCAGATAAATTGTTTATCAGCTTTTATGCGGTTTTTGCACCTTTTTATGGAGTTTTATAAGACCCTTTCAATAGGGAATACACAATCTATATTCATTTTAACAGTAATAAAATTTATATTTTAAATGAACACATAGTATATTAAGTACCTAGCCCTGTATAATAAGAAATTGTCTCAGATCACATGCAATTGTCGACCGAGGCGAAACCGAAGTAGACAAACATCAATCAAAGCAACGGTCGCGCCTTTAAAACAACAGTAAATGACACTGTTCGCCGTTCATGGCGGTGAGTCTGTTCAATCAACAGAATTTCCTCTGTTACAAATAGATTTTTTTCTCAGTGTAGGATAAATAGGAGTCGCAGCCAAAATTAAGGTATAATATTTTAGGAATGACAGAGCGTTAGGTCCTGAAACTCCACATAGTTCATCGTTGAGGTTTTAAGAGACACCACAATCAATTTGAGGTAAATCCATCACCCGGATCTGATGTAAAAAATGGAATTTTTTTTTTATCGCATACATAGCTGCAGAAATATGTTCAATGAGTAAAAACAAAATTTTTTTTCTTTTTGAAGTTTTTTTTTATCTCTTTTATTTTTTTACTTATTCGCATTTAAAAAAAAAAACGTGTTTTTTTTTTTTATAAAAAATGGTATAACTTTATTATAAAACGTCCTAAAAAAACGTTCGACCCGTCATTTTAAAGTTGAAGCAATTACCTTTCCGACTCCGTTGGATTTTTAAGCTATCATTAAGGGAACTAAATTAGCAGCGGGTCAAAAAACGCAAGATTTTTTTGTGTTTTTCAACTCTTTTTGATACTTACAAAAAACTCAATTTAACACTTTTTTAATTCCGTCGTAGCATTTTTCGAAGGTTTTTATCTGCTCTTTCGAATGCTGTTGGTTTTTTTGAGCTACGACGTTTTGCTGCTGAGCAATAAATCTTTTTAGCTCTTCCAGTTTTTGCGCGGGGTGCGCAAAAGCATGTGATGGGGAGTGTACTAGGGGTTACCCTCCTAGTATACTATATATATATTGTAACGGGCACCGGCCGCGCGTGTGAGGACGGCGGGCTGCACGCATAAGATGCGCACACAATAATGCGCAAAATAGAAATACGATTAATTCGGGATCCGCGAATGAAATTATCCACGCGGCCCAATAAAAAATTTCAAACATCACAATTTAAGCGGGATGGGGCGCCAGGCACTGTAAAATACTATATCTGCGAGCAGTGTCTCTCGCGAAAAGATTTAACCTGTAACGTTTCGGACTCTCGCTCCGGCTACTCAGCGGAGGGTCGAAAGGGCAGAGCTGCCGGAGGTTGCGGACAACACAATATGAATAATACACAAAAGTAAATTATATTGAACAGTCAGATCTAAAGAGGTGCCTTTATTTGGCCAGCGACATAAAGCACGCGGCCTTCCAAATAGGCAATTACAAATTTCAAATCAAAATCAATCTATTTTACATAATTCAAATCAATTATTCAGAATTTAACTAAGCAAAATTACAACTGAGATTTTAGATTTAAGCATCAAGATTCACAACGTTTTAATTAATCAATATAATTCAGAATTAAGTTAACTCCACCAAGTACGCTAAATAATTATCAAGCAGGCGCATAGAGGCGCAGCAAAAAGAATAAACAATGCCTTATGTAAAGCACGTAATCAAGGACGAGGCACGAGCACTTTGGCGCAAATTTAATTGCCTCAACGTAGGCAAATAAGACCACTTATCTTTCGCAAGAATTTGTTGCCACCTTGTCCTGCCGTTTTGTAGCTGCCGAGTGTATCGTGCGATTTTGCTCGGCCACGAGGCCTGAACGAAGGCAAACGAACAGCAAAAAGAATAAAATACGTGGGTCTGCCATGGAACAAATTAACAATTTAAATAAAAATGGACTTTGAAATAAAGCGACCCGGCGCGGGATTTGCTCCTGGAGATCCTCCCATCAGGCCAGCCAGTCGAGAAGTCGCAGAGCGCTGCTCCCGTCGGCGAGGCCAAGGTACCGATGCTCGTCGTCTCGTCGGCGGCCCCGCCGTGCTGATCGGTTGCCGTTGATCGGGTGATTTTTAGATGGCCAGTGTAAAGGTAAAAACACCTATTCTCTTGCCTCCTCATCCCTCGCCTGTCCTCCTGAAAAATAGGGGGGGTAAGTGCTGGCTCAAGTTAACATGCGACATTCCGAGCGGCGGCATGTTTAACTCGCTGATGGAATTTTCCTATTTTAAAGCGGCTCGGTAGCACTGCCTTCTGGCAAAATTTTGCAGGCTGAAATTGAGGAATTTAATTGGGAGGCAATACTCATCTTTTGACGAACTGGATCCTCCGTTGCCCCTGGCTGTTATCCCAGCAACGGCGGACCTCAGATGACGACGGCGATCGGTACCTGGCTCACTTCGGTGCGCATCTGCATAAAATTGGCACTGGGTATCTTCGCCTGGAAATTAAACGCTTCCGCGGAAAGAACCTATTTCTAAACGCGTCGTAGGCAGTGGTGGAGGGACTTCCCATCTGGCTGTTTGTCTGCCAATAAAAACTGGCACGTGAAGTAACGGGCGAAAAAGCGCCACGTTACAATATATACTAGGGCGTACCCCCCTACTCGCACCGCTCGTCCACCCCCATTTTGCGATACAGACGAATTCTAGAAAATAATTGTTGCATTATTCTCCTTTTTTTTTTACCTGCATTTTTCTACAGCATTTGAAATTTCTTTATAATTTTTATTATTATGTTATTCAAACCTCCTATTTTTTCCCCTCTTTGTTTATACACCTTCGCTTTAGTGATACAATTAAATCTGTTTACTTTTTGAGTCATTTTTCAATTTTCACTTTTTTTTTAGCTGTATACAATACGAAACTTCATTTATCCATTTGCTTTAGAGATACTATTGAATACATTTACTTTTTCAGTCAATTTCCAGAACATAATATTTTAGAACCATTATTATATTTTAAAACTACTATTTTAATTTAAATTAGTAGGAGGAGCGGGAAGGAGTGGTAAGGAGAAGGAGGTGCGGGAGGAGGGTAGATAGATAGATAGATATTCTTTTATTCGCCTCAGTTGGCAAAAATTTACATGTATATAAACATTTTTCCTTTGTAAGGATTCTCTTTACAATAAACACAGCCGGTGAAATTAAAATTTACAAGTAAATAAAAAAATAAATATATAAATACTAAACTTATCACAGATATAAAAATATCACAGACAATTATATAAATGGATCTAAATCAATAGATCTGTGCCCAGCAGTATAGATAGAAATTTGATATTGGAGGTTAGGGATCAATCGCCCATAGGTATTGTGACGTGGCCACGTGGAAGACTGCAAAAAGTCCCGGTCTGGCTTCTCGCGGCCATGCGCACAGTAATAATCCTTCGGATTTACGCCGCGAACGGCCAGCTTGAGACTCGTCTACAGGGAGTAAGTCCCCGGGACACGAAGCCCGTTCGTTCGCGGACTCGCGAGCGCGATCCGTCTCGCGGCGAAAAAGCAAGCCCGCGCCTGCGCTCTTCTCATTCAGTTTTGCGGGAAGATTTAAATTGCACTCTCGCGCTTCGTCACAATCCCCCCTCCTAGGCTGGACATCCTCTCCAAGGAAGTCCAACTACTCGAAAATCGGATGGCTTCCCTAATAAGAGAATGGTCAGGACCCTCTTATATAACAGGCCCTCTTCATCCTCTCTTCCGGAACCGCCGTCCCCTACCTCTCTCTCGGCACCACTACGTCTTTCTTCCTTTTTTCTAACTCCTTCCTTTCTTTTCGTGGCCACATCTAACACTCGGAATCCATCAGCCCTGTTCCTCCCGGTAGACTCGGTTGAAGCTCCTTAGCAGGATTTCGCGAGTCCTTGCCGGGAGGGAAGCCACTATCTCCGTTGCTTCGAAGACATCACTGGCTACTCTCGGGTCCTCATTTATGCCTCCTCTCACTGGACAAGGCGCGTCCCATGTAACAGAGCGCATCTCCCGAAGCTCTGGCCCTTCTCGGTGGGGCCTCTATCCTTGCCCTCTTCAGATGAGGTTTTTCCCCACCCGAGGTTGGCTTCTTCCTCTTCGCCTCCCTGAGCACTTCCTCCTTCGCTCTCCTCGCTTCCTCTATTAGACTGCATTGGAAGATCCTTCTCTCTTTCAAAATCTGCGTCTGCCTCGCTTCTTCGTCCGCCCTTCTTCTCAATTCTGCCGCTTTTCTTCTTTTCTCGGCCTCTTTCACTTCGGTCGCCACTTCCTCCTGATTCTTACGGTCCAGTTGTTCCTCCCACTCCTTTTCGTGCTCAAAATTTCTTCGTAAGAACTCCAGATGGGCCTCACCGCATCTGGGAAAAGACTTTAGGTCCTCCCCGTGTCGACCGCAATTCGCGCAATAGGTGCGTCGCTTCGGCCGCTCACACCGTTTCGACGCGTGTCCCTGCTGCCAGCAGTTATAGTACGTGTGCGGCGGCGGGTCGACACGGGGATCCGTGGTAATTGCTCGCAATTTGCCAATAGATCGATGATGGGGGGAGGCAGATTTCGGAACACCACCTCCGGGAGATGAGGCTCCGCGTATATAGGTTCTGGCTCTGCTCCTTAGCTCGCTGGTTACCTGCAGCTACCACTCCTCTGCGGTTTCCCTCGGCACCACTGGCTCCGAGCGAGTTGGAGCGGGGAGGGTCTCCCGAGCATCAACTGCAGACGAATCTGCTGCGAGCCGTTCGACCCTCTCCCACTACTCCTTCTCGCTCGAAACTGACGCCTCTAAAAATTTCGCTAGCCCGAAACTACTCGGCTCCGGCAGGCTAGTCAGCCATCTACGGATGGCCGGGGTCGCAGCCGACAGAGGGACCGAAACTCTGAGTAACGGCCGTGGCCCGTTTAAAGTCAACGCCGCGGTTCCCTCTGCCACCTCAGCTACCATAGCCGCCGCCATCGCCGACCGCTCCTTTCGCTCGAGATTTAGTCTCTTCCTCTCTCTTCTTCTATCCGCCTCATCTACGATCTCAGCCCAACTCCTCCGGCGACCTTCCCCATCAAACGTCGATACAGAGACGTCCGACAGGAGGTCGTCCTCGTCGGCCGTTGCTCCGTCGCCACTAGCCTCCATTGGCGTGTTTAGGAGGTTCGCCTCTTCTATCGGCTCTGGTGGGGCCGTTTGCGCAGAAGCAACGCTCTCCTCAGAGGCCTACTGGCCATCTGGGGGTGAGCGCGGGGGCAAGCCTCCTTCCATCGCCTCCTCTCTGTTGCCATCCATGATCTCTGTAACAACAACAAAAAATTAGATTAGTTCACCTCTATCCAATCCTCGCACTGCCTCTAGGCGCTATGTACTTCTTTAGTTGAAACACCTGCGCCTTTGCCAATTTTCGGCCACTATGCTCATTCCGCTCCAAAATATATATGACCGGAGATAAAACCTCTTTAATCTCAAACGGCCCCTCATATTTTGGAGCTAACTTGGCCGAAAATCGGTTAGCCGCGCTCGACAACACATGAGTCTTTCTTCTCACTCTATCACCTACGTTAAATCTCACATCTTTTCTCCCCTTATCGTATGCATTTTTCTGCCTCTCTCTCGCTTCATCAATGTTTCTTGCCATTAAGTCTCTCAACGCATCTAGCACCTAGTAAACAGATCTTGCATCACTAACAGATACTTATTCTGACTTTTACTAGGTGGAAATTCTATTACGTCGGCTGCTACCACTATTCATGTTCTCTGCACTATTCAACATCCCATTAACCCTTATGCGCCTGTTTGGGGGATTTTGTATTGTTGGCAAAGCAACATTGCTTTACGCATGAAACTACGTCGTAGTAAATGCTCTTCCAATAGTACTCTCCCGCAATCCGATCATAGGTCTTTTCGACTCCTAAATGATCGGACGACGGCGCACAATGTGCTTCACTCAATACTTCTTCTCTTCTCTCTACCGGCACCACTAACTTCCATCCCTCCTCTCTATTCGCCACTGGATCTAGCATCGGATCGCGTCTTAGGCGGTAAAGGTTACCATTTTCCACCCACCAATCTCGATACTTAGACGGCGTTCTAATGACTTCCTCTCGCAGCTTGAGGTACTTCTCATCGCTGATTCTCTCAAAAGCCGCAATCTCATCACTGACGCACTCTAGCCTCGATAACGCATCTGGCAACTTATTCACCGTCCCTTTGCAGTGGACAATGTCGAATGGCCATTGTTGCATTTGCAGGGCCCAACGGGCCAATCTGCCCGTGGGCTCCCTTAAATTTCTAAGCCATTTTAGTGAGCTGTGATCCGTTATGACGGTAAATCTACAGCCTTCATGATATGGCCGAAATTTCATTATCACCCACAGCACAGCCAAGCATTCTTTCTCCGTCGTAGAATAGTTTCTTTCTGCCGGTGAAAGAACGCGACTTGCGTACACAATCGGGTGTTATCCGTCCTCCAAATCCTGCGAGAGCACCGCTCCTTTAGCGTAGTCGCTCGCGTCGCATTGAATTGTGAATGACTTACCAAAATCCGGGCGAGTGAGCACAGGTGCGCGAGTTAATGCCTTTTTCAGCTGCTCAAACGCTGCCTGCTGCTTGTCTCCCCATTCCCAAGTTCGATTCTTCTGCAACAAGCGAACCAACGGAACCTTATAGTCAGCATCGCTCTTAATAAACCTAGCGTACCAGCCAACCATTCCAAAGAACCGTCGCAACTCTTTTACAGTGCGCGGGGGCGGATACTCTACTACTGGCGCCACTCCCTCCGGATCAGATCTTAAATCTTTACTGTCGACCAGAAATCCCAGATATCGGAGTTGAGGGATGCAAAATTCGCACTTGTCGATATTTATTGTCAACCCCACCTCCACGAGCTTTGACAACACCAACTCCACTAACCTCAAATGCTCCTCAAAATCATCCGCCGCAATAATTACATCATCCAAATAATCGAACACGTAAGGCTCGAGTTCTGGACCGAACAACGCGTACATCAATCTTTGAAGCGTTTTCCCCGCATTCATTAGGCCGAACGGCATCCTCACGAAATGCCATAGTCCAGAGCCAGGAACGGCAAAAGCCGTGTACTTCCGACTTCCCTTCTCCATGAGAATCTGGTAGTACGCCTTCTTTAGATCGATTTTGGTCAAGAATCGTGCCTTGTGGATCTTATCCGTAATAGCATCCTGATTCTTGGGCGGGTAAGCGTCATCCTTTGAGACCTTATTCAGATCTCTATAGTCAATGCAGAAACGCCAAGTCCCGTCCGGCTTTTTAACAATAACCGGAGCACTGCACCAGTCACTGGCCGACCTCTCGATCACGCCACTAGCCTTCAATTTCTCTACTTCCTCTCTAGCTACTTCTAACATCTTTGGTGACATCCGTCGATATCTTTGGCGCACCGGCGGCGCCTCTTAAACATCCCTCACCCTCACTTCTAACAAATTCTCGCCACTTTCCCTTTCTTGCACGTCACAATCCCTCTGCCATTTGTACATCTATTTGAAATTGGCGACAGAAATCAATGCCTAACAAGAAATCGTGAGCTAAAACTCTAACAACTTTCAAGGGCAAGATCTGCGCCTCGCCATCAACATCTATAGCCAGATCTAATATTCCAACAAACGTTTCCACTTCGCCCAACACACTCTTAATGGCAAAGTTAGTCTTTTTCAAACGGTCTCGGATTTTTTCGGCTATTTTCGGACCCGCTAGGGACAACATTGCTCCAGAATCGAACAACGCCTTATAACTTTCGCCGTCTATTCCTATCTTAAGAAAGTACCGATTTTCTGCGACAGCTCCTTCCACATACTCCTCTGTTCTTCTGTCTCCATCCTCATTAACGCCACTACCATCTTTGCCTTGTTTGACCGACACTTTGCAAGTTTTATTTCCCCCGAACTTGCGCTTTGTCAGTCTGTTTTCCCACAATCTTACTAGCTTGCGTCGCAACGCTCTCCTTTTGGATCGCCGTTTCCGCAAGTATTTATACCTCGATTCAACTCCCTTCCTAGTTCCACGCCACTTTCTTCTACCTCTTTTCCTCCACTTCTGCCTCATATCCACTATTGATCTCAGTCTCATCTCAAAGGGACTCTTCCGTCCTTTACTGTAAGAGTTGGACAGGGCCTCACCTTTTTCATCTTTCCTTTCTTTATCCTCATTAACCCGGGGAGCACACTCTAAGTTTTCTGCCCCCCGGAAGGGCCCACCCTCAATAAGGGGGCGCAAATCAAGCACGACAATACGGTCACGCACACTCGCTCCGCACCCTTGGCACTGTACGCCACTTGTTGCCGGGGTCTGCCACGTTCTGTTCGGACAGTCTCTTATTCGGTGTCCCTTTCTTCCACAGGCCTAACATATCACCTCCGGGCACTCTGAGGCTCTATATCCCATGGCACGGCAGGTATAGCAAGGGCCGAAAAATCCCAGAGTTGGGGCGGATGCATTCTGAGGAGGCACCGAACTTTGCGCCGGTGCTGCTCCTCCCTGGGTTTGGTTTCTGGCAGTATTCCAAGTTGCCTGTCTCGGAATCGCAGCCACAGGTCCGTTACCCGCTTCTCCCCTGCTCTGTTCGCCACTCATATTTCTTCTATTCGATTCGCCTCTATTTCCCTGTTGATTCGCCACTCTATTATTCCTTGTCTCTTGGTTGGATCCTTGAGTTTGCGCCCATCCCGTTTGCTGTGGGTGTTTTTTTGCTTGTGGGACCTTTTGTTGTCCCTGCGACCTCAACGCAGCTGCCTCGTTCGTCACTTCTTCTGTCGCCGCTCCCTTTGCCTTTCCGTTCTTCTTTCCTCGCTTCTTTTTACTTCCATTGGACGAGCTGGTCTCCCTTTCTCGCTCCTCTCACTACTCTAGCCGAATAATACTCAAACTGCCTAGCTTTACTTAAATAAGCGACCAATCTGGCGCTTATCGCGAGCTGCGGCCTCTCCGTGCCTTTCGGTCGACTCTGAGCCTGTATCAACACAGGCGGCGTGTTTCCGGGCTTAGCTCACGCCACCGCCATCGTGGTTACCGTGCTCGTCGTAGTTGTCACCGTACTTAACGTCGCCACGGTTGGCTGGGTCACCGCCGGCTCCAAGCTAAACTGGAGCCTTGGGGAGCTACTCCGCTCTTGAGGCGGGGGATGTATCCCAGTTTCAGCGTTCATTTCCTCCGCGTGTCCTCTAAACTCCACTTCCAACTCCTCTTCGGGCTCCAGTGTCTCCACTACTCAAGGTATTTTCGGCAGCCGCCCCCGCTTCCTCTTCCCTAAAAAGAGCCCGCAGCAGCCGATCCCTCAATATGGGCGGGTCGCCCGCGTCATTTAATTTCCGCGCGCGTAGAATCAGCCGTTATTTGGTCCAGATCGGACGTCGTTATTTGTCGCTTTAATCCGCGCCATTCTCGCGAACCCAACAATCTCGCCATCGCCTCGTCATGTTCCGCCATTTCACCGTTAGGTATAATTTAAAGTTTTCTATAGGATTGATAAAACCAATTATTTAAGTTTGTTAATCAATCTACTAATAATCCTTTATTTTAAATTCAATCGAACACCATAACAGAGCAACGTTTAAACGCGTCTCTTATAATTCAATTAGATTTAAATTCAAATTTATTAAAATTATATTAATTTTCTCGAATTATTATTCAGTTTAAAATTTTATCTTAATTTAAATTCAATCAAGCAAAATTAAAAAGAATTTTCTTTATACCCTGGTCGAAAGTACGCACTTTCGCCACTGATTTCGATGGCGAAAGATATTCTTTTATTCATTATACATATATAGTCGAGCTTTCGCCACTGATAGCAGTTTTCGCCACGCATGCCTTTGAGCTGGTAGCTAGGCAACTGTAGATTTTGTTAAAATAAACGTTTTGGAGGTTTTGTTTATGATTTGGAAGATAGCGCGGTTGAGGTTTTGTTTATATTTTGCGAATATAGCGCGTTTCAAAAATCTGAGTGACGTCACAATTGTGTACAATATAGATATAGTAGGCCATAGTTACATCACTGTTATTAATCATTTATATCTTTCTTAGTAAAAGTTTGAATGAAAAACGGAAAAATAGTTATTTATTATTTTTTATCATTCTATTTAATGAAATTATACTCTTGATTTTTTCGATGCCCGCCCCGCCCCCCCCCCCCCCCGACTCGCAGCACTCGCTGCGCTCGTGCCGCAAATGTCGGGGCGGGCATCGAAATAAATTTACTCGAGCTAACAAAAAATAATTTTTTTCAAATACAAATTTTGAATAGAAACTTAGCGTACTTTCGACCGGGTATAAAGAAAAATAGTATACAGTACATGAGACGAACGTTGAAGGCCCGCCACGGCGTGAAGTTGACGAAAGAGACGAAAGTTGAAGTGGCGAAACTTCAACTTTCGTCTCTTGTACTGTAATGTACTATTTCTAAACACGCCGATTAATTTATTTCAAATATCTCAAAATTATATTAAATTACTTTAAATTTCATTTAAGTTAAATTCTCATCTTACTTTAAATTCAAATTTATACAAAAGAAATTTTTAAACTCTTTAATTAATTCTGATTATATTCTAATCTAAACTTAAAATTCAACTTCCGCCCCCCGTCCTTGTCCCTTCCACTATCCTCTACTTCCTTCTAAAATTTTCCCTTCACCCTTTTTCACGTCAGCACTAACTTAATTTCGAGCTCGTGGAAAAGCAAAAAAAAAAATAATATGTTTCGAGATTATTCCGCGAAGAGAACTTTCAAGCGTCGATTTTACCTTAAAAATCGCTCCCGCAAGAAAGCTGACCATTCGGCGAATTTACGCGTCGAGCACGCGGCTGGGAAATGTTATTTTCCCCCACCACCGCTCTATCCCGCCGGTCTGCCGAGCACCGTGTTTTGGCGGCACGCTTGCTCTTGGCTGACCTTGAGGACGCGAGCACGCGCCAGACCGAGACGCCACTCTCTTCGCCCCCTACTCCTCCGCTCGGTCTAATGGCTGCGCGCCGTGTTTTGCCGGCTTCGATTCGCGCCTCCCCATTTCTCAAAATCGAGCGCGCGCAATTCGGGCCGTTTCCTCGAAACACCAAAAAAAAGGTTATTTAATTATTCCCTTTTTTATTTGAGTAAAATTAAAATTTTATTATTTATTTATTTTTTTATCGCGATTTATATTTATTTAACTTTTTATTTAAACAAAATTTGATTATCCTACGAGCCCCACGTTGGGCGCCATTTGTGACGTGGCCACCTGGGTGACTGCGAAAAGTCCCGGCCTGGCTTCTCGCGGCCACGCGCACAGTAATAATGCTTCGGATTTACGCCGCGAACGGCCAGCTCAAGACTAGTCTACAGGGAGTAAGTCCCCGGGACACGAAGCCGGGCTTACGCGCCGCCGAGAAAACGACGCGAAAACGAACAATTTTAAAATTTAAACTCAAACCGCCACTAACTTTGTTTACTCGCACTCGCCACTACAAAACTCTCCTTCACCAACACAACAACGAAACTCTCCTTCACCAACACACACACCTTTGCTATGTTTATTCCGCGAACGCGCGACTCGCCGCGGCGATCGCGGACCGCGCGAGAATTCCAGCGGCGGCCGGCTTTCTCCTGCCCGAATTCTCCTACCTTTCGATCTCTCTCTCTCTTTTTATTCTCTAACTCCTGGTGGCGGCATGATAAACGCCGGCCGACCTGGAGGAGATTTACACATTCCTTATTCACTCGCTCGCTAAACTCACACTTCTCACTTCTTTATTTCTCCGTCACCGGTCAACTCCTAGTGGCGTTGTGTAAACACCGACCAACCTGGAGGACTCGCAAATTTTTTCTACTATTTCACTCTCTTTTACCGCACCGCACTAACACTCTATCACTTTACTTACTCTTTACTTCCTTGTCGATCCCGCCCGTGGCCGTTTCCTCAGGAAAGAATGTCGTCGCGGAGCTCCTGCTCGACTCAACGACGTCGTTCAATCCTTGTGGGTGGCTGGCCTCGCAGATTTTCCGGGACTGGCGAGTGGTTTTACCCTCTCGAGCCTCTCAACCGTACTTCTCTTTGCTGCGTGATTTCCTCTCGATCGGCTGCTCGTCGGTGCTTCACACTAGGGGCTCCGTCGCGCGTGCTTCCCCAAGCGCGCTCGCCCGTCTGCGAAATCGCGGGCGCGATCCGTCTCGCGACGAAAAAGCAAGCCCGCGCCTGCGCCTTTCTCATTCAGTTTCGGGGAAAGATATAAATTGCACTCTCGCGCTTCGTCACAGTATTGGCACATCACCCTCTTAAAAGCAGTATAAGATGGCAGGTGGAATATACAAGCAGGAAGCGAGTTCCATAAACGGCTCCAGTTTCAGAGCTCGCTCTAGGGATGTTAAATTCCTGCGGATACCCAGAGCAGTAGCTCTCGGAGAGTGCATAGAAAAGAAGTCAAGTAAGTACCTAGGCTCCCTCATTCTGATTGTTTTGTATACTATCAGTGCTGTGAAGTACAGCCTGCAGGAGTCTGTTCTGAGCCAATCCAATCGCCTTCTGTAGGGGGAAACGTGATCATCCTTCCTAACTCCGTAAACGTATCTCACACATGCATTGCTTAGTCGTTGCAGTCGAATACGTTGTTCGTGAGGTGCGTCCAAACACACAGCCTTCAGTAGTCTAGGTGTGGTAGAACTAGAGACTCGACTAGCGCAGTGCCTCATTGGTGCAGCCCCGTATAAACCGCAGACTGTAAAGGGCTTTATTGACTTTGCTTGTGATGGAGTCAATCTGCGGCTTCCACGATAATTTGTTATCTAGTATAACACTAAGGCTAGTGACTTCTGCGCTGAACGGACCGTATACTCCTTTCCCCAGCTCAACAGCTGGCAGTGACCTGTTGTTAATGTCATTCACATTTCTGTTCGAGCCAAAGTATATTGCTTTGGTTTTGTCTGTATTGAGCTGCAGTCCAGAGCATGCCGCCCACTCCGCCGCTTTTTGTGCCGCGAGAGACAGTCGAGTCAGATCGTCCGATAGATCCTCTTGCGTAGTGAAAAATCTGAAGATCATCTGTATAGAAAATGTGCTTAATGTCAAGTCCGTCTAATCTGTTGTGTAGGTCATTGACGTAAAGACAAAAGAGTAAAGGACCCAAGACGGACCCTTGTGGAACTCCCAGATTAGTTTCAATATACTCTGAATTTCCATTCTTCGTCGAGATAACCATCTGAGAGCGGCCTTGTAAAAATGATTTGATCCAATGAAGAGCCATCCTGGTAAACCCCAACCTCTCAGCTTTTCCAGAAGCTTAGCTGGGGAAATGGTATCAAATGTTTTACTACAATCAAATAAAAGAAGAGTAATTCTAAGGTGAACGTTCATTGAAAATGGGTTTTCAATGAATGTTTACCTCCACGTGGTAAAACCCGGGCAACGTTATATTCAGTAGCGGCTAAGAACGTTCAACAATTTTTAATTCAATAAAGACCGATTCTACAAAAAAAGTTATACAACAAAGAGTGCTTAAAATTAATCAAAGAATAGTTGTGATTTTTTTCAGACTTTTAGGAGCAACTTTTTGATTTTTCAAAAATTGGCCATATTCAAAAATCCAAAAGTCGCTCCGAAAAGTCTGAAAAAATTCACACGTCTTCTCTGATGAATTCTAACAATTTTTTGTTCTATAAACTTTTTTCGTTAAGTCGATCCTGATCGGAAAAAAAAATCACGAACCTTTCTTGATAAGTTTGGTGGAAAAGGGGTTGTTTGGATGGCCGCCATTTTTAATTTCGGTATTGCCACTGTTTTATAATAAAGTATATGTCATTGACCAAATATATACGTATTAGACGTACGAGCGAACCCTCTTTCCATTCGAAAATTTGGGTTAAACGTTTTTTTTCTCAAAAATTCACGTTTTTTGCAAAAAATTGTTTATAACTTTTTATTGTTGAATTTTTCGACAAATCTAATACCGGATTCTGAAGTTACATAGAATTTTACGTTAAAAATGGTATCTCGAGAATTTCTTGAACCATTTTAAGTTAGTGTTACACACCACTGAAAATATTGTCGAAAAATGGTCAAGTTGGGCGTTAAGGGGAGGTCGTACCATCCTACATTACCGACCGCGATACGAATCGCTGTTTTCAACCTTTCTCTGTCATTTATTAGTGAAATTACGCACAAATTAAATTCCACTCAAAAAATTCATTGAAGAAGAGGGCTCAACTAAGATAATTGTAATACGGAGTTAAAAATTATAAAATTAATAAATTTTTTAATTTGGCATAAAACGATGTTGAGTTGAACGATCGCAGCGCCATTGCTTATTTGCTAGTGAGGTAGCGACGATTTTTGACTCCGTATTACAATTATCTTAGTTGAGCCCTCTTCTTCAATGAATTTTTTGAGTGGAATTTAATTTGTGCATTATTTCACTAATAAATGACAGAGAAAAGTTGGAAACAGCGATTCGTATCGCGATCGGTAATGTAGGATGGTACGACCTCCCCTTAAAGGGTTAAAAAAATTGAAAAATTGTACACACCAAAAAGTGCACATTTACTTTGTACACAAAATTATTTTACACAATATTGAAATCACAAAAGACTTGTGCACAAATGCACGATTTAAGGGGAGATCGTACCATCCTACATTACCGACCGCGATACGAATCGCTGTTTCCAACTTTTCTCTGTCATTTATTAGTGAAATTACGCACAAATTAAATTCCACTCAAAAAATTCATTAAAGAAGAGGGCTCAACTAAGATAATTGTAATACGACATCTTTTTTTTTTTAGAATTTGTGTCTATCTTTACTATCTTTTGAGGTAATTGGAACAGAAGAAAACGATCAATTTTTTACTAGTATGATAATAACTCCGTTAAAAATAATTGTATAAATTTGTACGATACCGCATTTTCAAGCTGAAAGCATAAGCTTTCAAATACCGTTGAGATTTTTGAGATGAGATAATTGGTTCAAAAACTATACGGAGTTTTATGAGGGTTAAAATTATCGACTTTTTTATTAGCTTTTAAATGTTAATAGAAAGAGGAAATTTATTGTTTTTTCAAATGAAAATGTATTTTTCTAAAGCTTTTGCTTCACAGAAAAGAATGCCGTCGGAATTTTGAAGCTGCGATCATTTTTCGCAATAATATAAAACTTTCTTTCTTCCCAGATTTTTGCCGAAGGGTGGCAAAAGCATGTGAAGAAGAGTGTACGTTTGAATATTTTACACATTTTGTAAATCATACAGGAAAGCATAGTAAGTTAACAAAATATTTGTGTACTTTCTGGCGATATAGTACACAATTTAATGTATTTATTGTGTTAAAATAAATTTTTACTAATTATTTGTGTAAAGGACTTTTCTTTCCCAAGATATAGCTCTTTCTTTACGCCCCCTTTTTTTTTATAGCGTTCCCAAACTTTTGAGCGGTACTGTACTTTCGATAAGTTAAGTGACGTAATGCCAAATATTTTCGGTAATGTTTGATTTAGAATTATTGAAATATAACTTCAATAATACTTCCATAAGAAGAACTCGAAGCCCAAAGCGATTCTCTTGTCAGGGACATTAAAGGGCTACGGTGTAAAATGTGAACGACCTGCACGAGATATCTATAAAAGAGTAATATAGTTCGCGCTTGGTGATTTTCAAATTTTTATAATATACATATAAAGCTTATAGGCATTATCTACTGGACACAGTTACTGAATTTTCTGCGTAGTTCCATAAATCTGCTTGCAAAATAAGATTTCACGTAAGAGGACTAGGTTATGACAACTTGTATATACAGGGTGTCCAAAAAGTCTGGAAACACCCAAATAACTTTTCAGGTGATTTATTTGTAAAAAATGTCATGGTTATATTCGATGTAATTTTCGACAAGGAATTCAACGGCAACCTTATATTTGACCTTGAAGATGACTTTGATGGTCTTTTTAAGGTCAGGTCAATTTTTTTTAATAGGAAGCACCATTTTTGACATCAGCAATGGAAAGAGCGGAAAATTTTACATTCAAAACCATTGAGGTCAATAATTATTCAATTTTGAGGTCTCGCAGAAAAACTCGATTGAAGGAAATAGATCAAACCTTACTTCAGCTGTTTTCTTCAATCGCTAGTAGCGCTGACCTCAAACCTAACCTTCTTTGTATCCTTTAAGGTCAATCCAAGGTCAAAATTTGTTTCTTAAGTTCCCCTCATCTGATATAGGCAATTGAAAAAGGAGAAGTTTCCATAGCGTTACCCAGAAACAATTATTGATTATTACCATTTCAAGCTCTTCTATTGAATTCGTTCAAATAATTTTCCGCAGCAGTAGTGTACAATCTGGAAAAATATTTTACTGGTTTTTGAATTTTCATATTCTGATCAGCTTGCGTCTCTTGTGACTCTCAGTGAGTTTATCCATTGCAAAGAATAGTGCAATGGATAAACTCACTGATAGAGAAAGAATAACGCTTCTCATGATGAGAGGTTGGGGTCCGGTGCAGCGATCTTATAGGGCTGTAAGGGATCTTTTCAATGCTACATTTAGGCCTAATAGGACTCTAATTTCATTTGCAACAGTTCAAAAAACTGTTAGAAGGTTTGAAAATACCGGCACTATTAGTTTAGTTATTTTGCCTAGATTAGGTAGACCAAAGTCAGCAAGTAATGAAGAGAAGTCATTAGATTTTTTGTTAACATTCACTGAAGATGCACATACATCCACTCGTGGAGCTGCTCAAGAGCACGAAGTTAGTACATCGTCTGTTCATAACATACTACATGAAGCGAATTTCCATCCCTACAAAGTAACACTGATACACAAACTAAATGAAGATGATTTCGACCGTCGCGTTGAATTTTGTGATGATATGATGGCTCGCATAGTTCAAAATCCTAACTTTCTATTTAACATAGTATTTTCAGATGAAGCTACATTTCAACTTGACGTAAGTTTGAATGGGCATAATTGTAGATATTGGGCAGCTGATAATCCTTATTGGCACGAGAAGCTAAATCACAATATCCACAAAATTAATGTTTATTAAAATTAACAAAATTAAACAAAATTATGAAGCTATGCTCTGTAATCAAATAGTTCTTGCAATAATGGAAATAACCGGAGAAAAATTCAATGGCACATGGTATCAACAGGATGGCGCAGCAGCTCATTATGCACGAACTGTTTGCGCTTACTTAGATGCAGTATTTGTTAATCGATGGATAGGACGAAGAGGCATTATTGAATGGCTAGCTAGATCATCCGATTTGACGCCTCTTGATTACTTCTATTGGGGGTATTTGAAAGATCGAGTGTACAAAACAAAACCTCAAAATTTGGATGAATTACGGCAAAGGATCATTGATGAATCAGCTCTCATCCCCGCTGAAATTATCAGAAATGCTGTTGGTGCTTTTTACTATCGATTAGGACAGTGTCAAGAAGTAAATGGGGAGCAGTTCGAGCATCTACGATAATCATAGTTGGAAATATTTATCCAATCACGTGAGAGGCAAGGGGACTCACGATAATAAAGCACCCCAAAGGGAACAGAAATTACTACGTCCACGCCGTTGTTCCTGGGTAACGCTAAAAGTAAAATCAAATGACCTTTAAGATCAATGGAAAATTATTGATCTCAATGGTTTTGAATGTAAAATTTTCCGCTCTTTCCATTGCTGATGTCAAAAATGGTGCTTCCTATTAAAAAAAATTGACCTGACCTTAAAAAGACCATCAAAGTCATCTTCAAGGTCAAATATAAGGTTGCCGTTGAATTCCTTGTCGAAAATTACATCGAATATAACCATGACATTTTTTACAAATAAATCACCTGAAAAGTTATTTGGGTGTTTCCAGACTTTTTGGACACCCTGTATATACAGGGTGTTCGAAATGTTTCGGACCCCCCACTTATAACATAAAGTAAGCATTTTGGAAAAAAATGTTAAATACAAAAGTTGTTAAGTTTTGAAGGTTGAACTAAATGATGACCTTGGATTTGTTATTGGTTATCATTTTCAAGGTCATTTAAAGGTCATCTCCAGTTTTTTAAATCGGGACCCCTATTTTTTATTTCAGATTCTGAAAGAGCACAAAATTTTACATCTGGATATGTACCCACGTTATGGCTCAAAATGACCTACAGAGGTCATTTAGTGGTTAAATGATTATTTAGTAGCAGAAAGCCAAGAAATCCCGATTATTAAGAACTTTGAGCGTATCTGACCAATACTAAAGTAATTTGATTTTGCAAGACAAACTTTATGGTGGCGTTAAATTGACATTGCCCTTGATTTTCAAGGTCATTTGAAGGTTAACTTTAGTTTTCCAATTAAGCCTCCTAGTTGTAATTCTCCATTTTGCACCAGCGCTAAATTCTGCATTAGGATTGTAGAAGGTGTAATTGACACTGGCGTAAAATAAGCCTTAGGCCAGACAACCACATAACTCGGGCGAGAAAATGATAAATAAAAAAATGTCTAATCAAAATAAGCCTTAGGCCCAACAACTACATACCTTCGGGGGAGAGAAAATGATAAATAAAAAAATGTCTAATCAAAATAAGCCTTAGGCCCAACAACTACATACCTCGGGGGGAAAATGATAAATAAAAAAATGTCTAATCAAAATAAGCCTTAGGCCCAACAGCTACATACCTCGGGGGAGAAAATGATAAATAAAAAATGTCTAATCAAAATGAGCCTTATTGCTCAGGCACGGGAGGTACAACTAATTAAGGTAACATCATGGGTGATCCAGCCAACTAAGGCAAGACCATCGGCGGCCCAGCCTACTAAGACAAGAACACTAGCGGCCCAGTCAGCTAAGGCAGGACTATCGGCGGCCCAGCTAACTAAATCAAGACAGTGGACTATTCGCCCAAACTGAATTTTTTCAAAATGTCGTTGACAGGAACTTTTTACAACAACTGTTCAAATTGTTGCCCATTAACAGTTTGGCAATGTGCTAACCGATTGTAAAAGGCTGCAACAACATTTCGCAAGATTTGCTGAGGTATCAAGTCTATTTCATCAGTGATTCTTTGGCGTAATTCATCCAAGTCACGTGGTTTTATAACATAAACTTTATCCTTCATGTATCCCCAAAGGAAGTAATCAAGAGGCGTTAGGTCTGGGGACCGAGGTGGCCATTCAATTGTACCTCTCTGCCCAATCCATCTATCATGAAATGTTGCATCTAAATATCGGTGAACATGAATACCGTAGTGTGCAGGAGCACCATCCTGTTGGAAGTAAAGTTCGTCCAGATTTCCACCCGTTAAATTCCGTATAGCAGGTATAATTTGGTTTCGAAGCATGTTTTCATACATTGCAGCATTTAAATTACCATCAATAAAGAAAGGGCCAAGTACTCTTCCATTAAATATGCCAGCCCAAACATTTACTTTTTCAGGATGTTGCGTGTGGTCCGCTCTCATCCAATGTGGATTGATGTTACTCCAGTATCGACAATTATGTCTGTTCACTGTTCCGCTTAACTCAAACGTGGCTTCATCAGAAAAAACAATGTTATTGAGGAGCAAAGGATCATCAGATATCATTTGCATCATTACATCACAAAACTCTACCCTTCTATCAAAATCATCTTCAGATAATTCCTGTACAAACTTTAATTTGAAAGAATGCCATTAGTTGAGTTTCAAAATTTTGTGCACAGATGCAGCTCCCATTTCATGCTGTTGTGCACAACGTCTGATGCTGCAATGGGGGTTCTCAATAAATGATTGTAATACGTCTAAGCTCTTTTCATCATTAGACGATGATTTGGATCTACCTGATTTAGGACGATCTTTAATACCACCTGTCTCTTCAAAACGTCTAATTGTACGAATTAAGGTACTTTTTGAAATAGGGTTGTTTTCTTCAACTCTGAATGTTTCATTGAATAAACGCTGTACCTGTTTGTAACCTCTCTCTTGATCACCCCACCCTCGCATCATCAACAAAGATATTCTTTCTCGTTCAGTAAGATGTGCCATTTTTCACTACGATTAAAAGTACAATTATTGAAAATTAATACAATTATCTGAATTTCGAAGTAAGAGAACTTCACTTAACTCTTGAAAACAGAAAAGTAAATAGGAGTAAACAATTGTTAATTAACAATTATAAATGAACTGATTCCTAAAAAGAATAGTGAGCAAAATCTTCTAAGGTACAAGTAACGATCCTGAAAATGCTATGAATCATGCGTAGAAACTCGTAACCCTTGCAAAAAATTATTGCAATAAAAACTGTTCATGTAAAACGGTTAGATTATTTTGCTTTTGAAATTAATAACCCCCAAGTGTCCCTATGTAGATCATTTCGAGCCATGACGTGGATATTGTACATATCTCCAGACCTAAAATTTAATGCTCCTCCAGAATCCGGAATACAAAATGAGTCCCTTTTTAATAAGCTGAAGATAACTTTCAAATGACCTTAAAAATGAAGACCAATTTTAAAGTGACCATAAAGTTCGTCCTAGAAAATCAAATTATGTACTTTAGTATTAAAGTACGAAATTTTTTTTTTCTTTTCGTCAAATACACCCAAAGTTCTTAATAATCGGGATTTCTTGGCTTTCTGCTACTAAATAATCATTTAACCACTAAATGACCTCTGTAGGTCATTTTGAGCCATAACGTGGATACATATCCAGATGTAAAATTTTGTGCTCTTTCAGAATCTGAAATAAAAAATAGGGGTCCCGATTTAAAAAACTGGAGATGACCTTTAAATGACCTTGAAAATGATAACCAATAACAAATCCAAGGTCATCATTTAGTTCAACCTTCAAAACTTAACAACTTTTTTATTTAACATTTTTTTCCAAAATGCTTACTTTATGTTATAAGTGGGGGGTCCGGAACATTTCGAACACCCTGTATATCTCATTCAATTTTCCTATAAATCAAAATCGCTTCGAAATTTTTCAACAAATCAGCTAAATCTCCATTGTTCAATTTATGGCGATAATGTAATTAAGTTCTTGCATAAGGTATGTATATTTTTAAAAAATGGTATCGTTGCTTAATTTATCAATTGTAATTAACGCTGTTTCGGACATGTTCTCTAAGGTACGTAATAATTGTGTACAAAAACAATATTTGTGCTATATTATAATTAATAGTAGATTGTGCGTAAATTAATTGTGCACATCGTTAATATCTGGTAGAACAATGTGTACAAAGTAATTGTGCACAAAGTAATGTGCACTAAACATCTTGAATAGTTATGTGCTAACATTCATTAGATTCTCATAAATAGATTTGTATTTAAACAAAAATGGTTAAAATCACGTTTCCTGCACTGTGTGCAGTGAATTAAATCGTGCATTTGTGCACAAGTCTTTTGGGATTTCAATATTGTGTAAAATAATTTTGTGTGCAAAGTAAATGTGCACTTTTTGGTGCGTATAAGTTTTCACTTTTTTTAATGTACGTGTACAATGCACCGGTACACAAATATTCCCGATCAGCTGCCTTAAACTAATGTGTTCAATTTTATTGTGTCCAACTCTATTGTAAACGAAATTACCAATTGCACTTATTGTGTACAACAATATTATGTGCACGATAATTATGTGTCTAAAATATACCCTGCCATTCTGCCCACTTCTCCGGCCCCCCTCCCTCTTCTCTTCTCCTCATTAAGTTTTTGAGTTTTACGGTATATTTATTATTTTAATTTCCACCCCCTCCTCCCCCTTCCACGCAGACCCTCCTCAGCCCCTCCTCAGTCACCTCATTATTGTACCCCTCCTCAACCCCTCCTCAATTTTTATGAAAGTGTAATTTTAGATCCAAAAAATGTGGATATCATTGAAATTAACAATAAATTTCTTAATCGTATACCAATACCATCTACGGAATATTTAATCATTGACATAGCAGAAAACGATAATAACGAACATTTAGCAAATATAATTCCAACAGAATTTTTAAACTCGTTAACTCATAATAGGTTACGTCAACAAAAATTAAAATTTAAAATATGATGCAATTATCGTGTTGCTAAAAAATTTAAATTAAAATAGTAGTTTTAAAATAAAATAATGGTTGTAAAATATTATGTTCTGGAAATTGACTGAAAAAGTAAGTATAGTCAATTATATCGCTAAAGCAAATGGGTAAATAAAGTTTCGTATCGTATACAGGTAAAAAAAAAGTGAAAAAATTATTTTCTAGAATTCGTCTCAAAAAATAAATAGATTCAAATATATCGGTAAAGCAAAAGTATAGACTAATTTAAGCATCACTCTATCGTAGGATATACACATGTTTAGTGTTAGTACAGTATTTGAGGTTATGATTTGAATGATTTAGAAGTTATTTTTTGCAATTTGATGTATTAAACAATTTATTTAACAATAAAATAACTTTCAAATTAACTTACTCGATTCTTTAGATTCAGAGAATTATACTTTCATTTTGACAAAAATCTTGTGTTTCATTAGAATGAATATTAAATTGACAGGCACGCTTTCAAAGCAACGGTCGCGCCTTTAAAACAATATTATAAGCCACCGTTCACCGTTTATGGAGCTGAGTCTGAGATACTGTAACGTGGAAATGAGCACGTTACATCTTCGTCGATAAGTAAGGGCCCACGGAATGCCCAAAAGGAGTGGGGCCAAGACACGAATAAATGCTATAACACTAATTGCTCGCGTGACGGAAGCTCTCTATCACATCGACCTCGAAACAGAGCACCTCGGCAAGGAAAGAGCCGACCGGCAACACTGCGACTGAACGACCACATGCCCGACGCTGCATCTCCGAGTGCCTCGATCACCGGCCAGGAGCCAACCACCCAGACAGGGCTCCGCAACCATTTGAGCCAACATTCAGGATGGAAACCGGCCGACACTCCGAGGATGGAGAGCACGAGACCCCGATATGAGCTTTGCAGCAGCTACGCGAGAGCCGCATCGACACGCCTAAAGAAATCTCTTTCAGGTTTAGTACCTAGGATACAGCAGTCCCCCACAGCAATCGCGTAATATAAGCGAAAAGCGAGGGCTCAAAAGCCGCGAACCTGGAGTCGCATAACTCCAGAAGATTGTAATTATTTTAGTAATAAACATCGCCAACGGCGAGTGTATTTGTTTAAGCCATGACTAATGATTTTCCCTCAGCCCCGTAAGACCCACTCCCCTCTGCCGACCTTGCTAGCCCAGCCGATCAGATGATCATGGATCTTTTGTACAGTGTTTGTTGAGATAAAGGTTGGCTAAGGGGCTAAAATAAGAATGAATTAATTATAATTGGGCCGAATAACCTGATCCCTCAAACATCGTTACAATACATTACTAATAATTCTTTCCTAAAAAAAAAAATCGAATTTATCTTCCTTCTTAAATTTTTAATATTTTTGCCTAAAATTTGTTTTGTAAGTTTAAAATAACTTATGCAATAAAAAAATACAATAAGCCATATTTATTTTCTGAAAATATTTAGGTCCACCCCCTCCTCAGAAGATCGACTTTTAAACAATAGTTTTGTTAATTTAACTATATATTTAGTTAAAACCACAAAAGAATTTTGAAAGGAGAAACTATACAAATTTTTTTAGCGTAGAAAAACAATTAAATGTACAGCAAAATTGTTACATATTATTCAGAAGTTTGAATGAAATGATATTTTTATGCATCATGTTCTTTCCAATTAATTAATCGAAAGTCTCAGGTTGCCAGTTTAATTTATTCGTCCTTACTTTCGCTTATTTCATTAATGAAGATTAGCCGGCGCGGCATCGCTTGCAATAAGCCCCATTTGAAAAAGGGTTTAAACATTTCACTTTTAAGTATTTTACGGATTGTGTGATAAATCAAAGAGCCTATAAGGAACAGCGCGAAACAGCGCGCCTTATGCAGGATTAAAGAGTCGTAAGAATGAAAAACGCTCTTGCTTCCTGCTGTTTTAGGGCCTAAGCGGATATACTTAATGTCTCGCGATGGTAATTTCATCCGTTAATTGCCGTCAGGAGTTCTTCCCTTTTTCCCCCGCTCCTTTCGATTTTCAGCTGGAAGCCCGCCCGCTCGAACTCCCGACCCATTACGGGTCACTGTTTACGAGATAGGATCCGCGGCTGTGGATGGGTCCACGTGTATATATACGGCCGGGTCGAGGCGGAACGACTCCCGGACCTTTTTAGCTGCCTGTGTGGATTAAAATCGTTAATTGTTATTTCCGCGGAGACGAGATTTACCTCCGTTACTGCCTTGGCGGCCTCGAGGTAGTCTGAGCTCCGCGGATTTGCGATCCGAGTGGAGTTGAGAACTTTTTAATGGGATGTTGGACTACGTTTATTGTTATCATATTAAATATCTTCTTTGGGTATGAAGGTATAATATTACCTATCTGCTTTACGCATCTCGTTTATTGTACCGTTTATTTATGGTCCAATATTAAGTCAAATAATAAGATTTATATAGACTCAGAAAAGTACGTAGAATCAATATAAAAAGGTTTTAAAATGAAAGTAGTGGATTATTTCATTGGTCCAACAACGAATTGAAAAAACAATGTTAATTTTTAGCAAATATTTGCTTTAATATTTCTTGTTAAATATTTCTTTAAAACTAGATTAATTGTTTTATTTATATATAAATTTAGTAGATTCGAGAAATAATGATTTGATTCATAGAAATATTTAACAAATACTATTGAAGTAAATATTTACTTGAAATTTTTAAATTTGTCTATTAGTGTAGGCATTTTTGAATTAACTGATTTTAGGATTTTAGGAGCTGCCTCCAGAAATAACTTTTTTTTTAGCGCCCCCGCTCCACACGTAGCTAGGAGCCATAAACCAATGCAAATATAATTTCAGGCATTTAAGGGGGCCAGCCTGGGTTAAATTGAAAAAAATACACTTTCCAGTATAATAGGTATAACAATTGAATTCATCACTTTCGATTGCTGAAATATTTTACACTTTAACTACTCGCACAATTTAAACAGTGTTACTAATTACTAATTACTAATATTTTGCACGAAAATGTCTACAATAACTTTTTATGTAATTTTTTTCAGAAAAGTGATCCGATACATCTGAAGTGTAAGTAATGAAGAGTATTTTAAACCTGGTCCGGTGACATATAAGTTACTTTATTGAGAAAAAAGCTATGGCAAGTGGACAAATAAATAAAAATTTTAAACGTTTTTGATGGAACAGTACTAGAGGTAAAGAACACTGTTTGGATCTTAATAATGAGTAACTAGCTTAAATTGTGCGAGTAATTAAAGTGTAAAATGTTCCAGCAATCGAAAGTGATGAATACAACTGTTATACTTTTTAACACTGCGGGCGCGAAACTCGACTTTTGATGCATGTATTCCGGGCGCAAAACAGTGGATTTCCGCCTCTTTTTCAAAGCGGGCGCATAGCGTGTTTCGCACCGGCAAGTGTTTCGTGCCGCAATGTTTCGCGCCCGCAATGTTTCGCGCCTGCAATGTTTCGTGCCCGCAAATGTTAGGCACCCGCAAATGTTAGGCAACCGCAAATGTGTCGCGCCCGTAAATGTTTCGCGGCCGCAAATACTTTGTTGCCAAAAACAAGGCACTAAAAGCTGGCGTGTAGCGTATTGAATACATAGTTTTTTTTCTACAAAAGAATTCCTTGCTAGGCGTCAATGTTTCTGTTTTCAATATTAAAAAAAAAATAAAAAAGTAAAAGGTAATTTTTTTTTATATTTTAGATTTATAATTTATTTTTTTATTGGGGCCGACCCCTCCCCCCACCCCAACCCCCCCGACGGGGGCTTCGCCCTCTGTGCCCCCACCAGGGGCTCTGCCCCTGGACCCCCTCCTCCGCACTGCCTTCAACACCTTCCAGTCACTTTCTTTTTCCTTTCCATGCCTCCGTAATAAATGTATCAAGTTTCTCGCTCCATGTGTTAAAAAATAGTATACGCTACACGGGCGCAAGGTGCTTCTCACCCTCGTTTTTTTGTCATCCGAGCGAAGCGAGGGTGACAAATTCGACTCGGGCTAGAATCACCTGTTTTGCGCCCTAGTAGCGTAATGTACTATATTATACTGGAAAGTGTATTTTTTTCAATTTAACCCAGGCTGGCCCCTTTAAGTTAGCCTGGCTCATCGGTGACTTCGTCACCAGGTCTCCCTCTCATTGAGAGATCAAGGCTCTAGGTCTGCAGAGGGCTAGGTGAGGGGCTTAGCGTTATTTCCTCCCCTACCCCAATAAAGACGATATCAACTAGACCTTCAGGCTTCTACGCTGGATTCCGCTCTCAAAGGAGAGCAGCACTGAAGAACCTTATTGGTCCGACCATGCGGGTACGCGTGCCGACACATACGTTTTAAGCATAGGACTCGGTCGGTAAACGGCAGGTTAGTTGTGTTTGTTGGGTTAGTTGTGTTTGTTGGGTTACTAGAGGCTTAAGTACTTTAAAACTTGCCGTAATATATTGAAAAAACATGTTACATATAAAATCCTTCGCTCTGCGACTAATTAGCTGCTATGCTATGCATGCACCGACTCGCACTCCCGCAAAAAAAAAAAAAAAAAATCACGGCGGCGCGGCGTGGTAAGGAGGAGCACGACGCCGCGACGACTTTCACGATGCGATGTTATCATATCGACGACACAAGCATTGTTCGGACGGCAGAGGTCGCTCCTTTGAACGCATCCACGTTGAATCAACGCCAATAGCGTTAACTTAATTACAATTTGCGGTCGCTGCTATTTAACTACAAATCTGTGGTAAAAGTAACAGCGCCGTTGAATTGACTATGTCTCCATTTAAATGACGACAATTTTGTCAAAACAACGGCTTGGCGGTTGAATTGATTGCATGGTAGTTAAATTGATTGCGAGGGTGTTTGAGTCGACGATGGATTTTTCTCAGCTTACTTATTCCATTTAACAACATAGTCTATTTAAATGTAGAGTTTTCTTGCAAATGAATTAAAAACTTAACAAAATTCCTACTGCATCAAAAATCTAATCAATCCTCATTTGAAAATAGAAACTTTGAAATCAATGTTGAAAGTCAGCATTGATTCAACGTTGATTTTGAACATTTCGGAACGCTAAAAAACGTTGATTTTGCCTGACTTTCAACGTTTTTTTTTCACCGTTTTATGTTTTCCAATATAATCGTCGTAAACGTTGATTTTTAACGGTGATGAAAAACGGTTTGTCAAAAAACGTTTTTAAGAACGTTAAAAAGCAAAGCTTACGACGAAGGTTATGAAAACCTTTTTATCAACGTTAAAAATTAATGTTTACGACGATTCAATTGAAAAACATAAATCGTTAAAAAAAAACATTGAAAATCCGGCAAAATCAACGTTTCTTCCACGTTTTGAAATGTTCAAAATCAACCTTGAAATTCAATATTGATTTTAACGTTTTTATTTTCAACTGGGTCACTAATATTTCCATTGAGATTTAATAAGTTTAACTCTATTTTTGTTGAATTTATAATGTATAAAATATTTTGCAAATAACAACAGCCTGCATTGAAAATGAGGTTTTAGAGTGACTCAAAAATAAATAGTGATATACAGTGTACAACGCCAGCGCCACCATATCGATACTAAAGATATATACATTCCGAACTACCTTACCCGCTTAGATTCAAATATTATTACTGAAATTTGAAAATTATTATAGCGTACAATTTAAATGTTATTCTAAAATTTAGAGATTACACATTACTAATAATTAGGTCCTTAAAAATATAAAAATAAATAATCGAATTAATTCGATCTGTTACCTTTTGAGATCTAACTTCTTAAATTTTTAATATTTTGGTCCGAATTATTTTAATTATTCAATAAAAAAACTGTTTTATACATGTTTAAGTACGAAACCCCTTAATTTAAAAAATCTCACAGCATGAATTATTTTCAGAAAAAGCAGAAAAAATAAGGTAGAAACTGCTTTACAGGAAAGTGGATAATCTTACTCTATAGAGAAAAGTATATTTTGCAGTTCTTCAAAGCAAATTCTATAGGGAGAGAAATTTTTAAATTAAAATTACTATACTTTTAAGGACTTGAAAGTAAATTGGGCATCAGAAGTGTTAGTGCACTTATGTGAATATTTAGTACATATTGCTATAAATAATACTATACAGTGTAGCAAAAATTCGACATGTACTTTCTAATACAAGGTATCGTACAATTTTGGTATTTAGTACAGTAAAATTTAGGTGACTTTGTATCAAATGTATGCATTTAGATTAGCAAATTCTATTGATACTCCCGTCGGAACAAGAGTTTGGGATTATGTTTATGTTGATAAAGGAGTATATAGACATCTGCTATGAAGGAGTCGTCGATGCCGCTACGATGCGGCACGTAAAATCAGCTCGTGAGTGGATGGATCACTCGACGATTACTATATAAAAGATTGTTAAATGTTTACAAAAAGAATTGCGATTTCGATGATGCGATTAGTACAATGAGAGAAACATTTTAGAAAAATTACTATCCAGTTTGCATTATAAAATTTACTTGTAGTACCATAAATACTACATAGTACCAATAATACTACTAGAATTCTAGTAATACGTGCTAGTAATTCTAGTAAACATTACTAGAATTCTGAGCTAGAAATTGCTAGAAAATGTGCTAAAATATACTAGAAATTCTAGTAAATACTACTAGAATTCTCGATACAATTTATACACTGAGAAATTTTTTTTATAAAATTTATTAAAAATATAGTAAAAATTGCTATAAAATATTGTAACGCGGCGACATACTCAGTTTTAATAAAAATTACTATATTATATTGTAAAATTTGTAGCATTCAAATTTTACAATACAATGCTTGTAAATTTTAAAATCCGATATTGTAAATTTTACAACTTCGTGTTATAATTTTTACAACAAGATTTTATAAATTTTCAATATTGCATTTATTGTAGAAAATAGTATATTACGTAACAAGGGAGGTAAAATAGAAATGGTCCCAGATCGCACGGAAATTGGCACACGAGCCGAAGGCGAGGGTGACAAACGTGTGATCTGAGGCATTCTTTTTTACTTCCCACGTTGCGTATACTATTTTTCGGCCTAGCGAGGCGGAAATCGTAACCTTTTCGATCGGGCGCCGGGAGGAATGGTTATGGTTTCCTCCCGCTAGGCCGAAAAATAGTATACGCAACGTGGGAAGTAAAAAAGAATGCCTCAGATCACACGTTTGTCACCCTCGCCTTCGGCTCGTGTGCCAATTTACGTGCGATCTGGGACCATTTCTATTTTACCTTCCTTGTTACGTAATATACTATAACTTCTTTCTCCTGAAGACCTTCTTTTATTTGTCCGTCACTTTTGAATCACAATTTACCGACGTCTTAAAGATATATTTTTATTTCGCTCACATTTCTCGCATAACTAACCTAATTACAAACGCTGTATTATAATAATTCGCTCGATTTATGATCACGCTCGCATGTACATATTATTTCGCTTACGGAGTTTTAGAGCATTTGCTTTTATATACTAACCGGAGAGATGCTTGTCCGCTTGCGAGTTAGAAAAATCAGTGATCGCCACCTACATATATACTTGTACTTTTTGGATATAACTTGGCGGCATATTTGAAATAAGCATATGAATTATTACACTGAGAATACAACCCTATTGAAAAATCTTACGTGAGATCTTATGCCAAAATCTGATCTGAAATTTTTTTATTTATAAAGGAATAAATACCGTGCAAAATGAGGATAAACTTGTTATTAAAGAATTTTTTTTCGATGGGACTTAGAATTTTTTCAGATGCTGTAGCAAATTTTAAAGTTGCTACGCATCTGAAAAAATTCTAAGTCCCATCGAAAAAAAATTCTTTAATAACAAGTTTATCCTCATTTTGCACGGTATTTATTCCTTTATATATAAAAAAATTTCAGATCAGATTTTGGCATAAGATCTCACGTAAGATCTTACGTAAGATCTTACGTAAGATTTTTCAATAGGGAATACAATAGCATACATAACTCAATCATTCAAATATTCATTTAACTTTTAACTTTTAAAATATTGATAAACGTATAGTTACTTTTCATTAATAAGTTAATGATTAACTAAAATCGATGTATTCCCCGAAACAGTAAAAACGTGGCCGAGTAACACAGAACATAGGAAAAATAGTAACGTATGGGATAAAATTTAATATAATTTTTTTTAAATTCTATATTTAGGCATATTTGCTATATTACATAGTAATTTTTATTATGGGAGTTATAATTTTTATAATAATTTAATTTAAAAATTGTTAAATTTGTGCAAATTATTAAAAAAAAAACGATAAAATTTATCAAGCTCCATTATGTCGCCACATTGCAATAATTTATAGTAATTTTTACTATAATTCTAATAAATTTTACAAACAATTTTTCTCAGTGTAACGATCCATTCTTTTATAAAGTTCCAACTTCATATAACAATACTTGGATGAGAAAAAAGTTAAAAAATGTAAAAAGATCATAATTCAAGTTTTTCTCATCCAAGTATTGTTATATAAATTTGGAACTCTATATAATAATAGATCTTTACCTAACGTATAGGGCAAGTATCTCGTGGTTTATCGATATTTTATTTATACTTTTTTTTTAAAGCGAATTAACTGCTTTTTCGTCTAACAATCGAATAACTAAATTAGAAAATTGTCTTTTCTGAAGATTTGTACAGATCGAATAATCAGAGAATTAGTTTTTAGTTCGCTAATAGACACTTCTCTCGTAAGAGGGAATATTGAAGTTTTTCGTCTGTATTTTTGGTTGCGAAAAAGCTTTGTGTATATAAAAACGAAGCCATATGCCGTATACGTACAGTAGTGTTTCATACTTTACCAATTAAATTCTACAGACGGACAAAGAAAAGAGAGAAGACTGTGAAATACATTTTCCCTCTGCTAACGTGTCCATTTCACTCGAGTTATTTACGTAGGAATAAAAAGACTGGCCTGTGGTCATTTTACGTTTCTTCACGTTTTACCGAAACCATAGATTTACCAAACGAATTTACCATGGGTTCAGAATGTTTTATATTTTCGGAAGCCAACTAATCTCTCAATAAAAAACTCACGCAAATTATTAGACTTTCTATTAAAACGAGATTCCAATAACAAGATTCAATATAATAATTAAGCATTTAAAATTAAATCGAATTTGATATCTATCTCATTCAAAATAAAAAAATAATTTTTATTTATTTATTTGTACCAGAATAAATGTACAAAAAATTACATTACGTTGTAACCCAGTAGAGGGGAAATTATGCTGTTCGCTGGTCTGGTATACTTGTAAACTATATGTATAATACTTAAAACTAAAAAAGAAAAAGAAAAATAACAATGAAGAAAGATGAAGCATATACGTAGTCCCTGTATTCTAGTAACATTCAACAACTTAGCCTATTTCTTTTTTACAAATTTAACATCTGCTTATAAGCAGTGGGCATATATCCAACATTTAAATTTTTGTATGTTGTAAATCATTTTTTTGCAAGGTGTTTTGCTGGACAAATTCGCTCAATTGTAAAGCTTACACAATAGTGTGGGAAAATATTTTTTCATGTGATTGAATCAGTTATAGTTAAGGTTGATTCAATATTAATATGATAGTTCAATCAATGTTTGCCTACTTCAAAATAACATTGGTGCCATTTGATTTGACGTTATAATTGCATTAAGGACGTTGTCGTAAAAATCACTTATCTTCGAATTTGTCTCAAATTAACACAAAATGTTCATTAAAGTATCCTTTATAATTCCGCGAAATTTCAATATAGCAAGTGGTATTTAAAAAGTTAAAATTGTACTTGAAAGTTGCATCATTTAACATGGGAAGCATAGGACGAAGCTCGTGTTACAGAGCATTTTTTTGAACTGTGAGCGCAATTATCTTGTAATACTTTTAAAAAATTATATTAGAGTATTTGATGATATACGAAACAAAATATACTTAAGTAGATATGGGGAAGTGATATTCGTTTTTTAATGGCAAGCGTTTAAAGTAAGAATCTTTTAGTCTACCGCAAGCGCCGGAGGAGGACGACGATGGCGATTTGACAATGTCGCACGCATCAAATAGTGCGGCAGCATCACGGAGCATGTGTCTGTGCGCTATGCGTATATAAATTTGTATATATGTATATTGCGGACGCTCAAGACGCTGTTGCCGGATCGCGCGAGGCTGCGCAGAAGATAACTTTTGTACTTCTGCGCATAGAAAACGGAGAGAATGCGTGCAGTAGTGCTCAACCTATTCTTCTTTTGCCATATACACTGGTACTAATGCAAATGAAGTTTAAGTTGCGCAGGACTGATCCGCGACAACGTCCTTAAAATGAAATTAGTCCTGACATTCTTTCTATTCCAAGTTACCGTTGTTTTTACAGCAGATTTTGGTTGCTCGAATTTAACTACAATCTGTCGTTAAATCAACTACCTTTTTTCTCAGTGTAAGGATTGTTGCATTATTGTTCAAAGAAGTGGTTTCATCTATTAATTATTTCCTTAGCTATATGCGAAATAGTTGATATAGGTAGGTGAATGGTGGTTCTTGCATTTTGTCCCAAATGAACTTGGACATACGTCGATGATCTTGTATTGCAGTTTAACAGGCATTTTCTTTAGTTACGTATATAAGTTTCTATATCTACAAATAGTTCGACAACTAGTTTATCGTCATAAACTTCCAATGTAAGATCCTTACTCTTGATAAACCTTAAATTATTTTTTGTACCGCTACATAATTTATAATATAAATTTTCTACATTGTTACAATTTTAATTTCAAATCTGAAGAGATTGTAAGATTTATAAGCGAAATCTAAAAAAAATGAAAACGTAATGTGATCCTGTAAAAGCTGTTGTCATTATTCTTTTAGTGACTGTGAAAAAAACAAGAATTAATACAAAATGCAGGCAGGCACGAAATAATTGCAAACACTGGGAAAAATAAAGTGAGTTTCGAGGAAGGAAAAATCGAAGGGACGATACTGTTCATTAGGCGACGGATTCGTCGCTGCCAAGTGCAGCGTAAATAATAATTTGACAGACGATCTAACGTAATCAAGTTAGTCGAAAATTGCATTTGAATGAATGCGATGCGCTCCAGTTCACACAGGGTACCAGATGCAGGGTCGTCGTAGTGATGTGCACTTCTGTGCATAAAATTCAGCTTTTTGTATAAAGCTCGCGTCCATTGTAAAATATACAATCAATTAAAATATTACATAAAATATTTGGCACTTACTAATTATAGATTCATTAAAATCTTGTTAACGAGATAAGAAAAAACGAGTTACCTAATTTTTTCTCATTTGTTGAATATTTAAAAAAATTTAATTATACATATATAAAAAAATATTTTCATTTTAATTATGTAAGCAAATTTTGAATAAACTGAAAATTAAATGAGTTATAAACTAAAATTAAATAATCTTCGTTATTAACGATCCCAAAGTAATATAAATAATTTTGTCGAGGATTGTACTTTGTGCATCGTTAGACCGCGAGCAAATGCGTCAGGCCGAAAATGCATCTTGCGGCTCGAAGGTGCGGGGACTCGTGGGGGGTCGTCGTTTTCGTCGTCTGCCATTGTTGCTGCACCCATTCACATGTGTTGCGTCGTAAGCCAATACGAGCCGAGATTCTTCGCTTGTAAGCCTGCGCCGCTGGAATTCTCTCTGTTTTGTTTTAAACCATCGCCTTCTTTTTATACGTATATACACATGACTGCAGAGGGGAAGAACTATTTTGCGGAGAAAATTTATTCCAACAGTAGCCTCGGATGCACTCTCCTCCTTTTATTCTCTAAAAATACACGGCTTCATCATTTACTTTAGTTATACTTTTTTTTTAATATTCAAAATCAAATTACATTTGTTTTAATATACTTATTTACAATCGCATCCCCAAGAGGTATTAGCGACACTTATTTACATACAGTACCGGTCAATTGCTCTTGCCCACCTGAATACGATTCTACCCGTTATAAAATTGTCATATTTTCAGTAGAAATGAAGATACAAAATGCTGTGAGTCATCATTTTAAAACTTGATCTGAGACCTTCCAAATCATGTTTCAAAAAATGTTATTTTCTATTTTTCTCTTTTGGAGATATCAAAATCGAAATGTATAAATCATGGATTTTTCTCTTCTTATTTATATTAAAACTGATTCTAAACCGAAAATTTGATAATTCTTTTCGAAATTGAATTAAAAAGCTTGATCCAAGAGCTATCAAAATCATGTTTTTTTTAAATTTTTTTAAAGCCTTTTTTCTGCTTCTACTGGTGGTTTTCTTCAAAGAAGCTTTTTCTTTAACTTTATCTATCTTGGAAGTATCAAATCATAAAACAATATAAAGAAGAAAAAATGTTTCTTTTTGTGTCAAGATTACGCGAGAGTTTTTTCAGATATATTTTTTTTAATAGTTTGATCCAATTTATTTGAACAGAAAAATTATTTTAAATTAAGTGGTGGTGCAGATTAAAAAAAACTTAACTGTTTACTGCTTGGTTTAGAAAAATCTTTACCACCTTAATTTAAAATACTTTTTTTCTATTAAAATGAAATTATATGAAATTATATTATATCCCATACAACACAGATATGTTGCAACAATATCACACAAATATTGAAATATTACTTTGGAATATTGCCTCGAGTGTCACAGCAATATTTCTTTCATATTCTAGCAATATTTAATGTCCGCGACACTTTCATCACAGAAATATTGTTAGATGATGTTTCTGTAATATTGCAGTAATATTAATATTGAATATTCCGCGGATATGTATACATTATAGCAATATCAATGAAATATTGAAATAATACTTTGGAATATCCTTTGCAATATCGAGTGTCGCGGTAATATTTCACAAATATTGCAGAAATATTTTATGTCTTCGACACTCACCACAGAGGTATTGTAAAATGATGTTTCTGTAATATTGCAGCAATATTGCTATTGAAATTGTACAAATATTCCATGGATATATGTATAATTTTTATACTACCAATTTGATTAATTATACTATAATTTATTTTAAATTGATAATACAAGTACAAATATATAGTACAAATATATATAAGATCGGCATCCCCTTAAATAAAAAAAACTTTTCTTTCGATGAGATTTGAACCTGCGACCTTCCGATTATGAGTCCAACACCTAGTTTACTTGACCACGAGTCCTTGATTGTATATTATACTATTATTTCGCACTTAAGACAAATTCGCAAAATCTGTAGTATTGAGTTCGAGCATTATATGAGAAAAAAAAACGTTTATTATTAAACAATAATTATTGTACAAAATTTATTATTTAATTCTTTTTTGCATTAGATTTTCAGGATTTATACTTGCAACTTAATGCGACTACGTTAAATACACTGAAATTGTTTGAATGTATTCTTGCTAATTAAATTAAGAAAACTAAAATTATTAAATGGTCAATATGCACATATAAAATAAATAAAACTTAATTTATTAACAAAAAAAAAGATGTAAAAAAGCTCCATAAGGGATTTGAACCCGATCCAAAAAATTACAATTCCGGCATGTTATCCACTTAACTATCATAACATTTAATACTACATGGCAGGACGTCGCATATGTCCATCTGCCTACATAAATTTTAATATGAAAGAAATATTCGTGCACTCAATTTTCTAATTAACATTTTAGAATAATAATATTGTAAGGAATATTGCATCCCCTGTTGAAAATATCCAGCTGGAAATCCAGGTGGAAAATCCAGCCGAAATCCAGATGGAAATCTTTGAACATATAAATGTCTGGAGAAAAGATAGTCAATAGACTAGTAATATAAGTGAATTCAAGACTAAGAGAAAATGTAATCTTCATTGACTCAAAATTTTAATTCGCTTACAATTATTTGTCTTGACCAGAGACAATATTTACCCTTCGAGTCTTGTATTCCTTTTTATAACTTGTCAAGTGACTTTCTATAGTCTATAAATACTTATATGTTCAAAATTTGTTGCCTATAGACCCTTCGTATAAAAAAATGAACAAGGAAAGTATTCAGTTGGTATAATGGATATCCAGATGGAATTTCCACCTGGAATTTCCATCTGGATATCCAATAAATCCACCTAGATTGATTCGAAATCAAGATATAAATTGCACCTGCATTCCCCACAAATCCAACTGGATAAATTCAACCAAGGTTCCCCAGAAATCCAGCTGGATATTTTCAACAGGGTCTATATGATATTCAAAATGTTTTATTCTTTACCTTTCAGTTATTGATGTAATTTTTAAGGAACATTTTTGTGCATTATTCTTTAAACAATATATATAATATTGCAGAAATATTCCTGCACGATATTCCTCTGTGATATTCTCGTAATATTATTCCAATATTGCAGTGTGATATTCAAAATAATTTAATTTAAATTTGTTGATATAATATTTTAGGAATATTTCTGCACGATATTACTTTACTTAATATTCTCGAAGTATTATTGTAATATTGCATTATGATATTCAAATCACCTCATCTTTGAATTATTGTTCCAATAATGCACAAAGACTTCTATACAATACGTTGCTATTTAATATTTTTGGAGTATTATGGCAACAATGCATTAGAATATTCAAACCACATCATCTTTGAATTGTCGTTGGAATATTGCACGAATATTTCTGTACAATAAATCTTTATTCAACAATCTTTCAGTATTACTGCGATATTGTATTGTGATATTCAATCATTTCATCTTTAAATTATTGCTGTGATATTGCGGGAATATTGTTGCATGATATACATCTGATCATTATTTTTGCAATATTATTATGATATTTGATTGCAAGCTTATTTTATTCTTGACAAGTGATTTTTTGTACAAAATACCAACTGAATACTTTCCTTGTTCATTTTTTTATACGAAGGGTCCATAGGCAACAAATTTTGAACATATAAGTATCTATAGACTATAGAAAGTCACTCAACAAGCTATAAAAGGGAATACAAGAACCAAAGAAAGAAATTGGTTTGACCGTTGTAAATATTTTTATCATCTGGACCCTTCGTATAAAGAAATCAAGAAGGATAATCTTAATTATGTATTCCGTATAAAAATTATCAAATGATAAAAATATTGACACCGGTCAATATAATTTATTTTTTTTTTGAGTCTTGTATTCCCCTTTACATCTTAGCATGTGACTTTCTTTTCTCCAGATATTTATACTTTCAAAAATGTTCTCTAATGGGCCCATCGGCTAAAAAAATCAACAGGAAAGTCAGTTAGTATTTTGTAAAAAAAAATCACTTGACAAGCTATAAAAGGGAATACAAGATTCAAAAAAAAGAAATTATATTGACCAGTGTCAATTTTTTTAAGATTTACTAATTTTTTGTACAGAATACGAAATTAAGATTATTCTTGTAGATTTCTTTATACAAAGGGTCCAGGTGATAAAAATATTTACACCGGTCAATCTAATTTCTTTCTTTGTATCTTGAATTCCCTTTTATAGCATATCGATTAACTTTTTTTAAAGAATACTAATTGAAGACTTTCTTGTTTGTTTCTTTATATGATGGGACAATAGGAGAAAATCATTGTACCTCTAAATATCTTGAGAAAAGAAAGTTAAGAGAAAATATTCTTCTGTGAGTGAATATCTTTATGCGCTTACAATTATTTGTCTTGTACACATTGTATTTTCCCTTCGAGTCTTATGTATTCCTATTATAACTTGTCAAGTGACTTTCTTTACTCTAGATACTTATATGCTCAAAATTATTCTCCCATGGACCCATCGTATATAGAAATGAACAAGGAAAGCTTACAGTTGGAATTTTGTACAAACAATTACTTGACAAGAGTAAATAAATAAATAAATATATATATATCCATAATATATTACTTACCATCTACATGTATCATTTTAGCTGGATGATGCTCGAATTTTGTATTTTATAATTTTGTTTTTTTTTTTGGAAGCTGTACTAATGCTGCAGTTGAATGGCCAATTCAAATTGATGATTTTCTCTTCCTCTATGACTGATGAAATATTCAAACCTTTTTCTTCTACTAGCCAGTTCAAATATCCAGTGTTGGTTAAAGGTTTGTTAGTAGACGGCTCGTTTTCATTTATCGATTCCACTAAAATGCACGTATCGTTAGTCACAAAGCATAATGCGGCTTATTTTAATTTTTTGCTTCAGCGGACCAAAAGAAAATTACGTTAATGGCCACTACAAAACTAGGAAAAATGACGTTCTTCGTATCCACACTTCATTAACGAATAACGTCATTTGATGTGCGGATTTAGATCTAGAAATAACGTCATTGTTCAAGCCAAATACCCCACAAAGCTGAAAATTACGTTATTTCATAGCGAAAAATAACGTTAAAGTAGAGTTTTCTACTGTAATCGGAAAATAACGTTATTGAATAACGTTAAAAAAGGTCGAAAATTGTAGCCTCAGCAATAACGTTATTAATGACGTCATATTATAACGTCATTTTTAGCGATAGGGTTGTAATCAATAAATAAACATTCTATAAATCTACAGCTTTACAAAACCTCTAAATGTACGGATCAGAAACGTTAACCCTTTAGCGCCGTATGTATCAAATTTGCTACATTCACTAAGACATTGATAAAAACTTATTAAATGAATAAAATACGTTGTGTTACATAAAAGATCCTTAAAAGTATGCCTAATGCAACCTGTAGACGTATTTCTTTCTTTGAAATTTTTTTATTGTTTTGTGATAACATTAAAATAAATAATAATTTTTCAAATTTATTATGTTTGAAAAAATGTCAATTTTTTTTTTACAAAAAAAATTAGGCATAACATTGTTTTTTATTTATTAATGTTAAATCTTCTTAAATAGAGTCCAAATAATGTAGTTATTGTGTATTTAGTATTTATTTCAATAATTATAAAAAACTAAGATTTTTGAAAATTGAATGTAGCATATTTGCTACAATGGGCCTTTAAGGTATAAAATTAAGAAAACTGTTTTTGTTATTGAGCGACACGTTGTGAATTTCTCGGAACTAAATTATAACTTTTTTCATATATTAAATTATTTATTGTTTATTATATTGTTAAAAGTAGTGTAAAATTAAAAATTTATTAATTTAATTATATTACTATTGTGATTTTGTTTTATTTTTCTACATTTATAAATTAATATTTATATACTCTATTGTAACATGTTTTTATAACAGAAATATAGATTTTGTATGATTAAATTTACATAAACATTGTTTTCATACATTTATACCCTAAACGCCCAATGTAGCAAATTTGCTACATATGAAAAAATGCTTTATGTCGTAAAAAAAAGAAAAAATTATAGATTCAAGAAGTCTCATAGACAATTATTATCAATAATATTCAGGAAAAAAAATATTTTTTTAACGCCAACAGGGCTTCGGTCTTAAAGGGTTAAGTGTAGAATAAAAGCATGAACTGCGAAAGATGCAGGAAATAACATTTTTCTTTAAAATACTTTTTGATGAGATTGAATCAATTATAGTTAAGGTCGATTTGACCTCATACTTACATTAAAATGAAATTAGTCCTGACATTCTTTCTATTCCAAGTTGCCGTTGTTTTTACAGCAGATTTTGATTGATTGAATTTAACTACAATCTGTCGTTAAATCAACTACCTTTTTTTCTCAGTGTGTGTGTTGAATTAGTCACAACAACATAAATTATGGTTTATTTTCCGGCAGGGTAAGGTAATGTGTAATATGAAATATTATTATTAAATAAATAATGAAGCATAATTAAACAACATTTAAAAAATATAAATAAATATTATATAAATATGTAACAAACATAAATAAATATTATATAAATATGTAATAAGCGTGTGTTAAAAAGGCAGATTTAGATATTAACATTTTCATGTTTACATATTTTTAAAAAGGACTTAAATCACACGAACTATGTCTTTCTTGCAGTTTATGATAAGGAATTTTTTTTTTCAAGACACATTTAATAAATAAATCCTTTTAAGATCTTTAATAGCTATTAAATATTCGTACGATGTTATATGAAAGGCAGCCGATGTATTGTATTAATCGTGATTTAGCATTCAATGGTAATTTTTCGAAAAATTGTTTATTTAAATTTTTAATATTTAAATAATGAAAATGTTATTTATTTCCCATATATATCCCTAGAGCCCTTTTTTCATAAAACTACAGAAATATGTTGCTTTTTTGTAGGAACAAAGTAGGACAAGTTTATTAATGTTAGAATTTCTTCTTCGCTAAACAACGAAGCATTGAATGCACCAAACAAGCCTGGGAAGTACAGTATCCTAAAATTTAATAAAATACGTGTTTGTCTCCACGTTACTAAACTTTTAGTGTTTTTTCTGAAAAATTGTGGTAATTATTGTAATTTTTATACATAAAATTATTTCGTTGTACATATCGTTCGATGTAGGAGCGCGAAGGCGATCGGTGGGGCTTCATTTGCGCCGACAATGCACCAGCAAGCGACGGGCACCCTTTAACCCTTGTCTCGCCAATTACACATTGCATTAGGCTGCGATAAAGGTATACTGCATCGGTGACAAGCGCTGCATCCATTGACGGGAACTTTTTTTTCCTCAACTGTCGTCCCCAGTCTTCCTCCCTCTCACCCTCCCTTTGATTAGCGCTTACATTCATTAGAAAACGGCAGCACTGATGAATTGTATTTCCGCTTTGGCTGTCCGTTGATTTACAAAGCTGCATGCACGAAGCTGTTTCCGCAAGGAATTTAATTTCATGAGCTTATTGTTATTTTGTCATTCTCAATTAAAATTACATTACGCACACCGAAGCTATTGTCGCTGCACTGACTGTGGATGGCAGCCTTCGGAGATTTTAAGTTTAAATCATTTGAATAAATACAGGGAACATCGGAGCACAAAGCGATACCTGAAAAAATGGAATTATCTTATAAAAATGAAATTCAATGTGGAATCTCTCATTATCGCACATAAGGTATCTTGTCATTCATTCATTAAAAGTTTGAATTGGGGTTAACTTATTAAATTTAATATTATACTGAATTTAACAATCTGGAGAGAGTAAAACAGAAGGAATTTTTTTACTTATTTATAGCAAAAGGTAGGAACATAGCCTCCAATATTCTACTCTACCTTAAGAGAGAAATTAAATCACTTTAATGTATAGTCAAATGAGTATTTCACCATAAATTAAGAGTCAAATTAGATTCCAACCTGTTTTGCGTGTAAAAAATCTTTTCAATATATTTTATAATTCGAAGAACTAAAAACAATTGCACCTTGGAAATTCTAAGTTAAAAGTACCAATGGTCGAACGGTTAAGCAAGTCAGGAACGATTATATTAATCTTTAATTTATAAATTCAAAAATCTTAGATATGATACATAATCAGTTAACGCAGTGTAAATTCTTACATTTAAAAACATATTTTTAATGCCAAAAACAAGTCTATTTAATCAGAAAAAAATAAAAATACAAGTGTACTAACATGTACTGATATACATGGACTACGATATACAAAATAGTAACGGCGTGATATACTTGCACTGTAAGATCTTTTAGCATATTTATAAAAAATTTAAATATATTTAATATTAATAATTAATATATACTAAGCTAAAAATTACTATTCGCAATAGTAATTTACATCCTCAATAATTATTACTATGCATTGAGCAAATTTTACTTTTAAAAATAGTAAGAAGTAATGTTTTTGTAAGTTCGCAGCGTTGCTTTTACATGTTAGGTTACGCCACTAAATTAACGAAATTACACTTATGATGCGAAGGTTTCTTTAAAAAAAATATTAATTCATGGATTTATTTTATTTTACTAAATTCTTACGCCTCTTTATACAGTCTTAAGGGGATGCCTAACTTAATTTTCGTGCTCTACTATACCGACGATTCTCTATGTTCTTTGCTAACCTCTAAGGCAAATTTGATTTTTCAAATAATTTTGAAACGGCTTGCTTAATGGCAGTTCTGTTTGCATCAAAATATTATTTACAATTCGTAGAATGTGCGTAAACTTCTTTTTTGGCTGATTTCAATTCCAATTGAAAAATAAGTCAGTATTTTCAGCAATAGGAAATGAAATCAGCCAAAAATGAAGTCTACGCACATTCTATGAATTATAAATAATATTTTGATGCAAACAGAACTGCCATTAAGCAAGCCGTTTCAAAATTATTTGAAAAATCAAATTTACATTAGATGCTATAGCAGAGAATATAGAGAATTGTCGGTACAGTAGAGCGCGGAAATTATGTTCGGCATCCCCTTAATTATTTTATATTCGCGCTTGCTAATTACCTTAAACCATTACCGCTCAAACGAACAAAATTGTGACGTTGACTTCGACGGCCCATCATTTTTAAACAAACAAGGGACTTTTAACTCGAGGAACATATATTACTGTTTTCGAGGTCGCCCTTTCGATTGGCGGTGTCGTAAATTTCAAAAAGTTAAAATTTTAAACTATTATTTTTTAAAAAATATAAAAAAACTGCACTTCTTGTAGTTCGATTTTTCTTTCAAACCTAATTTTAACAAGGTTCCGAATGTCTGGGCAAGTTTTAATGCCATAAACACGTGATCCCGATACTTGGACTTCAGAAATATGCATCAGAAAATTTGGATTTTTATCGTTATCCAGCATTCTTGCTTATTCGAAAAATTTTTAAAAGTTGTAACGGGGTTAATGCTATCCTTCGGTCTCGCGGAGGAGACCTTTCTCCGCGAGATTGGTGCAATGGGGTACGCACGAGTGCCCCGCGATATCCTTACCTCAGGGTGCGCGCGAGCACCCGACGGCGAATGTACGTCGCCGCGGCCCGTGTACAACGCGAGAGTACGCCTGTACTCTCGCTTCTCGTACTAGCGTGCTGATGTGTGAACGCGTCCCTCGTGTTCGCCAGCCGATCGCGCGGTCCGCGATCGGTGGTGTTTACGCGGAGCAACGACTTTGCTCCACGGAGAGAAAAGTTTAAGTAAAAAATACAAAAATTTTAATAAAAATTACTATACTTTTTAGGAGTCCGAGGACAGACTTGAATTCTAGTAAAAATTACTTTACAGTATAGTAATTTTTAAATACAATAAAAATTAACATATATTTTACGAAAATTTACAATACAACATAGTAATTTTTACTATACCGCATAGGAATTTTTACTATGCCAGTATAGCAATTTTTACTGTGCCAGAATAGTAATTTTTCATGCAACTGATTAGGAAAAAGAGAATTAGAGAATTCTCTTGTGTATCCTTTTTATTTAATCCTTCTGGTCTTTTCAAACTTGGAACCTACGAATATTTTATGATTTTGACATTTTGTACTTATTTATTGTATATTATATACTTTACGTTTGAAAATTCGCTCGCTTACAAATATAATTTTAGCCTGCCTACACCTACACTAACTGATTATTTATCGACGCGTGAGAATAATATTTTACGCAACATATTAACGCAAGTTCACAGTGTTGAAGATTATTCAAATCGTCCTTATATACTAACTGAACAGATGTCTGTCCACTTGCGAGTTGTACAGCGGGGGTAGACGCCATCTAGTTCTGTCTTATACGATTAAATGGCGCTAAATTTAAAAATGTAACCTAAAAACATTACAGTGAAAAGAAAGCTTAGTCGCGACCATTGTAAACTCGCCGCAGATCGGAGGTGCAGGTCACGTGACATACCGCGACATCTGTATTTTCGATACAGAGTTACTTAATTTTTACTATTCTGTATTGTAAGACTTGTGAGGACATATAATAATATTTCTAAGCTTTAGATTTTACTATACTGTATAGCAAAATTTTAATATAAATTGTAGAAAAAATTACAATAAATTCGTTTAAAATTTCCAAGATTGTATATCGTTTATTATATCTATAATTTTTACTATGCAATCTAGTAATTTTTACAGCATTTTTAGTATTCTTTAATATTGTCTGAGTTAAAACTTTCACAATATGTGGCAATTATCATTATAATTCGAGTCTGTCCCGCGCCTACTATGGAGTATAGTAATTTTTCCTCGATCGTTTCTCTCCGTGTCCACGTAAACAAACTGTTGCGTCTAGGAGCAAGCTGCTTGCCTGCTCTACGCGCACACGCACGTAAACGCAAGCACGAGGGAACGGGCCGCTTGCCCGTTCCACGCGACACGCAACAAATTCGGCCTCGAGCCTTTGAGAGTCGAGGCGCTCACCGACTCACCGCCGGTACGCGCCCGCACTCGCTACAAAAGTCGGGCGGTACTTACATGCACTTACTAACTGCAGCCGTCAATTCTTGGCTGTCGTTCACCGCTGCTCGCATGCTCGCCTCGCCGGTAGCTTCTTCTCGCCTCTCACTTTGCGTCCGCACCCTGATATCGCGCGCACACGCGTCCGTCGTCTCCGATGGCTCGAGAGAATCCCCCGAGCTTCTAACATGGCCACGGCTCCCGCGCGCCACGGCCTAGCCTTACCTCGTTTCCTCACTGGCGACAGCTCGCGACGACGCGCAGGTACACGGCAGTACCTCGCATCACAAAGTTTATAGTTTTTGAGAAAATTAGTAAAGGCCAAGGGACGTTTACGTTTTTCTCAAAAACTATAAGCTTTTAAAAAATTTTCAAAAATACAAGAATGTTTTAGAATTCATCTAAGATTGGTCCTAATATTTTCAGATTTTTTAAGGACGTTTTTCAAAATTTTCAATCTTTGTGTTTTTGAAAAATCAAAAATTGTACCGACTCGATATGAAAAAAATTGAAAGTATTCTTCAACTAATTGGAAGACCTTTTTATTCTTAGGATATTTTTATAAAATTCCATAGTTTTGGATTAAAAAATATGGGAATATGGATTTCACACGCCATCTTGAATAGGATAACGATAAAAATCCAAATTTTCCGATGCATATTTCTGAAGTCCAAGTATTTTGCTAATGCCCAAGTTCACAGAATCATGGAAGATAGATATACCAGATGGCAAAATCTGTTCTGAAAGAGTTCCTTTTGTGTTCGTGTTCCCGAACATGAACTCCTCATTATAATCGGAATCAGTTTCAAAAGAATATGAATAATTAAAGTATACCATAAGAGTTAATGCTATGTTCGCTATTTCGACCATTACGAGTTCTTAAACTGTTCTTTACAATTTTTGTCGCGATATATCGCAAAAGTACTATTAACGAAGTGATAATAGCATTCTTAGAGAGTCCTAATAGAGCTCGTTATGGAGTCGTCATGAAGTCTTCTTTAATGAATTATAATATTCTTGAATAAATTTAAACGAAGTCCTTTAGTGCGAATATTGCGATTTATTGGCAAACAATAAACTACCCCTATTTTTAATTAAATATGAACTCTGTATGAGTTCGTAATGAGCTCGTTATGATTTCGCTAAGAATTCATATGTCACGAATTAGAATATTCTTGACAAACTCTGAATCAAGTCTTTTAGTTTCTAAAGTCCTATTAATTAGAAAACAGTGATCTATCCTTAATTTTTTTACTAATAATGAACTCGGTAAGAGTTCGCAATGAGCTTGCTATGGATTCGCTAAGAATTCGTATGTCACGCTTTATAATATTTTTGAAAAATTCTGTATCCAGTCTTTTAGTTTCTAAAGTCCGATTAATCAGATAACAGTGATCTATCCTTAGTTTTAACTAATAATGAACTCGATAAGAGTATTCTTGAAAAATTCTGGATCACGTCTTTTTCAAGACCATCAGATGCGGGTGATGAATTTACTTCAAATTGGTTGTGGTAACTCTTAATATCTCAACAATGAACTATGTAGAGTTTCAGAACCTAATGCTCTCTCATTCCTGAAATATTATACGTTAATTTTGTCTGCGACTTCTATTAATCCTATTTCAAAGCAATGCTTTTTCTCTTACTAGCTAGTTTCCTATAATAAAAATACATTATTTGTATGCACTTAAACTACTTAATACACAATCTATATTAATTTCGCACTAATAAGCTAAAAAAATCTATTTTTTATATCTCTTACCAAGGGTCGAGTTCCAAAAAGTGCAATAAAAAGTTTTTGTGTGAAAATTAATATAGTTTGTTTATTAAGTAATTGAAATGCATACAAATAATATAATTTTATTATAGGAAACTAACAAGTAAGAGAGAAAAAGCATTGCTTTGAAATTGGCTACTTTGGTCACACTAGGGTAAATAGGAGTCGTAGCCAAAATTAACGTATAATATTTCAGGAATGAGAGAGCGTTAGGTTCTGATAATCTACATAGTTCATTGTTAAGATATTAACAGTTACCACAATCAATTTGAGGTAAATCCATCACCCGGATCTGATGGCCTTTTCATTGCTAGTGTTAAAATAATATATTTTGATACACGTATTATTAGATTAAATTCATCACAGTAGATAATAAAAATGGTCTCAGATCGTTTGTAAAGCACCGAAGCCAAATACGAGGGTGGTTAACGAGCGATCTGAGGCATTTTTTTACCTTCCATGTAGCGTATACTATTTAATTTCTTTTTTTTTGTTTATTTATTTAAGCGAATATAACTTCAAGAAAGTTATTTAACTTAATTCCACAGTTAAATGAGTAATAGATTTAGGTCATAAAATTACTTAGTTATTTTCAAAGAACTCTTTCCGAACACTTTACGAACTCTTTATCAATCCTTTCTTACTTAAAATAATGTACTGAAATCGCGTTCTTGTAGAATTCCTTATACTCATCAGAAAGTATTCTATACGAGTACTGTATAAACTCATCCTGATCTCTTAACGAATTACTGTTAGCAAGAATATATTCATAAATAAATGTTATGAGAGTTACAAAAGAAAACTTATAGTACACTTTACGAACATGCTGCGCCAAAGAAATCAATGAGTATACTTTATGTACTCTGTATATGAGTACATACAGATCTCATTTATCATTCTTCATGAATATATTTTCAAAGAGAGAGATTCTTTACGAATTATACTATTATTCTATATAAGCAGAAAAACGGACATACCCTGAGCACTTCAAGAATTTTATATGATTAGTTTTCGATCAAAATATAAACGCAAAAATCATACTTATATTATTCTTAATGAATACAATGTATTCATTAAGAACTCTTTTATAATTCTTAGAAAAGAGTTCTAATAGAATCCTTTTCAAGAATTCTTAAACTATTCAACCCGATTATCTTTGCCGTCTGAGTATATAAGGACGAATTTTACAATGCATCATCAGCGAAACATGCGAACGGGCAAATATCAATAGGTTAGGTTAACATATATGTATGTGGTGCCGCCTTCCAGAGCGCCAGACTTACCGACTAAACAGGTTGGCTCGCAATCATCAGACGCTCGTGACTCGAGCTGTTTTCGGTATATGCTAGGCGCGCAACCTTGCTTCCGTCTACTTGTACAGGACTTTTCCAGTCGCATGGACCTCGCTTTCCATCGCGACCTCAATTTCGACGACCTCTCTACCCTCAAGTCCTTCAGCCTCGCGGCAGCTCTGGTATCAACATGTACATCTTGTACAGTCAACAACCAGTGCACTCGCTACCCAACAACCAGTGCACCGCTATTCGTGTCCAGCTCCGAAAACTGTGCTCGTGTTCCTGGCCCCTGAAGGACCAGAGCACGTGGACTTCCCGGTTCCAGTTCCGGAGCCATTCCCACCATCTCTCTCCTGTATAGTGGTGACCCCTCGAACTCTTTTTGCGCGTAAGTATTCTTCAGACTACGTTGCGCAAGTGACATTAATGTGCATAAAACTGTGTTAGTGCGGATGCCGCCAAATAGCTCCCTTAGTCGCTTCGTATCTTGCGTCTTGCTGCATGTTCCCAGGGCATGTCCGACGGCTCGTCGGCTTCTAGTGACGCGTTCTTAACGCCAGCTGGAGCACCCGCGCAACAACATCATTCACCAGGCACACCGTCGTGGGATAACGCGGGTAACCTTGAAAGTAGCCTCGAGTTTTGCCCGGTGAGTAAGCTTCAGTCTCCGAATCAGTCCGACTGTAACCGCAAGGCTCGCAAGCTCTCGCCTGCGGAGAAAAATTACAGTCCTTACGACAGGGAAGTTCTAGCTGTGTTCGCCTCGCTTAAGTATTTTTAGCACCTCGTCGAAGGCAGAGTCTTTACCATCAGAACTGATCACAAGATGCTCTCAAGAGCATTTCTTCAGCGTCCAGAGAAGGCTTCACCTAGGCAGATTCACCAGCTTGATTTCATCGGTCAGTTTTGCACCACTCTAGAATATCTCCCAGGCAAAGACAACGTGGTTGCCGACGCGCTCTACAGAGTCGAGGCAATCACCATGCCGTCCATTTTGGATTCAGCTACAATTTGCCAAGCGCAACAGAAAGACCCAGAGCTGCCGCAGTCTGGACCCCCGTCAACCCGTTCTTTGCAACCTCTAGTCATTGAAGGTCATCCGTTGCTGTGTGACATAGCCACAGGCATCGTTCGCCCTTACCGTCCTCTCTCAGGAAGAAGGCATTTAACGTTGTCCACGGCCCACTCACCCCAGCGCTCAAATAACTTCCAAGATCATTCGTCAGAAATTCACCTGGCCAGGTATACGCAAAGACGCCCTCCGTTGGGCTCGCAAATGTATCGCGTGTCAGAAAGACAAAATCCACCAGCACAACAGGTCTGTACCTTCGCACACAGAAGTACCAGGTGCTCGTTTCAACCACGTACACCTTGACCTCGTCATTTTATCGCTCGTTCAAGGTTACAGGTACTGCCTCACGATCATAGATAGTCCCACTCAAGGACATACAGACGGTCACCGTTGCAGCAGCGTTCTACGCCAATTGGGTCGCGTTGTTCGGCGCGCCCCTTACGATCACTACTGACGAAGACACGCAGTTCGAATCTGCCCTCTTCTTTGCCTTAGCCAAGATAATCGGCGCAGAAAAGATCCGCATGACTCCGTACCACCTACATTCCAATGACATGATCGAGCGATGGTACCAACACTCAAGGGTGCCCCACGTGCTCACCATTCATTCCTTGGCCCCAACTTCTGCCTAAGATGCCCCTTGGCCTCAGGGCTGTCTAAAAGGAAGATCTAGACGCCTTTCCTGCAGAGCTTTTTATATGCACAATTTTAAGGCTATCTAGAGAGTTTTTCGTGACGCAGGACGCCCCAGTTTCACCAGCTTCTTTCTCAGAGAAACTTCGGATGCATTTTCATGCACTGCAACCAAGACCAACAGCTTACCACACCGTGCCGAGTCATTTCGTCCTTAAGGATCTAGCCTCGTGCATACAGGTGTTTAATCGCGTTAAAGCTATCAAACCGCCGCTAACTCCACCTTTTACAGGTCCGCATCGTACCTTGAACAGGCTAGACGGCAAGCGTTTTTTCATTGACATCAACGGACACCCTCGGACGATTTCTTCCGATCATCTCAAGCGGGCTTACATAGCGCCTGATAAGGCAGTCGTCCCGCCCCAGCACACCTCACCCTCGCAAGGTAGCGCCGACCATCAGCGCACGGGCTCCCCAGTCCGCAGGGTATCCTTCCACCTGCCTGAGGACCACTCCACCATCGTAGAGCCACCTTCAAACTTGACGCCTTCCAGAGGGGGAGTGGCTGCAACGCTGCCTTCCAGTGCGACAGACTTACCGACCGAACAGGTCGGCACGTAATCATCAAGGGCACAGCAGCATCGTCCAAGGAAGTAGACGCTTGTGCCTGGAGCCGTTTTCAGTATATGCTAGGCGCGCAAGATTGCTTCCGTCTACTTGTACATGACTTCTCCAGTCGCATAGACCTTGCTTTCAATCGCGACCTCAATTTCGACGAACTCTCTACCCTCAAGTCCTTCAGCCTCGCCACAGCTCTGGCGTCAGCGAGAGCAGCTTGTAATTAGTCAACATGTACGTCTTGTAAATAAATTGTCATCAACTTCAAACGAAGCAACCAGTGCACTTGCTACCCTCACGCGTGTCCAGCTTCGGAAACTGTGCTCGTGTTCCTGTAAATATGAATTCATAATTAAATGTTAGATGTTTGCAGGACAAATTCAAGGACTGCAGTTGCTGAAACAACTGACAAAAATGACTGAGAAAACCGAATAAATAAAACTTATTGATTAAAAACAGTAAAAAAATTGTTATTTAAAAAATTAATATGTACTATTTAAAAACGGTAAAAATTACTATTTAAATAATAGTTTTTAAATATATAATTTTTAATATATAAAATAGTAATTTTTAATATCTGGCAAATATGTCGCTCGTTAATTTTCCTACTTATACATTAAATTTTATTGCGATTGTTTTCTCAGTGTACGTACCAGTAAATAACCACTAAAATTTTTTATAAAAAACGTTTTTAAATAACCAATTTATGCATTTGCATTGATAATAGATATATTAAAGGTCATGATATACTTTTACATTACACGAAAAGCCGTTTTACTCAATTTTATTTGAGCTTACTTCAAACCGAACTTTTCTTACCATTAGCCATAATAAATGAATGGACACTAGTCCCTACCTACATTTACGAACCCAAAAATTCAGTTTTCGAGGTTAAAAGATTAATAATTAACTCTAATATTTTTTGTATGAATTCTGTAATATACGTTAGAATGACATCAAAAAGTATTCGTAAAGTAATTCTGCGTTTTAAATTAAAATATTGAAGATTTCTCTAACAGTGTCCGACTATTAGGCATCGGCCGATCATTGGTATATTTACCTTACTTTCATTTAAAAGAATGCCCTTTCTCTTCACGCTCGTTGACCAAACAAATAGTATACCAAAAGATAAATAAGTTGCAAACAGGGGTAACTTGTTACTTTAAGGATACGCATTTCCCACATGCATTCTTCAATTAACTATCTCAAAGAATGTCTGATTATTATTTGCCTATACAGTGGCAACTAAATAGTTTTATTGAAAAATAGCATGAGAATAATTTTACTTAGTAGAATGCGCACTGCATTATTATTCTTTAAGTAAAAATATTCTTAATTAGTAGAATTTTTATTAATATCCTGCAAATTATAATATGTTTTTATAAATATTTCTATTAATATATCAATATATCTCATTTGTGAATAAACAAATTTTTCTGCTTTACAATACTATGACAATTATATTGTCATAGTGTAACCGAATTTTCGCATTAATAGTTAGTTCATTTTCAGACCTTTACTGAAATGATGTGGTACGATCTATAATTTTCAACATATTTGATTGTCGTCCCACAATACAATTTCTATACATTCCTAAAATTTCATGTATTTATAATAATTAATCACCTCAAGTTTTCATTAGTATAATACAAAAAAGGTAAGCTGTTAAATTTTGTTAATTACATCTATTTTTCTAAAATTGATACTGTGTGTTTTCGAGTTAAAATTCCAGAGGCATCTTACCTCATACATCATGAAAATAAATATAATGTGATAATTTAATTTTTTTTTGTCCAGAGTGTAAATCGCAAATATGGGGAAGATACTATTTTTGGATGATTTGTAAAAAACGTAAGTTTCCGAAATATAAATTAAATAAAGAAGTAGTTTCTTATGTATTCTGTACGTGACCATACCCAAACTAAAACAGTCTAGTAAAATTTATGTATACAATATTTATGTACTTTTTCAGCCTAGCGGGAGGAAATCCTCGCCTTCGGCTTGGGTGCCAATTTACGTGCGATCTGGGACCATTTCTATTTTACCTCCCTTGTTACGTAATATACTATTCCCTTAACTGTGGCCACTTTCCCAGTTTAACTTGTTAAATTGAATGAAATTGTAACGGGATTTGAAATATTCCTGCGCTTGTCGCGCAATGGACCTGCGGTTTGAAAACACACCCTCTCAAGTACAGAGAAAGAGTCTATTCGACCGGCGCCGACCGCTACTCCCTCGCCAACCTCCATACCTGACGCCAGTGTTTCATTGTTCTATATAAGAAGGTTCGTGCCTGTGATATCCTGAGCCACGACGAATGACGAAGCAAGAGGAAAACGGATCCTCTGGCTCAGGGGGAGAACCGCTGTTTAAGGACGAGGAGCTAAAGGTAGCCACCAAAAGCCACCGTCCCCTATGAACAAAGTAAACTGAGCAGGTCAATAGGGAGCCAATAAAATCTAAGTAAAGGTTTTTTATATAGCAATAATTTGCATGAATTTGAAAGTAAAATTGCGCCGTTTTGTATTGCGAACAACATTCCATTATTCAAAATACGTATGCAAATAAATTTAAACTCAAAGGAAAAATATGTAAACGAGTTTCGTTACTTACCTAACGAAATTAATATTCAATACTCATATTCATATATTAAATATATAATAGAAATGTTTACAAAATCTATTATAAGATAAGTTATGACCATAGATTCGGATATTTACTAAAAACACCCCATCCACAGTAAAAATAAATAGGTATACTCTTAAACCGATCAAAATTGCATCGCGTATGTGCAAAGTGAAAGAAATAACCGCGTGACACGGTAGTTTGCTCGCGCGTGCTCGTCATGTTTTTATTCAGCGCTGGTGGATTCATTCAGCCGCTGAAATGGCACGTGATGGATTTCACGTAGTCAAGGTAGACTAATTCTTTGCTAATGCACTTTTTTTTAATTAGACCTCGGAACACCTTCATGAACTGTTGTCGCCTACAGCAGAACGGTCAGTTTCTTTCATGATAATGAAAGGCACGATCAAGCGATTTTTTCTTACTTATGTGGTCACAAAAATGATTTAGTTTGAATATGTATTGTAGAAGTGTAAAGAAAAGGCAACGCGTGAGGTAAGATGACAGGCACGAAAAGCGATAATGCAATCAGGTTGTAACATGTGTCATAAATATGTGCCAATTTGAGGTCTACAATAAACAATTCGGGTCCAAAAATTAAAATTTTTTTTAGCACACTAATCGGACTCATTTTTGCGACCAAAATTAGTTTTTATTTGAAATATAATCATTCAAAATTTGTATTAAATTGTAACGATAAATAATATCTTTTTTTCATCCCCTATCTGTTTATCCGTTTGGATAAAATAATCGAGATTTCGATTATTTGAACGAAGATCTCAAAGTGATACCTCTGTAAAATAGTGGCCTAAAATATCCCGCATGCTTCTAAATCTGGACATTAAAGAACAAAATTTTTATAACACGGTAATAGTAATACATGTTTGATTTCTTGTTTAATTTCTCCAAAGCCGTGAAATAATACAAGACGATTCGACGTTGGGTTGGCTGCGTCGAGTGTCTCGAAGGTTGTTATGTATGGAGGGTGGGATTGGTTTCTCGGTTGCAGTACTTTTGTTTTTTAATTGAAGTGCCGAAGTGTCTCGATGAAATAAATTTAGGTGATGTATTACGTAACCATTGAGGTGAATTTAGAGCTAGTTTAGATCAGATTTAACTGCTGCGATATAACGTCAGCAATAAGTAACAATCCGTTATTTGTAAGGTATTAAGTATGTGCTTATATTCTTATATTAAAATTATATTAAAATTTTATTATTTAACATATGAAATTGAAATTCTAGAATATTTTAAATTGTTCCGCATGAATGTCATCCAATATCTGTTCTCCTATTAGTTATTGCGCACATTATTTAGGGTACACTGAGAAAAATTTTAGGGCAAAAATTACAATATTTGCTTGTACTTGAAGGACAGACTGCAATTATGACATCAATTAATTTTACTTTATTATATTATGTTAGAAAAATGTATAATTACTACAATATCTTTTAAAATTTTTATTATTTAACATAGGAAATATTTGCTGATGTAGAAATTCCAATTTTTGTTAAAGAAAATTCCAGTAAAATGTACAAATTTTGCATTTTTATTATTAATTTTTACTATAATTTCTTGTAACTAATCGATAAATATTCAAGAAGTATACAACTTATAATGATTTCTTGGAATATTTATTAAAACCTTGGGATATTTTACAAAATTACATTGTAAAATTTATTGTTCGCGCTACGGCGCATGCGCGACCGGCTAACCCACAGTGAGCGTGAGACTTCTCGTTTCTTCTTCGAGCTAGCCATTGATCGGTCGGTAAAAATCAAAATGAAAAGTTTAACTGAAATATTTAATTAATTTTTGCACAGATGTCGCACCGTTTTTTCTTACTTGCAAGTGGTTAGGATTGACAGCAGTTAGTATATAAGAGCGTTTTGATGTATCTCTTTCATAAAATGCGATTACCATGTATAATGTAATTAGGTGCGATCATTGCGAATAATAATACTTTAGCGTTAACAAATTAAGTAGGTCTTTCTAAAGTTAAGTAAGCGTTCACTTGTATCTCGATTTCAATAATGCATATAAGCGATGAATTAAAAAAAAAATCCAAACGTTTATTCTAACCAAAAGGTTAGGTCGGTGTTCCCTATAAAATATTTTTCTTCTATATTTATTTAAATTATATTTACGAAATAAAATTATAAAATTTGCAAATAAATATAGTAAAATTTACAAAAAAATATAGTAAAATTTGCGAACATTTCATGTAAAATTTACAATTGGAGAATTGAAAAATTTACAAACCGTACATTGTAAAATTTGCTATTTCTGAAGTCTGTCCTCAGGTAATATGAATTATTGTAAAAATTCCTCTATTTTTTTGTAAAATTTCCCCTATTTTTTTTTTCAGTGTATTATAAAATAAAAGCACGAGCATAATGTTTCTGTTTTTGTTAAAAAGAATAGAGGGTAGTAGATTTGATTCTTTTTGTGCGTTAACTTGAGTACGATTTTTCCCCCTCCTTATAAAATAAAATAAATGGAATAATATACAGAGGCGATTTGTTTTTCTAAGTTTCTCGTCCTTATCGTCTACTCATATAAACGTTCTGAAGTAATACCGCAATACTGTTGAACAGTACTGATGAAATACGAATAAACACTTGGAAATACTGACGAATTACCGCAAAAGCAGATACAAATAATAGTACACGCAGAAAAAAATTTAGTTGAATCAATGGCCGCGAGGACAATAATTTGCAATAACTGCCCTTGTTCTATTGACTGAACGGAAAATCTGTTGGATTGATTCATCTTTTATTAAATTAAACGCATCCATCATTAGACTAATAAATATTTCCGTCAAATTATTGTAACACGTTGTTATTAAAATGACTTCAATATTTATATTAAAATAAAAATATTTTTTACTGAAACAATAGTACAGAGGTTAATTTAACGAATATTTTCATTAAGTGAATAATACATAATATATTAAAGTGAATAAAAAAAATCTATTCACTTAATAAATAAGTTTCTTTCAATGAACAATAATACTATTAAAAGAAACTATCGCTTAATTGTAACAATGAATTGTTGTATTAAATCAACAAACATTGTTCTTTTTTTTTGCAAATCAACGAAATATTAACAATCGATGTGATAATGAATTAGTTCATTTTTTATTGATAATAATCACATAAAACTAGGGAAGTAAATGGTAACTTATCCGTAAAATTGTTAAAATGTCTATATAAGCTAAAATATACTACATGATATAAGGAGAGGAACGAGGGAGCGGTAGGCGAAAGAGCCGACGACGTTGGTGACCGGCGCATGACTTTTGTTTACATTCCGAACGTTCTCGAATTTCGTGTTACCGATAAATGATAAACTTATATTTTAAAAAAATATTTTTAACTATCGTTTCAAAATTGACCGCGGAGTTCGGCTTTTCTCGCAAGCGGCTGAGAAACGTTCCGGTTAGTATATAAGGATAAGTCGTAAGAGTTCTAACATTATATGCGAGCGATGCGTTTAATGATAGGTACTATGTAATAAAACATGCGTGCAATATTAGCTTAGTCTATGGCTTACGAATGATTTAATTATGTAAGGTATCTGATAAAATAAAAATGTAATCCTCTACTTCCACAAAACTTCAGTGTATTTCAGATTCTTCAAAAGTTTCCAGGCCACTCTGCGATAACGATATTACAAATAACCAAAAATATGGAATCAAGATTCTTTTTTTATTTATTTTCATCAGTAGCCTCTAGGTCATTAAATTAACATCGTATTTCTGTTGTTTCAACAACGTTTTAGTCTATTCAGTTAACTACCTTTAGTTCATTGAATGAACATCTTATATCTGTTGTTTCAACCATATTGCAGTCTGTTAAATTAACTGCCTCTAGTATGTTAAAATAACAAAACAAGATAGTTGTTGCTATTTATTGTCCTCGCGGTCATTGTTCCAACTAAATTTTTATTATTTTTTATTCCAACTAAATTATATTAATAATAAATTGTTTTTATATATTTTTGTTTACATAATCTGTTTATTTATTTATTTTAACGATGTATCAGACCTGTAAAAAAATTAAAAAAGCGCTATATGTTATCTTACATATTATATAGGGATGTCTATAAGGGTTGGCACGTGATGCGTTTAATCCAAATTCATAATTGGATAAATTTGATAAATTCATTATCCCCTATTATATTGAGGAGCTTAACTACAGGGTTCTTTTTTCCGACCACTTTTCACGTCTTTGACCGACGATACTGGTAGATGATGTAACTTGGTCCAGGAACATTTTTTCCGCTTCGATTTTTTTCTCAAAGACGAAAATCGGGGTGGACTTCCCTGAAGACGACGTCTCGTCGTCCTGAGGGTGTTCCTGAGCACCTGGACATCGTCTACAGGAACAGCGCCCGATTTTTTTCTCAAAGACCAAGATCAAGGTGGGCTTCCCTGTAAACGACGTCCCGTCGTCCTGAGGGTGTTCCTGAGCACCTGGACATCGTCTACAGGAACAGCGCTCGATTTTTTTTCTCAAAGACCAAGTGCGGGGTGGACTGCCTTGTATACGACGTCCCGTCGTCCTGAGGTTGTTCCTGGACACCTGAACATCGTCTACAGGAGCAGCGCCCGATTTTTTTTTAATGACCAAGTGTGGGCTGGGCTGCCTTGTAGACGACGTCCTGTCGTCCTGAGGATTTTCCTGGATACCTGGACATCGTCTACAGGAACAGCGCCGGATTTTTTTCTCAAAGACCAAGTACGGGGTGGGCACACGTGTTTAATTTTATGTCTATAACTTTCCCTTTTATTATTCTGTTAACATAAGCATCCAAACACATACCCAAAAGTATAATTGTCTTACTAGATATTAGGCCTAGTACACACTAAAAGAATTAGAGCAGAAGAATAACAAAAGATATAGTATAGGACCTTGCCGGACTCTTGCGGTAAGGAGTAGGAATATGTAAATAAGGGGGGCGGATTAAGGAAATAAGTAGAACTACAGCGAAAATAAGAAAATAAGACATCTTATTCTCGTAACATATTATTTACGTATTTACGTAATTATCTGTTACTGTAACTAAAACTATTCCTTGTGTTTTATCTACTATAAAGTCTAAGTTATAAAAAAATCATCTATTATTTATAATATATTACAAAATTTGTATTAAATTTATTTATAATAAATAAAATGTAATTCATTATAATCATTTAATTGATAAAATGTTTTAAAAAATGAAAATTTGTTTTCACTATAAACGATTAAAATTTAAAAAATTAATTATTTTCAACATAAATTCAAAAATTATTTTTCAAGTGAACATTATTTCTTTATTCAGTAGATATAACTAAAATTATTGTTAAATAAAGAGTTATCAGATCAAACTAAAAGGACATTATTTTTTTATTTGGTATGAGAAATTAATACAAAAACGTTTCATGTAAATTCATTATCTAGAGGGTCTGCATTCTTCTCGTAAATAGCTGAATAACTATCTATAATGTATTTCATGTATTTGTTATATTATTCTTATAATAATAAATTTTAAAATCGAAATTAATACAAATGATGTAATGTAATAATATTAAGAATAACATTCTTAAATATTATATATTATTTAATTTAATTTACCTTTTAACTCCCCGTGATTACAATAAATTTACGACACAACGAGTCTTTTACTATACGCAACTTAAAAATTAAATTATTTGAATGTATAAAATGTAAATAAAATGTAAAATAAGTTTTTATAATTCTTAAAACATTATAATAGTTTATAAAAAAATGAGTAATCTATTCAAAGCTTAGAACAATGATAAATTATTTTAAACAGGAACCAAAAAATTATTTACTGAGCGAGCGGTAGCGAGCGAGGTACGTCGCTAGTTTATATATTAATTAATTCATCGCCTTTGACGTTTATAAACGTCACCTCCGAGGCCTCTGCAACGTTGCGGAGCGAACCTGCTGGGAACTGGGCGGCGGCGGACTCATGGTTCGTCAGGGGGGCACATCTGCCAGAAATACATACACTACTCTCACCCCAAGGATTCATTCAAAATGTTGGACTAAATGAAAAGCGAGTACACCGTGTCAAAAAGGCAACCTCGCTTGGGCGTATGGGCTGTTACAGCCTACAGGCAATACCGGCGAGGGAATGATAGGAAAAGGAGACAAGGAGGATCAGATAAGGGTATGTCCGTCCGCTAGTGCAGACAAGGCTGACTCTTAACAGAGCCAAAGCCTGCCGGAGCGGTTCAGGCCAACACTGGTTCTAAAAAAAGGAAAAAGGAGGAAGCGCCTCTCAGGAGTGCAGCTTCTAAAAAGGCGAACGGAATGGGAGGCCGGCAAGGGTGACACGTTGAGCACCTCCTGAAAGGATTATAAAGGTAAGATAGGGAAAGGCGACAGGAGGGGGGCCTAATTAAGTCCAATTAGACTCAATTAGTCTATATTAGTCTAGCTGTCCTAGACTTATGGGAGTTAGACGGAGGGTGTGTGAGGACTTTATGTTAGAGCCCGGAGATGTTAGGAATTTTAGTATACTGGGCCTTATTGGCCTAACCTTTAGAGGGCCGGCGTGATGCCATATGGCGTCATGATCTTTTATTGGTAAAATTGGTCACTCTTACGGTTTTTGAGGACGCTGATTAGGAATATCAAGTCATAATTATACAGCCCTTTTGAAAAATCTTACGTAAGATTTTTCAATAGGGAGGGTGTCCCATTTCAAAGAAACCAGCCAGAAATTTCCGCCGGTTCGCGTTGTACAAAAAAAATGTTCAGACAAAAGTTGTTTGGGACAATGGGGGACATCTTTTTATAAAATCAGTTTTGACCTTGATACTTATTTTCAAGGTCATTTGAAGGTCAACGTGTTTTTTTTTAATAGGAACCTCCATTTTTGACCCCGGATTCGGAAAGAGCGCGAATTTTTGGATCAAAAGTGCTTCTAACATTTTCTTGACTAAACGCATTGTTTCTGAGAAAAAGTCGCTAATATTTAAACATTTTTAAACTCTTCGATTTTTTTCTCGAAAAGGATGCATCTAATCGAAAAGTTACTGAAAATATTATTGATTTAGAATTACATGAAAAATATGATGGCAATTTTTATTTTTCTAATTTTTAATGTTTTAGAATATTGTTTTTTAGGCAATTCCACAAAATTAAAACTTAGAAAAATAAAAAATACCGCCATATTTTGCATGCAATTCTAAATCAATAATATATTTAGAAAAAGAAATTTCATTTTTTTCGCAGTAAGTTAAATATTCATTGATCTTATTACTATTTCTTAAGTTTTTAAAAATTTGCTCAAATACTTTGGCTTGGCTCTAAAATTAATTCCATTATCGGAAGCAAACATGTGAGGTTTTCCGTCTTCTAGCAAAAAAACTTTTGATGGTCATTATTGTATAGTCCAAAAAAAGACTATTAACAAAACAAGGAGCCGTGGAAGAGATTACCCTTGCTTCGGCGTACTTTCATAGTGACTCAAAGGACTCACCATCTCCTGAGGAGGTGAGGGCTTTGGTTGACAACTGTCACAAAAGGGGCAGAAAGGTCATTATAGGGTGTGACGTGTATTTTCGCGGAGACGAGGTTCCCCCAGGCAACGAGGACGCCGATCGACGCCACGCAATCGCACCGTTTAATTATATGATTTTATTATTAACGCAACGCACGTTTCCGGAGGTCTCGCGGCTGCCCCGCGACAGCGCCACGGCGAGCCTACCCGAAGCACAGAGGAGAAGGAGAGAGATGATGCGACGCTCGGAGGATGCCCGGCTGTCACCGGCCACTCAAAGACGGCGTCCACCCGAGGTTACGACACAGCTGACAGCCCGATGCCCACCATCATTCGCGCACGAGGCAGAGAAGCTTGTGATGACCACGAGAGGGTACGAAGACCTGGACAGCGGCCACGGGAGCAGCAAACCGGCGGCCAAAGAAGATGCGGCGAGCACGTGTTACTCGCCTAGCTGCGACAAGTGTTGGAGTGGGACGACGTGAGAGGCGCGCGTGCGCCACGAGCGAAGGCGCCGATTGAACTCGCCGAGCTCGATTGTAGGCAGGACCGTACGGAGGGCCCGTGCCTCCACCCGCGCAATTAATGTAAGCGGTAGCGCAGCGCACGTTCGCCATATTCGCGAGTCCTCGCGTAAACACGGCGCCTCCGCCATGCTGAAAGAACTCGTGGGCCGTCCGGAATAGAGGACGCACGCATCGCGACTAGATCGTCCTGCAGGGCGATTCTAGACGCGATAATGAAATACTCGCGCGACACCTCACGTTCTCTTTCGTTAATTAGGCCGATTGAAGAGAGACACTAATTACGAAGTGCGAGTGTGAGTGAGATGGCAAGAGACACCAGCCCTGCGTTCGAGATCGCCATTTTTCGAAGTTCACTCGTTGCCTGGATCGCTCTTGAAGCACACCTCCAGCCCGAAGCTCTTTATTTAAGTCGTTGTCGAGAAGACCGTCGAGAAGTCTGTCGTGTAGTAAAGTCGTGTCGCGTTAAGTCAGTCCAGAAGCCAAATCGAAATCGTCTGTCGGTCGAGCGTCGAAGGAGATTTCCCTCGAGGAGGCGATAGAAGAACGCCGGTGAGTGGAGCGGAGCAGTAGGCTGAGGGACAATCGTCGCCGCTGCTCAGGTGAGATGTCGGCGGAGTGTTGTAACTCGGGTAATTCAGCCGTCGGGAGGCTGTGTGTCGCGAGGGTGCCGCGATCCGGGACGCGAGTCGTCGTGAAGTAGAGTCGTCGTGTCGTAGTAGATAATTGTCGTGTATACGTGTGTAGATTGCGAGTGTGTGGCGTACGGGATGCGTTAATTAGCGAAGTGCCAGCGAGGCCTTAGATTTGTACGAGAATTTGTATTGTCGTGACAGCCACTGGAAGAGGCGAATAAATAGATTAAAATTAACGACGTTGTTTTATTTACGAGCGTGTGTGTTTCGTGTGTGTGAACAGTCTGATTGTCGCGGATAGCCGAACCCCGTCGGCTAGCGAGTCTAGGTCTCTAGCTCTCCCAGCAGCTAGCCAGCGCAGAAGGAAGGAAGCAGCCCGCGGCGGTGTTTCAAACACCTGGCGCCCATCTACCGGAAAAGTCCCGGGCACTTGTGGTGCAATCTTTGTCGGCGTTGCTCGGGGAAGTCTCGCGACTCTCGCGGGTGAAACGCAACGTCACAAGGGTGAGACGCGAATGCACACCACCTCGTATGGGGCAGCTCAGACTGCAACGATCAAGGTGAGAAGCTCTTGGAATATTTCTGTGCGATGGAACTAGACATCCTTAGCTGAGAGAGTTCCGTCGTTTAGAAATAGCAGGATCGAGCAGGTTAACGACATCACTCTGACCGCATGGGGTATCTTCCTGAAGGATGAGGTGAAGGGTCTCGGAGAAGGTCTCCATGTCTGATCACGAGCAGATCCGCTTTGACCTGGGTGAGTTGACCAGAGATGATCAGGCACGGAGACATCCCAGGAAGACAAACAGGGATCTGTACTGCAGTAGTCTGTCGAATATACTCCCGGGTTACACTGGAAGACTGCCATAATGGGGTCTTTTGAGGATAGCTGCAGACCAACGGTGCGCAGACAATATAAAAGTGCACGCTGGTGGAATTCTAGATTGGGAACCCTACGCAAGGAGGTCGTCAAACTATTCAATAGGTGGAAAAAGAGAAGAGGCTCTGAGGAATTAGCTTATAAGCAAACTAAGCGTGAGTACAAAAAATCTCTTAAAGCTGCAAAAAGGGACGGCTGGAAGCGTTACTGTGAAGAACTCAACAATATCCCGGAAACGGCTAGGCTGAACAGGATTGTGGCTAGACCGTCCGGTGGCGCACAGCATCAGATAAGAAAATCGTCGGGGGAATAAACATCTGACAGCAGAGAAGCCCTCGAGTGTGTCCTGTCGGCCCATTTTCATAAACCTCCTACTGCTTTAAACCATATAAAACAGTAGGAGCTTGTGGCATTTTCCAGCCCTACTTCAAACTGCATTGGCTCTTTTGTTGGAACAACTGGTGACAGCCTTAAGGCTTGTCTGGCGTTTGGCTATGTGCCAACTGAATGGAAGAAGGCTAAGGTTATCGTCATACCTAAACCTTGGAAACAGGCTAATGAGAGATTATGCAGTTACCTAACACCCTAATTGGGAGAGTAGTAGAAGCACAGTGGGGAGCTGCGATTGGAGGGAGCCGGGTATGGAGGGGCTGTCCGCAAGGAGAGGTCCTCTCGCCCACATAGTGGTCCCTAGTTGTGGACGAACTATTGGTCAGGTTAAACAAAGTAGGCATATACGCTCAGGCGTATGCTGATGACGTCTTTATCATGATCACGGATCATGATGAAAGTACGTTAGCAGGCCTAATGAAGTTTGCATTAGGGATAATGGAGGCATGGTGCAAGGAAGTTGAACTGTTCGTTAACCCTGACAAAACGGTACTAGTTAACTTCACCACCAAATACAATGTTAAGGAAATAAGGCTTAGGGCTACTCAAAAAAGGACATTGTGATTGTCACAAGAAGCTAACTACTTGGGGGTGATTTTCGACTCAAAGCTGAACTGGGGAAAACATCTAGAGAACAAGAAAAGGAGCTTAATTGCTGCTTTCTGGGCTTACAGAAGAGCCCTTGGTGCAACCTGGGTCTGAAAATCAGGTTCCCAGACCTAACATAAAGCCATTGCTTGATGGCCGCGTTGCAATTTAAAAACAGAAACGTCCTTTTGGGTAGATTGCAAGGGATGGTGACAAGAGGTATAACGGGAGCTTGTAGGTTACACCATTGAAAGCATTAGAAGCGGTGTGACCTCCTCCTGTTGAAACTCTGGTTTGGGCGGCAGCGCTTAAGGCGAAGATTAGGATTTCAAAGGACTGGCTCATGCACAAGGACGCGGTGTATGATGTGTATGTGGAGTGGCTTCTTGAACCTGAGGATGTCTGCTCTATGGGGCAGATTGGTAGACTATGTAGGGAGATTGATAGCGGATAAATGATGAGGAAACCGAGCGCAATGGACCAATAGGCGTAGGTGCATCACCAACATATCCCCGAGAGGGGCTGCAGTCACATTTCCGCTCTGACATCGGCTATCGACTATCGACTATTAATTAACTAAGTAATTTAAAAAAATTTGGATAATCCACCTTCGGTTCGTAAAATGCTTTCAGATCCTACATACATATTTAATTCAATTAAACGACCTTTTATTTGAATAAGTGTATAACATTTAAGAGAATTTATGTCATCGCCGAAAGACAAGGACTGGCTTATAATTATGTAATTTTTCTCCGCTTTTAAGAAGTTTAAGAAGCAGTAGCTTGAAAGATTCGAATTAAACTAAATATTAAGGGCAACCACAAAGAAAATCGAGAGAAATCAATAATTGAACTAACTTCGGTAGATAGCGTAGTAACTAAACATTGTTTTCTAATAAGTACTAAGTTAATTTTTTTAATGTACCGAGTTCTTATTTAGAATTTCCTTTGGCCATTGACTTCCATCCTTGCATAAAAATTTCGAACCCTGCTACCAGCGGCTGCGCTTTTTTAAAGCTTTGAAGGGTTGATCCTGAGCTACTTCCGCAAAGTTATTTTCAAACAAGCGATTTCTTTTTTTGTAATAAGATACTGCAAGCAGAGGATTGCGATTATGTAACTTTTCTTAAAGAAGCAACCTTCGGAAAGCAGTTCCGCCATTATTCGTCATCATCTTCATTTTTTTATAACAAACCGACACCCGAATGATTATTTATATAGTTACTCATGTTCTCAAAGAGCTCGCTCGTCTTTCGGATCAAATAATAGATTAGATTTTACATTAATCGAGTCTAAATCTAAGTACGATTTAATAATATCATTTCTTTCGTTGTGGCATTCTAAATTACAAGTTTTTTGTTCAACTGCAATGTTAAGAATTTTAGCATAATTAATCGCGCTTGAGCATCCATGAACAGTCCATACCAATAGGCTTTTAGATACCATTAACCTTTAAAATGCCGGGGTTTGAGAAATTTCAAAAGCCCCGTTTATCTATAAAAAAGTGAATTTAGTTTAATTTTAATTAATGAAAAAACATATCAACGCCCCGAACGAGGAAAATCCCTTGTCTGCATTTTGGCGACGAAGAAAATCTCCTCAGCTGATTTCCCGACGAAAACTATCTTTTGCAGAACTTTTGCGGCGAAAAATATCCTTTCTTGCATTTTTGCGGCGAAGAACATCTTCTTGAACGATTTTGCGGCGAAGACTAGCCCCTCTAGCATTTTTGCGACGAAGAAAATCTCCTTAGCTGATTTTCCGACGAAAACTAGCCTGTCTTGTCTTGTCTCTGGCGTTTTTGCGCTTTATTGAAATAAAATAAACGAAGTAAAATCGCTGGTATACTAATAATTGGCTAATGGTTTTAGTTAACGAATAAGCCAAAAATAAGCTATGAATAAACCAACGTTTAACATTAAATTGTATAAAAAAAAGGATAACACAAAACGTAAAATAAAATAATTTGTTTAAATAAATGCACCCTCGATTAAAAAGTATGGGATAGTATTGGTAGAAAATTGTTTTATAAGATTGTAGGAGATCTTTTTCGTCGGAAAAATCAGCGAGGGAATTATTTTCGGAGTAAATTTTGGAAGGGATTTTCCTCGCCGCAAAACTGAAAAGAGATTTTCTTCGTAGGAGGCGTCATCCCGACTCTCTAAAGATTAATCGGTCGTTGATAAGTTCTTGAAAATCACGTGTCAATAACAAATGGCATTGGTCTTAACCTATTAGAAAAGGTGGTTTGGGTCACGAAGTTATGACCAAACTAATGTCAAATGTCGGCGAGTTGGAGCATGAAGACATATGGCGTCATGCCGGACCTTAACAGTCGGGCGCATGTTAAAAATTTCAGTCTTAGAAAAAACTCAATGTAAGTTAATCCAGGCAGCAATCTTATTTTTTTCTGATCAAATTGATCGAATATTATAATTTCTACTAATATCTGTTACTCATTTAGCAATTTTCACCCCTCTAGAGGGGTTGCAAATTTACAAACGATTCTAATGCTCGTTGCATTATAATCTTTGAATGTGAAGTCCGTGTACAAGAGAATAAGCGTGCAGGCGTTAGTGTAGTAATTAATCAAATTTATTCACTTACAACATGTATAAAAATACAATAAGGTTTGTCGCACTTGGCGGGACGTTGCGCAGATCAGGCGAGAGACCGAGATCTCAGCACAGCGCAAGTCCGAGCAAGAGTACCCATTAGTCCTCAGTACGCACCTTATACGCCCTCGGAAAATCGCATAGAGAGGGAAATTCCTTCCACGATAACACGGGCAAAAAGGTGGTTGGTACTGAGCATACGGAGCGGGCCGGACGTGAATTTTGTCAAAACAAGCGGATTGGCGTATGCCCGTACGGACCCCTTTTTATTACGGTTAAAAGTAATAAAAAGGTATCCAACGCTTCGGCGACTAATCCCCTTGTTTTTGCTAGTGGACAGTGTTCCTTCTGCTACACAGCTGCAGAAAGCATGCACACCACAAATGAATATCGTCTCTTATGTTCATCGCAGTTCATATGAATACAGTAAAAGAAGTAAATGACGAATTTCATTTTACCATCGCACGAGGGTTTAAAAAACCACCCCTTTTTCATAAAAAATAGCGTAAAAAATTCGAAAAAATGTAGAAAAGTTTCTAATATATGTAATAACTTTTAATTTAAATTTTTATAAAAGGAGGGGACTGTAATTAGCCTAGGAGGGTTGAAAAACCACCCTTTGTCAGAAATAATTTGAATAATTTGGGAAAATTCGGAAAACTACGCATGGCTAGAGTAGGTTTGACTGCAGCTTTTTGTGGAAGAGAAGAAACGATAAATATTTATATTCCACCCTTGAAGGGTTAAAAAAACTACCCCCTTATCAAAAGTAGGGCCAATAACGTGAAAAAAATTATGAAATCTCCTTATAACTATAATAGTTTACACTGTAATTCATGCAAAAACAAAAATCCATGGTTTCTTATCTATCACACATGAAGGATTAGAAAAAACTACACTTTTCAACAATAATGTAAATAAAAAAGCTCCAGTTTTATGATCTTTTTTGCTTGTTTTTTCCAATATGGGCTCATGTACAGATGTAATCATATAAACCTCTTTATTACTCTTGCCATTTCATAGCCAGCCAAGCCAAATTATGCGCACTTTGAATTTGTCCTTTCTCAAGCTTTGCATCCAAAGACGGAAATCCTTTCCTATTTTTCCTCGCTGTGCCACATAATCCTACATCTTTTTCGTGTAAAAATTCGGCCAAAATTGGACTAGAATACCAATTATCAGTATATAAATTCAGAGTGTCTGCGCGATACGTGTCCAACATTTTGCGACGAGCCAGTCAGCCTAACGGTGGCAAGTCGGGCGCAACTTCTCCACTCTCAAGGACGAAGCCAGACCTGCGGGGTAACTGCACCGTGGAAATTGATATACGGTTCTTGAATCTGTAACTAGTCTTTGATAATTAAGTATTTATTATTTGTTTTATTACTAGTGCCGGGGTTACAATTTTATATAAAGTTAACGACGCTATAGATGTAGATGCAAATCTGTGTATAAATAAACTACTTCATTCCGATTAGTTCCATTCCTCTTTTCTGCAACCCTGTTCTCTTCAACATATATGGTTACGTCCCGAACCAGTTAAGCAAGTCTGCGCTGGATTTTCGCAATTTGAGCATCCATAAAATTCGTTAAATTGCATAATGTGACCCTTGCCAAAATAAGGTTTCATCATAGTGGCAACTATATATCCAGAAACGCCCAAATCCAAATGTTCATAATCAGTATCTGCTCCCGTGTAAATTATGAAATCTAAGATCATACCAGTTTCACAATCAACAAGCATAAATATCTTGATGCCAAAACGATGACTTTTCAGGGTAAATACTGTTTGAACGGTAATCTCCCTTTCCATAACATAAGATTTTCGTCAATGCATAGTTTTTGTCCCGTGTAAAGAGCGTTTGAAAATTTTGCTTTAAGATTATCAATGACATTTTTCACTTTTTTCAGCGGATGATCAGATAGAATCTCATTTGGCTATATCGATTGCGTGACATTGTTTGCCCAAATATTGGAGTCAATAAAGCAGGTGAAGTACTCCAATAATCTTTTAGACAGCCTCTTTTGACATGTTCCATGAGAATACTCAGAACCATGAATTTTAGCAATTCTTTCTTTTCTAAATCTACCCACTGAGACATTTTGATGTGTTCAGGTTCTGGGTTTTGAGTTTGGTATCGATTGGATTCCTTGCAAATAGGATCTAGTAAAGCATTGTTTCGTCGTTTAAATTTTGTTTCGTCGCAAAAATGCTAAAGGTGATAGTCTTCGCCGCAAAAGTGTCCAAGAAGATTTTCTTCGTCACAAAAGTACTAGAAAGGATAGTCTTCGCTGCAAAATCGTCCAAAGAGATTTTTTCCATCGCAAAAATGCAGACAGGGGATTTACTCCGTATGAGGCGTCGAAAAGATCATTTGAAGGTCAAATTCCAGAAAAATGTTTTTACAAACCTTGAAGGTCGGGTTGTTTTCTTAAATGGGAACCCCTATTTTTGCAACGGATCCAGAAAGAGCGGAAAATTTTACGTCCATATCGGTATTTCGAAATTTTGTTATGACCCTTAGAAGGTCATTTCAAGGTCAAATGCTAAGAAATTCTGTGTTCGCTATTTAATTGCATTTTTTGATAGAATAATCAATAACCTCATAACCCCAATGTGACACCGATATTGAAAATATTGACCGTGAAAAGGTTTACCTCACTTTTAGCCTTACGTTACCCAGAAACAACGACATGGATGTAGTAAGTTCTGTTTCATTTGAGGTGCAATCTAATCTCAGGTCCGAAATCAGGATCGATAATAAGTCAGCAGCCTGCTATTTTTGGTAGGACCCTACTCATTGTTAGAATATTCGATGGCTCCTATTCATATAATGCAATTTGAAAAAGCAATTTCATACAATGCTAATTCAAAACAATGTTTCATATCATTCTATTTCAAAAAGTTCTTTCATACAATGCCATTTCAAAAAATGGTTTCATACAATGCCATTTCAAAAAACAGTTTCATATGATCCCATTTCAAAATAAATTTCATATAATGCTATTTGAAAAAGAATTTCATAAAATTTTATTTCAGAAAGTGATTTCATATAATTCTATTTCAAAATACAATATCATATGATGCTATTTCCAATCGTAATTTTATTGAATGATGTGTCATAAAGTGAGTGTCAAAATAATTGTATCTTAATTAGAAAAAACCTATTAATTGTCATATTGCTAAAGTTAGTTGTAGTATTATTTATTGTTACTGAGTTATTGACTTAGAGTTAAAGTTATTGTAACAAAGTTATTGAGTTAAGGTTAAGAGTTACGTGCCAATGAATTGGCAGTGGTTTTATTTTGGTTGGTTTTAGAAATAGAAGCTGCTTTTTAACCTTAATTCAATAACTCTATTACAATAACTTTAATTCTAAGTCAATAACTCAATAACAATAAATAATACTACAACTAACTTTAGCAATATGACAATTAATAGGTTTTTTCTAATTAAGATACAATTATTTTGATACTCACTTTATGACACATCGTTCAATAAAATTACGTTTTCAAATAGCATTATATGAAATTTATTTTGAAATGGGATCATATGAAACTGTTTTTTGAAATGGCATTGTATGAAATCATTTTTTGAAATGGCATTGTATGAAAGAACTTTTTGAAATAGTCTTCTATGAAAGAACTTTTTGAAATAGAATGTTACGAAGCATTCTTTTGAATTAGCATTGTATGAAATTGCTTTTTCAAATAGCATTATATGAATAGGAGCCATCGTTATGTTGAAAGAACACTTAAGGTAGTATTAAACTTTTAGTTACATTCTGTGAAGTATTTTTTGTAGTAATTATACAAAGAGAGTTTGTCGAAGTTTACAGAGATATTTTGTTTTTTCTATGTTAATTTCGTTGTAATTAAAATAAAAATCCATACTTAAAAACGTCAAAAAATCATAGTTGAACCAAAATTTGATCATAGCTGCTTATTCTCCAAGAAGTCAAATTAGATACACGACGAAGAATGTGGCTACAACAAAATGGTGCACCTCCCCATTTTGTAAGAATAGTTCGTATATTTCTAAACCAAAATTATAATGAAAGGTTGATAGGTCAAGGAGGTTTAGTTATCTGGCCTACGTACTCACCAGTTATAACATTCCCCGATTTTTACTTGTGGGTCTACTTGAAGAATGTTGTTTTTGCACAACGGCCAATAGTTAGAGTAGACGTGATAGACCGTATTCGCCAAGCTTGTACAGCAATCTCAAGAGAGACCTTGTTTAGAAAAGTAAAACATTTTCAAAGGCCTTCAAAGCCTAAATTTGTGCCTTCAAGCGTGAAACAGTTACAATATTTCTTATGTTTTTGATTCTATTAATTTATTCGTATAAGCAATTTATAACTACATTCGGCGGCAAGAACAAATATTAAATGGAATGCTCATCTGATATTACACCTATCTCGTTCTTGCTGCTTTCCGAAGATGCTCCGGTCACGTGGTTGACTTCGCAAGCCTTCTTACCCCACCGCCGACGATCTATTTTGGTGACGTCCTTTCTTTACTCTAATCGGACCCGCGATCGCTTCTCTGTTATACTTGTGCTATGAATCGCTGATCAGCGTACTGGTGAGGCGGTGTATCCTGAGAGCAATGACGAAGGGGGACGCCGCGGTGTATCCCGAGAGCGAGTCTGGCGTGAGAGCACTATTTATGCACGTTCGAGACGGGCACTACACACTTATACACGACATGTGAATGTTGCGGGGCATTCACACTTTGTCACGAGTAATAGACCATTACAAGCTGATGGAGGAATTTTTGAACATTTAATGTAATACGATAAAAATGAGTGGCAAGGTGCCTCATGTTAAACAAGCACATCAAAGGAAACAGAACTTACTAAGCCCATGTCGTTGGTTCTGGGTATCGCTAAAAGTAAGGTAAAAAATCTTCTTAAGGTCAATATTTTTAAAGTTGTTGTTACATTGGCGTTATGCAGTTATTGATTATTCTATCAGAAAATGCAATTAAATAGCAAACACAGAATTTCCTAGCATTTGACCTTGAAATAACCTTCTATGAATCATAACAAAAATTTCAAAATACCGATTCGTCCGTAAATTAGAGGTTCCCATTTAAAAAAAAAACCCTTCGACCTTCAAATGACCTTGAAAGTTCAAGGTCAAAACTAATTGCATGTACAGATGACCCCCCTTGTACCGAAAATCTTTTGTAAGAATAAATTTTTTATTTTACCCTTTCACACGAGGTTTAAATCAATTCCTGGCACAAGTATCGTACAGTTCGCACAGTTCGATAACTCTTTTTTCGACATAAATTGGACAAGATATGAGTTTACGCAAGCAAATTTGAGTGAGAGTGCGCAAATATATGACTTTTTCAAATTCGGCGTGTAGAAATATAAATTGTTTGATGCAATTTTTTTTGTAAATTGGCTTTTATTTATAATTAGTGATAAAGACAATACGAATCATGCTATATAGCAGATTTGTTATAAGTATGCATATACGTTTTGCAATCTTTAAAAATTTAAACGAATATATTGTTACAGATCGATTGATACGGCCATGCTCTCAACTGCAAATCTGAAAAGCCGAATGCGAAAATTCTTTATTCAATGGCATATCAAAACAACATCCGAATAAAATTGTCATTGTTTTATCTCGTTTTTGTGCAGTAGGCCGCTTTGGCGTAATTCTTTCTTTGACGCAAAAAAAAAAAAAATAAATAAAAAAAAATAAATCGATCGTTTTGTTCTTCGAAACAACCAGATAAAAGCTGCGGCAGCCGAATAACCGTCGCTGCTAATTGTTTACCCGATCAAAGCATAGCGAAGTTTCGGACAAATTTCGAAAAAAATTCGAATTCGCATAAAGCTCTAAATACGCGGAATCGCTTATTGCGTGCTTATAGTCACGTGAAGCCGCTCGGATTATGCGCGTCCAATTAAATTTAACAAATTTCGGGAGGATAGCTGCTGACGACCGTACCGAAGGCATCGGCTTTATTGGTTTCATTAATTACACACGCGTCCATCCCTACATACATGTACGTTAGCCTCAGGCCCGCGATAAAAATTGCTTGTGCTCCTGATATACCTATGGATCCTAAAGGGTACCCCCCGTTAGTATAGTCGAATTGCCCCCCTCCCGGGATCGGGAAACTAAGTTTATAGGCATATTCTAGATGTAAAAAGAATACGTTTGCCGCCAACCAGAGCTTCCTAGACCCCCCCAAAGTCTCTATATAGCCAAAAACGATTTTTTTTTGTAAATATTTTTTTTCTCCTCGTGTATAAGCTCTCGGAATCTGAAAAAATTCACAAGTATACTTCATAATAAGACAAACTTACCTGAATTTTTCCAAGTCATAATATTGAGTACGCCCTCCTTAAAAAAATTTGGAAATTATTCAACCTGTATTATCTCCCCTTCCTTTGGGACCTGCAGTAAATTTTTTTTTTTAAATAACGTATTTTTTTACGAGAAATAAGACGGTATGAATGAAAATCCGGATATCAAGCGGGGTCCCTGCTAAAAATTAAAAAAACCGTGTTTTTTCACGTTTTTTGGCTGTAACTCTTTGCAGAAGATACCTACAGTAAATCTGTTCAATCCACTGGATTCTGCGTAAAAAAATACACGGAAAACATGTATGATAACGTCCATATTGATGCGGGGCCATCCTTTATTTTTTTATTTTTTTAAGGATAACCCCGCACTACTGTAATTTTTAAATTTCAATTACCCAATTTTTTTTTATACACTGACTGCTAAAGAAGTACGTAGGTTTTTTCCGATATATTAATTTTTAGTCTCAGTGGCGCACTGCTAAAGTGAAAACGGAAAAATTTGTTTGAAAAATCATCAGATAATTGTTAATAACAAACGAATTAAGTAATTTAGTAAAAAAATCCTACGTACTTCTATAAACAATATTTTTGATATATCTTATTTTTTTCAAGATATGTTCAAAATTCAAGTAAATCGGTTGAAAATTTTCTGAGATATTTGTCCGGACAACTTAAAAAACAGTTTTGAGATATAAACGAAGTTTAAGTTTTGAGCAGTAGAAAATGATGAATAATTTAATACCTTTCATCAGCAATGCTTGCACCATACAATTGGCCTTCCAGGTTATCGTCCTGGTCTTTTTTTTCTTTTTTACTTGTTTTTGAAGCGATCCGAGCCTCTTTTACTCGTTTATATAGCGATATCTCAGCATGTATTATACGATCTTTGTCGATTACCAGAAACATTACGTAGCTGTTCGGTCCGATTTGCAAGTCCATTGCCTCCATCATGTGCAAAACTGAACTTCAGGCAAGACCGTAACGTGAGTGGGGGGGGGGGGGGGGCGGGCGTCCTCCTTTTTGTTTAAATTATTAAATTATTAAATTATTCATCATTTTCTACTGCTCAAAACTTAAACTTCGTTTATATCTTAAAACTGTTTTTTAAGTTGTCCGGACAAATATCTCAGAAAATTTTCAACCGATTTACTTGAATTTTGAACATATCTTGAAAAAAATAAGATATATCAAAAATATTGTTTATAGAACTACGTAGGATTTTTTTACTAAATTACTTAATTCGTTTGTTATTAACAATTATCTGATGATTTTTCAAACAAATTTTTCCGTTTTCACTTTAGCAGTGCGCCACTGAGACTAAAAATTAATATATCGGAAAAAACCTACGTACTTCTTTAGCAGTCAGTGTATAAAAAAAAATTGGGTAATTGAAATTTAAAAATTACAGTAGTGCGGGGTTATCCTTAAAAAAATAAAAAAATAAAGGATGGCCCCGCATCAATATGGACGTTATCATACATGTTTTCCGTGTATTTTTTTACGCAGAATCCAGTGGATTGAACAGATTTACTGTAGGTATCTTCTGCAAAGAGTTACAGCCAAAAAACGTGAAAAAACACGGTTTTTTTAATTTTTAGCAGGGACCCCGCTTGATATCCGGATTTTCATTCATACCGTCTTATTTCTCGTAAAAAAATACGTTATTTAAAAAAAAAAATTTACTGCAGGTCCCAAAGGAAGGGGAGATAATACAGGTTGAATAATTTCCAAATTTTTTTAAGGAGGGCGTACTCAATATTATGACTTGGAAAAATTCAGGTAAGTTTGTCTTATTATGAAGTATACTTGTGAATTTTTTCAGATTCCGAGAGCTTATACACGAGGAGAAAAAAAATATTTACAAAAAAAAATCGTTTTTGGCTATATAGAGACTTTGGGGGGGTCTAGGAAGCTCTGGTTGGCGGCAAACGTATTCTTTTTACATCTAGAATATGCCTATAAACTTAGTTTCCCGATCCCGGGAGGGGGGCAATTCGACTATACTAACGGGGGGTACCCTTTATTGCTTATACCATATGTGTATTGCCGGTGCCTATACAAAAGTTATGATTACCAATAAAATGTTAACGAAAAAAAAACTTTGGGTAATCTTTAGCAAAAAAAAATATTTTTTTCTACACGCCGCGAAGAATATAACTTCTAAGAGATCGGCGGGCCAATTCTATGACATTTGGGCAACTGTTTCACAAGCCATTGACCAACGAAATTAGTTAAATCGTTACGTCATTCAGATCGCAGTTGGCCAGTGAATATTGAAAAATTGAAAATTTCAAAAAGATATTAGGTAATTAAAAACTGATTAAACAAAGTGTTTAAGGTGTTCTTTTATAATATGTGCTTATTTATGCGTCAGAGTAGCTGAGAATTTACATTAAAGATGCGATTAAAAAAAATGCCGTTTGATTGTAAAAAAATTATTTTCAAAAATTTTTGTCACGTGCCATGTTCCGAAGTTTTTTGTTACTTTCCGTTTTTGTTTTATTAATTATACCGACTATACCGAGAGAAAGACCTTAGCTTTCACTTCGTTCCCTGCTGACAGGTATGCAGCAGACGACGTCTTGACGAGGGTTGTGGGCGCCCACGTGAAAAAATTTAGTAAAATAGTAATTCTTTTTCATGTTCATCTAATTCTTAAAGGCAAGCTCCAAGAGTTACAGGTTCAAAATTTTTCTTATCATGTATGAATAATTTGAACTTCAAAGTTCGATATGAGGTATATACTTTCAAGGTATTTGCGATTTCCATGTCTATTTTATTAGAGCCATGAGTAATTTTCTTTAAATAACCATTCCCATCTTCAAAAGAAAATGTAGACCAGACCCATAAAGGTCCCCATAATTTTACATTCTGAGCCATGTGAGTTAATAGATGAATGTTGTATGAACAGTTTTGAAGGCCATATAAATTTTCAAACTCACCAATGAATAAATTTAAAAGATTCTCTGCGAGATCTATTTCTCGAAGGTGAATTTTGGTTTTAGGAAAAATTCTAATTGAATATACTAGCAATAAGTAATGATCGTAGTAATTCTGTGATAATTGATTTTTCAAGATAATTGGCAAGTAAAATAAAATAAAACTTTGCGATTCAGATGCTTTCCAATAAGCGAATTATTTATGTATGTAAGTTATGAGAGCGATTAGTCTATAAAGGGGGCGGGTATCCAAATGTAGTGTCGCGCGAATCGCGTATATGCCACGCCTTGAGAGTGTCTGCGCGATACGTGTCCAACATTTTGCGACGAGCCAGTCAGCCTAACGGTGGCAAGTCGGGCGCAACTTCTCCACTCTCAAGGACGAAGGCAGACCTGTGGGGTAACTGCACCGTGGAAATTGATATACGGTTCTTGAATCTGTAACTAGTCTTTGATAATTAAGTATTTATTATTTGTTTTATTACTAGTGCCGGGGTTACAATTTTATATAAAGTTAACGACGCTATAGATGTAGATGCAAATCTGTGTATAAATAAACTACTTCATTCCGATTAGTTCCATTCCTCTTTTCTGCAACCCTGTTCTCTTCAACATATATGGTTATTCTGGATTTTCGCAATTTGAGCATCCATAAAATTCGTTAAATTACATAATGTTTTGAGCACTTGCTCGAACAGGTGCATCTAACGAAGCAACCGGATCACTTTACTGTTTACTACAGTATTGTTATCTGCATCAAACCAATCTACACCGTTTTGATATAAATCTTTAAGAGTTTTTACAAATGGTTGTAATAAAGTTATCATGTTTGGTTTTTTTTCTTGACTCTAATATATACTGCTGGCATACGGAAAATTTCTGCTTTGAGGCGGAGCAACGTTCATTATTTACACCTGCACAGACCATATTTGCCTGTTGGAACTATTTGACGTAGGTACACCATCGGTATTCCATAATAGTAATAAATCATAATTGTTAAACAAAGTATTTTGTTATAATTTTTTACACTTCACTGAAAAGATTATATCGGATATATAATTTGCATCGTCCGTTTGAGAATACTTGTAATCATCTATTAAATTCTTTAGATTTCTTTCTTCAAACGCTTGTCAAAGTAGACTTTCTAAATCATCAAGTCAGAATGGCGGATCCAATATGGCGGCCATAATAAAAAAATGATGATTTGTTAAAAAAAAGCTGATATTCCATTTTTTAGTCTTCTTCCAGGCCCCCTGCCCTTCGGTGGCCCTACTACTGCTTCCGTAGGGTACTCCTGGCGTCTCTTCCGCAGGAAGCCGCTGCTGCGCTCCTCAAGTCCCCGGTCCATTGGAGACTTTATCTCGGTTGCTCCGGTGTCTTTCCCACAGGATACCAATGCTTTTCTCCTCCTTTGTTTTATATATGATATCATTTTTTCACCTCGTGTAGGCCGCACTCTCTCCCGTCGGCTGCTCCTGGGACGTCTTGGATAAGCGTTGGCTCGCGGCCTCGAACTGGAGCCCCACGAACAGCTGTCACTTGCTGCTCGATCGGCGCACTATCCTTTCCCCAGCAGTGCGCTATCCTCGAAGTTCCTCAGTCGTTTAGGCTCCTTTGTAGTGTCACTGCATCTGATGTTTGTTCACCTCTTCTCCTTGTCTTTCCAGGAAAAATTTTCTCCCTCCCGTTGCTGCCCCAGCCACCACCTTGCATCCCGGACGAGCCCCCAATTTGTGGGATTCGGGATGCAAGGGTGATCAAATGAATTCATACACACTCGTTAAATCTATGTCTAGGGTTTATTATAGAAAATGTGTTACACTAGGCCGTCGCTCCATGCATGGTGTCGTATTGGAAGACGCCTCCAAACTGCCCCTGCCCTCTTGGGCGGCCTTTTTATATATACCGGGATGATGTCCCTTTCCTTTCCTTCTGAGGCTCAGCTGAGACGAGTCCTGGCCCTGGATTGCCCAGGCGTCTAGACTCCAGACGTCTAGACGTAGGGAATCCCGAGTCTGTGAGGTCTTCCGGACTGGGCGTTCGTGGTTTTTATTGCCCGGGCAATAAGGCCTAGAGCAAGTCGAAGGGACGCGCGACGGTGTTGCGCCGGCCGCGTCCTGGTTGTTTCCATGGCTGGATCCCACAATATGAATGAGGTTAGTATGTCAAATACATGTAGTGACTTAGTTATAATAACAATAGTTTATATAACGTTATAATAGTTTATATATGTAACAGCAACTAAACGATTTAAAAGGCGAGTCGAAACTTCCTAATGTAGCAGATAAGTCCAACTTATCTTCAATTAAAAACCAATCGACAATTAAAAAGATAAGTAGCTGTTCTCGACGTTCATTTAATATGCCACCGCCAAAAAGATGTACAAGTCGTTCGCCATTGCCAAAAAAGGATACGTCAAAATATTGACTTTTGACAAAAGAAAATTCGGAAAAACGTATTTCATCATCAAAACGAAACTTTACAAGACGCTTCTGCAATGTGCCTGCTGGTTCAACAGAACTTACAGAACATGAAAAGTTATTTGACCCGATAGACATTTTCACTTTGATTTCTTCGATGAACCGTCAATCGCAATGCCAGCCAATGAAAAATTTAAAAAATCAGAAGGATCAGATTCAGATTCTGATGATATTGTTATCACAAAAGAAAATAATAATACGTTTTTGGTTATTACGAGTGATTCTGAAGAAGACAATAAGTTTAATGTTGTGCGCAAGGTATTTTATATTCTTTTGTATGCATTAATTGTTTATTTACATTATACTTAAATCCGTAACTGATCTCTGTTTAAGAAAGAGGATGATGGCAAGGTAGCTGAAAAAAAAATGATGTTAATAATGAAAATGATGGTGATGAAGAAAACAAATCCTGTTCATCCGAAAATACGCGTTGGACATTAAATTTTCCACAGGCTGAAGGCGATGGTGATAAAATTATAAATATATTTTTTTTTAATATTTATAATAAAAAAAGAATTTTATTAGTTACAGGAATTAGTCAAGGGGTCAAAAATATATCGAAATAAGAATGCTCTAAGAAATTCTTTATTAAATCAACTTAAACAAACTACGCTTGCTCGTGCTCTAATAGAGTTAGTTTTCACTGCGAATGCTTTAAGCACTTTTAAAGGAAAAAAGCACTATTAAAGGAAAAAAGGAAGATTAGACAGGCCTGGATCAAGATGGGGTTAACGCTGTACTGAGTAAGCACTATAACATTATTAATAAGAATCTATTATTGTTAAAATTATTGTAGATTATACGAAAGAATATGCCAAGCAGAACGGGTGGCCAGAAATGAACCGTCAAAATATAATAATCAGCCTCAACCGACAAATAATTGAAAAGACTCATACATTTCAGGGGGCCAGCCTGGGTTAAATTGAAAAAAATGCACATTCTTGTAGACGACGTCCCGTCGTCCTGAGGGTGTTCCTGGACACCCTGAAATCGTCTACAGGACCAGTGCCCGATTTTTTTCTCAATGACCAAGTGCGGGGTGGGCTGCCTTGTAGACGACGTCCCATCGTCCTGAGGGTGTTCCTGGACACCTGGACATCGTCTACAGGAGTAGCGCCCCAATTTTTTCTCAATGACCAAGTGCCGGTTGGGTTGTCTTGTAGACGACGGCCCGTCGTCATTGAAAAAAAAACTATTAAAAAAAAAAACTCGCCTTCGGCTCGGGTGCCAATTTACGTGTGATCTGCGACCATTTCTATTTTACCTCCCTTGTTACGTAATATACCATTAAAGAAAAAATGGAAAACATACATTTTTTAAGAAAATTAATTCTTTTAAATATTTATAAGAAAAAGATATTAATATTAAGTAGTGAAAATTCTTTCAACCGACCGAGCGTTAGCGAGGGAGATACATCGCTAGTTCATTATTAAGATCCAAATAGTGTTCTTTACCTCTAGTATTAAACATCAAAAACATTTAAAATTTTTATTTATTTTTCCACTTACCATAGCTTTTTCCTCAATAAAGTAACTTATATGTCACCGGACCAGGTTTAAAATACTCTTCATTACCTGCACTTCAGATGAATCGGACTTTTCAGAAAAGAAATTAAATAAAAAGTTATTGTAGACATTTTCGACCAAAATATTAGGCAATTACTAATATTTAAGATTAGTAATTGCCTGTTTGAGAAATTGCTTGAGCGGATGTGGGATCATAAGAAATTACACTGAGCCGGTACACATTGAAATAATTGAATGATCGTTTATTTTGAATGTACAATGAGAAAGGACTCTCTTGCGAGTCCGCTTGTACCTAATGTAACCTCAAAGTGCCACGTGGCACGAGCTGTGACTGAGCGGGGTATTGCTGAGTGATGTTGGAGACAAATCCTGATGAGCGTTGTTACTTGTAGCAAATGGGCGTCAAGATGCTGGGGTGAGCAGGAACAGTAAAGCGATAAGCAGGAACAAAAAGCGATGAGCAAGAAAAAAGCTGGAAGAAGTGAGTTTGCGGTGTGGCCGGTACGGCGTTCGGTCGAGAAGAGAGCGAGAGGTGAGGTTAGTCCAGACGCTATAGTGCTGCGGCAAGCGCGCATTTGCAGGGCACAGCGCCCGGGAGGTGCTGCCTCCTGGCGGCCCTCGTAATGAGTCGAATGGAGCGCGCGCGTTTACAAAGTATAAATCGCGAACACTGCCTAGTATTAAAAAATTAATTTTGTCCAATTAAAAATTTAAATTATTTTTGATGGCACAATAGTAGAGATAAAGAGCTGTTTGGGTCCTATTAGTGTATAAATAAGTCTTAGGGAAAATAGCCACTAGATTCAAATCCAGCAAATCAAAACGCACAAAAAAATATACTTACAGTTGATCAAAATCTTTTTCAGCTTCGGATTAGATTCAATATGATTTTTCCTGGTTTTCAGAGATTTTTCGCTATTTATTCGAAATTCTGAGGGTGCATGAGATAAATAAACTTCATATTCGGATTCGGTGGATCAAATTGCATAAATAAACGTTCTTAAAGTTAGTCAAAAATTTTTTTTTTTAGCTTGTGATTGAGTTCAATATGATTTTTCGCAATTTTTTCGTAATTTTTTGGATTCAGTGGATCAAAATACATATAGATGTATGTCTCTGGTTAAAAGTAATGACCTCTTTTTTGCTTTGTGTACCGGTGCTATTAATATTAATATAAAATTGTAATTATATCTAAATTTCTGAATACAGTCAATGGTCTAGTATTCCAGTTGCTTAGGTTACTAGAACAACGCTGCCCAAGTGGACTCCGGTTCGAATGCCCGCAGACGTGGATTTTCGTAAGAAATACGAAAGCCTTAAAACGGTGGATTCATATGAAGAGTAACAAGCCGACGTGTCCCTGCCGATACCTCTAAGAAATAAAAAAAAACTACGAAGATCTGAACTCAAACATAAAACCGGCATTTTTCGTTTTTTATTTCTTAACATTGGTCTAACCATATTTATTACACATCGATTAAAAATTATTATGTTACTTAGTAAAACTTATTTTATATAAATTAAAAATTGTTATGCAATATAGAAAAATTTATTAAGAATTAATTTTACTAAGTTATATATCAATTTTTCTTTAAAATCAAGTATCGGTCCCGATTGCAAAGTTATTTAATAATTTTATTAGAAATATTATAATTTTTATATTATTTTTCTCAGTGCCCTGCCAGAAAATTAAGTATCATTTATATTGTTGTAACGAACTTTAGCTAGACTTTTCGATCATAATCTATTATGATAACTTAGCATTTTATAGCTAAATTAAGTTGAGGGCTGGACATTATGGGGGTAAAAAAATAAAATCGGTGGGCGCGCCGGCAATTTCACGATACAGATCGACCGTAAAGTGGCGCAGCGGTAGTTGTATAACCTCAGATTAAAACTTTAATAGAATTTAGAGCAGATTTATGCCCATACAGCGTCACGTCACAGCCTTCAAATATGCTCGAAATATATTAGACAATCTACCCACTGAACAGAAGATTTAACGTATTATGCCAAAAAGCTCCTTAATTTTCCAGCAGGGTTTCTTTATTTCAAATTTTTCTTTAGCAGTGCAGGTTTTCTTCCTTATTTTTAAAATTTTTTTTATAAAAAAAAAATTAAACGAGCTTTTTTCACGTGATGAGTGGCTTCATAAAATATTGAAATAATGAACTGCTTATTCATTTTAAGACGCAAACAATTTTAAGCAGATATTATTATACTATTTATTTTACTAAAATTTTTTATAATATTATGGTAAACAATCTCCCGATATAACTAAAATTTAAATGTTTTAAAAGTTAATTAATTTAATTAAAATGAACATTTCCACTTCTTTTATAATTACGCACCTTTAGGAAATAGAAGCAGAGAAAGGCCGGAGATCGATTGTGTGGGTACATGGGGAGGAGACGACGATTAATCGCTGCGAGTTCATTCGCCGAAAATGCCCCGCGGGATGCGATTGAAAGTCCAGCAACGCGTTAACGTGCCAATACGTAAAATTTGGCAATTACATGCATCGCTGACCCATCCCCTTCCCTCTTATTGTACCTAACATTTTTTTTCTTCCTGTCGTCGAGGGTAGGGAAGAATTTAAGGCAAATTCTATCACGCGACAAGCGAAAATATTTTAATTGAAATTTCAGACGCGCTGCTTTGGTGGAATTGAAATGTATTGGGTCCGCTAGAGTTTCTAATGATACAATTAAATTTATATATAAAAGTGAAACCATTGATTCGAAATTGAACTAAGGATTATTAGTTTTACACTAAAATAATAGGGTAAAGTTGACAATAAATTTTGTAATCTGGGGAAAGACTTGGCAAGCCAAAAAAATTACTTTATATTTTGAACAATTAAAATTATTATAGTAAAATCTATTACAATCGCACCAAATTTGTCGCAATTACAGCAAATTTTATTATAAAAATGGCAATTATTCTAAAATTTGTAATAATTTTCATAGCTTTCCAAATTTTTTCCCATATTACAAAATTTATTATAAACATTATTTATTTATCCTTTTACTGTTTTTTTTTTGTAATGACACGTTACACACACACATATGCGCATACACGCATGCATCACGCACAGACGCACGCACGCATGCATAGTTTAATTCGAGTCTGGCAGCACAAAAGTGAATACCAAATAATAAAAAGGACTTAAAATTAATTTCATCAAGTGTTTTATATTTTATTACGTCTGCCCATGCAAGAATGCACTAACGGCCCAACACTCGCCCAATAATGACATATTGCTCTCCGTATATTCTTCAACTAAAATAATTTTTAAGTTGTTTCTAATTCTAAATATGAAAAAAAAACATTATTCCCTATTGCTGTTTTAATTACAGATACTTCATTAGAGATACTTTTAGTTTTTAACAAAGTTTCCGCGGTTTTCGGCAAATCTTCATGTATGCCGGTCCTATTATTTTTAATAAGTCTGTTATTGATGAGTTTCTCAACGTAAAAATATTATTAATGCATCATATTTGCAGAATATTTTTCAATGTTAAATCATCATCCGAAATCATTCATTTGCTTCCGAAATGACAAAATTTCACCTCGTTTTTATGCAAAAAGAAATTTACCCTTTGACGAGTAAAGGATTTAGTCTCCTGTTTTAGGTATATAAAAAATGCAAAAAGCATGTACTGTTACAATAAAATGTGTAATATTCTTTTAAAAAAATCGTGCTGTATATTAACGCTAACGATATATTTTATATTCTTTTTCGTAACTCATGAAATTTCTTTCATTAATGTCTTCTTATAAACGATAGTTATCCATTTCTTCCAAATTTTGTATTCCAAAAATTTCCATTTTTTTGATTTGTTAACCTCATCTTATGATATATTACACGTTTTGACAGCTGCTAACACAATAATTTACAAACATTTTTAGCACTATTTTCATCATGAACACTAACAATTAGTTTATCTTTATTGTTTCTTTCTGTTATTTTTTCTTAGTTTGTATAGTTTTTTTATTAACCAATCATTCGCTACTTTTTGTTTAATGTCATGTATTGTTCTTTCTTTTTTGGTTTTCTTTGAAGTTATTCTCGGTGTTCGTTTCGGTCTCTATACTTTTTATAACGTAACTTCTGCATAAGTTCCTTTAATTAATTTTATGACGAGGCGCATAAGCGCCAGTCGAATTTTCCCGCGCGAGATTAGAGAGAAGGGCGCAAGCGCGACTTTAATTACCCGTCGCAAAACAGTTCGCGCCACTTCGCTGACGTGCGAACGCGTTCGGAAATCGCGCGCGATGATTGGCCGCCGCTGCGCGACGACGGCCGCGGTGGATCGGCAAACGGCTTCCGACGGGCAGAACTGCCTAGATGAGCACGCGCGAATGAGCTCTTCAGCAGCGATCAACCCCAGGGGAATCTCGAGAGGACGACGTCGACAGAGAGAAGTACGGTAGAGCGGCTTCAGTAGACGTCGTTGCGTCGAGCAGGAGCTCCGCGACGACCTCCCTTCCCAAGCAAGCAGCCAGAAGCAGAGTCGAAGGAGAGGAAAAGAGTAAGTAGAGTGTTGGTGGGTTAGCGCGAAGTGCAATAGTGAGAGAGAGGGAGAAGTGCGTGAGTCCTCCAGGTCGGCCGGCGTCTAAACGCCGCCACTAGGAGTCAACGAATAGTCAGAAAGGGAGAGAGGGAGAGAGAAGAATTCGGGCAGGTCGGCCGGGCGAATACCGGCCGCCGCTAGAATTCTCGCACCGGCCGCGAACGCCGCGGTGGGTCACGAATTCGGGGAAAATAAACAGTGTAGAGGTGTGTGTGTTCGTGAGAGCGAGTGTGTCGCAGTGGCAAGTGCGGCGGAGTTAGTGTAGTGGTGGTTAATAAAATAATTTAAAATTATTAGATACGCGTCGTTTTCTCGGCAGCGCGCATTCCTGAGCCGGACTTCGTGTCTCGGGGACTTACCCCTGTGGACGAGTCTCGAGCTAGCCGTTCGCGACGTGGGTTCGTGGAATATCGTGGAAGAAGTATTGTAAGCGAGAAACCAGGCTGGGACTTTTTGTAGTCCCCCAGGTGACCGCGTTACAATTTGCTATTTGTCCTTTCTTTTTTTTTCTATTTCTTATTTAATAACTTATTTTTATCTTTTAATTTTTCTGTAAATTCTTCTAATAACGTACAGTGCCGGCCAAAAGTTCGGAAACATTTTGTTCAGATTTCGAAATATGTAGTGGTCCTAAATTTTTGGCCGGTAGTGTATGCTTATTTTTAATTTTTTTGTTAATACGTTTTGTTAGCAATTTTATCTTTGAATCCTTACGACTGTTCGCTAATTTAATCCAAATCCGGAACTCCTCGTGAGTTCCAGTATTGCGAAGCCTCCAAACAGGAGCAGGACTACTCGATACCCAGTTTCTTAACGCCTAAACTCTCGGATACCGCCACTCTCCAGTAGAAATGAGCGGCCGGCTACCAGCTGTCTAAGTGACGGACAACTACTCGAGCGCGAGGAATGCGCTCACATCTAGCACGCGAGTACGAGAAGCAAGAGTACAGGTGTAATCTCGCGTTGTACACGGGCCGCGGCGACGCGTGTTCGCCTTCGGGTGCTCGCACGCACCTCGAGGTAAGACCTCGCGGGGCACTCGTGTGCGCCCCATTGCACCCGTCTCGTGGAGAAAATAGTCTCCTCCATGAGACAAATAGGAAGTAACAACCCCGTTACAAAATATATGTAAATCATTTATTATTCATTATTATTATAAAAAATTTAAGATATGTATTATAATAGTTATGATGAAACAAAGAAGGTCTTCTATCAGAGTTTAATAGATTAAGTAGAGTTAACAAAACATTAATCACAATCTTAACATGTAAGGAATAATATAAAGAATAGTTTTACTATTCAAAAATTAAAATCTTTGGTTTTTCGACTCACGATTCATGATTCACACTATTATGCACTATGTACACCTTTTTCTCATCAAAATGATATCCTTTAGATTTTATCACAGCCCGACAAAGCTTAATTTTTTAACATGCTAAAAAATGGAATTTTTTTTTTTAAATCGCATACATAGCTGCAGAAATATGTTGAAAACAATGAGTAAAAGCAAATTTTTTTTCTCTCTGAAGCTTTTTTCTATATCTTTTATTTTTTTGAATATTCGCATTTAAAAAAAAACGTGTTTTTTTTATAAAAAATGGTGTAACTTTATTATAAAACGTCCTAAAAGAACGTTCGACCCGTTATTTTAAAGTTGAAACAATTACCTGTCCGACTCCGTTTAATTTTTAATTATAAAAAACTCAATTTAACACTTTTTTAATAACGTAGAAGCATTTTTTGAAGGTTTTTATCTGCTCTTTCGAGTATCGTTGGATTTTTTTGAGCTGCTACGTTTTGCTGCTGAGCAATAATACTTTTTAGCTCTTCCAATTTTTGCGTGGGGTACGCAAAAGCATGTGACGGGGAGTGTAGATTTTCTATTTGCGAAGCAAATAACTCTAATAATGAGCTAGTTGGAGCTGCTCGCCGACCGTAGTGCCGTGAAGATGTGTTTTTATAGCGCAAGATTTTTTAATAAGTGTCTAGATATTAAGCAGTTATTTTATTTTATTCTATTTTTAAATTTTCGCGCCGCTTGCGTCGTCTCGTCGCGCGAGTCCATCGGTGCGCGCGCAGCAGGCCGCACCCTTCAAGTCGCCAGGCCCGCATCGGGGGAGAGATCATTCCTAATCGATCGGCCGATCGAATAACTCGCGCGGAGATATCGGGTGCAATCTCGCCGTTTGACCCTTTTAAGCGCTTGTGTGTATGTAAGCGAGAGAAGGAGAGTGCCTCGAGGCGTCGATCTGTGAGGTGGAGTCCGCGGCAGATTTCACCGTGACTCGTCCAGGGAAAGCGCAGCCAGCGGCAAGGCCCTTCTTGCCTGGCACCAGCGCGTGGTTCCCCCGAGACGTCGGGGCGCGCTTGGTGCAGGTTTCAGACCACCCTCTGCGCTCTCTGTACCCGACTTCACCAAAATCGGTGCAACGCCATCATTACGGCCCAGAGCGGCACCACGAATAAGTAGGAAGTAAGTACAAGCGTGTCCACACGAGCGTTGAATACCTTTTTTACGCGAGCGTTTAGTATAGTTTGTTTTCTTCATGTAATTTCAATTTGTTCAATAAATAAAACACTTGTTTCGGCTTTTTCCTCTCACCCGTGAGGGTTTTTACGCCGAAGCAAGCGTGGCTTTTTCCGTGATTACTTATATTTTATTGTAAATCCCTCTCCCTCACTCTTAATCCAATACATATTAACAACATCAAGAATTCATAATCAGGCAAGTAAGTTCATTTCTTAAACAATAGGGTAGTGTATTACTCCGAGTATTTCTGTTTGACCATGGTACTGTGAAAAAGAAAGTGCTTACATTTACTTGATTAATTACTTACGCCTACTCCTTTTTCATACGCGTTCAACCTCTGACTACAAAGATGCGAGCATTATATCTACTGCTAATGTTACCAATAAAATGTCAGCGCAAAAATGCTCGTACTCGCAAGTTATCCAACAAGAAAAAGTTTTGCCTCGTGAGCAAATAATAATGGTTGATACAGTCGAAGTAGTCACACATCATGGGGACGCCATATTTACGTGAAGAGCTTTTATTGGAGAAAACGTAGTCAACGGTGACGAGTTAGAAAAAGCGCAGCGTAATATTCAATCTCCAGACAGCAGTCCTTTTGGTCTGACGTACCATCCTCATGAAAAAATATTCATTTGAGAAATATTGCGTTAAAAAAAAATAAAACGATGCGGACGAAGGTCATCAATGTCGAGATGCGTGGATCAAGTCGTCTGAATGAAGCTGGTACCTCTCCTCTACGTGGCGGTGGGTGATTTCGAGCGAAGACCCTCGGCGCACCCCTTTCGCGCGTGCGCTTTATTGGAGTAACTTCTGAAGCAGTTTCTACGCTCGGTCGTTTGCAGCCTAGACGTGTGGATAAATAAAGTGAATTTTCGACTAGGCATTTATCCCTTGAAATTGATCAGGACCTCAATGACCTCGCAGAGCGTGAGAGAGGCTTACAGTGAAATTCTATTTATTTACATTTATTTTTTTTAATGTCAGGGAAGCAAGTTCTTCATTAGATATTATATATTTTTTTAATTTTCTTGCCGTATTTGTAGAGATAGTTTAATAATCACCATAATTTGTAAGGGGCAGACAAGCTGCCCTTACAGAACCTGCCTATCTCTAAAAGTCATAGGAAAGCCCTCACACGGAGTCCTTAGAGTAGGAGCGTAAACCGTGGAGAGCTCTCCAGTATAGCTAACCTACCTACCCGAATAAAGGCTAAACACACGCACAATATAAGGCACTTTCCCTACACCCTTAACACACTGGCCTAAAACCCTCACAGAATCCCACCCGTACTCCCCACTAAAGTATCTCGCAGCAATTGAAGAAGATGCGAAAGATGGTGACAAGAAATCCAAGAAGAAGACTGTGTATATGTCCACTGGCTGCAGTATCCGATAAGGAAATTCATCCAAGAAGTATGAACCTAAATGAGGAAGATAAACACCAATATGGGCCAACATAAGGTGAACAGCAGATTAATAGCAAGGAGAAGGATAACCATACCATCACAGCGAGAGGTTAGGTTGACCTACATTTTAAACCATGAAAACAGCCAGCTGAATATTAATGGCCTTCTCCAAAGCATATTACGGGCTCCCGGAGTATCTCCTGATGCTGTTGCTGTTCTGCTGCGGAGCCAGAAAGACCTCGAACTCTCTTGAAGATCAACGCCAGCTCTGCAAGCGGACGAACTAGGTGCTCTGCAAGAAGATCGGCGGAGCGCGCGCCTCTGGAGAGTAGGAAGGGCATTCCGTGTGAGGCAGCCGAGAACGAAGGACGAGTGGAACTAGCGAGCGACCACGAGAAAGGCTCCAGAGTGTGGATACCCTCCTTCTGTCTTCCCCCCATTCTGACGACGTCGGGCCGTTTTTTTGTGCGTGTGTGCTCGCGGTTAGGATCGGAGTGTCGCGACTCCGGAATATTCGCAACTGGCGCCATTAAGTCCCGTATCCCCAGGCATTTTAGTGTAAAATCTTGAACTGTCAATAAATGTGCTTATTTATTCTTTTTGTACATAAGCAGTGTTTTACTTCGTACGTCAGCCCTGATCCCCAGCTAAACGTTACAAATTATAAAATATTTTTAAATCCTAATCATCTATAAAGTTCACTTTATTGACCTCTGCGGACGGAGTAAAATTATATTTTATTGTTTAAACTTATTTTACTCCTTGGAGCGGAACTTTACTTTCTGAAAAGTTGCATTTCTCTCCGGAGAGATATTTTACTTCCCCGAGGCATACACATTTTACCTTTAGTAAACATTTTTTAGTTTCACAGATACTTTAGTTTCCGTAGATCTATTTTGCTCCTCGTAATCACATTTTATTCAATTTTTTGACAAATAAGCTGAATTTACATATCATTTTGGTGAAAAATTTTATATACACGATAAGAATAATCACCTTGGTTACTCCCTCGGTGCATAAATAATTGTCACAGATTCGTATATTCAAAATAGAAAAATTCGTTTGCGCACATTTTAAATAATATAAAAATCTAGCAACCAATAATGACCCCTCCTGTGGGTTATGAGACCTTGACGATGGTGGAGGGGCTTAGTGCCTGATGAACTGGGCTGCTCAACCTTGCACCGTCTGAGAGGAGTGTGGATGAGGATCCCTCTAAAAAGGGCTCTCTGTCAGAATGATAAGGATCCTTCTCAAACGGGGCTCTGCGAATGAGTGTGCGAGAATGAAGGGCTGTAAAATGTGGAGTCTGCGGTAAAACGCAGAAGGCCCCATTTCCTCGGGATAAAGTGACCCCAGTCCTCCCTGAGAGGGGAGGAGGAGGTAGAGGCTATGTTCATCAGGCAAATCAAGGAACAACCCTCGTGGTAGCACCCGCGGTGGGCTCCACGATACACATACGCTACATCACTGTAGACTTACACATACGTTGTAACCCTTTTTGGCGCAGCTGGGTCCTCCTGCCGTCCGTCTCGGGGGGCGAACTTTGGCGCGGCTATAGAGGGTACAGGGATAAAAGTAGAACAGACACGGCTAGGCTGCCGGGTAGGACAGGGGCCCGATTACGGACTGGCCATTCGGACTGGCTGCCCTATCAACCGGCGAAAAATCTCCTTCGGCCTAGTGATGCCAGGTGGCGCCCGGACAGGGACTCGCCGAGGGGGGGGGGGGCACCTTCGAGGCCACTGCAACGTTGCGGAGCGAGCCTGCTGCGAATTGGGCCGTGGAGGACTGATGGCTCGCCAGGGGGTCACTTCTTTCACATGCACATACACTACTCTCATCCCAAGTAAATTCATTCACAATGTCGGAAAAAATAGCAAGCGAGTACACCGTGTCCACTTGCGACGAGCACCCTAGCTCAAAAAGTAACCTCGAACGGGCGTCTGGGCTGGTATAACCTATAGGCAACACCGTCGGGGGTGAGGCAAGTAAAGAGTATAAGGGAGAACAGATGGAGGTCTGTCCGTCCAACAGTGTAGATAAGGCTGACTCCCAACAGAGCTACAGCCAGTCTGCCGGACCGGCACAGACTAACGCTGCTCCCATAAAAGGAAATAGGAGGAAGCGCCTAACGGGGTCGCAACTCCTGAAAAGGCGAGCGGAGCGGGAGGCCGGAAAGGGTGGCTCGGCGAGCACCTCAACTGACCAAACCGTAGCAACCACTACCAAAAGGACTAGAGGAGAGTTGTTTCCAGACAACTCGACTCCCTGACAATTTAAAAAAGTAAGTGCGTATGCTAGACAGCGGATTGCACAGCTGGCCTGCAGACAGGCGGTGGCCAACGAGATGAAGCTCGCGGTCATCCCTGACATGTACCCGGAGGAGCGGCTCATCGCCGAGCAGGGCCTCTAAGTCGCCAGGACGGTGGTTTCTGCCATCCTGGGTAACAAGGAGGGACCTGTTCGTCCATGCTTCACGGACAACTGGTTTCTGAGGTGTGCGCAGATTTTTCACTGCGGCTCCTCAGAGACCAATCTATGGTTAAAGGAGCTGGTGCCAGTAATGGCACCATGGGAGGGCGCAAAGCTCAAGGTTGTGGAGCGAAGCGCCCTCCAAAAAATGGAGCAGATAACCTTCTAAGTCCGGGGAGTTGAAACCCCGGGCGAAATGATAGAGCTACTGGGCTGGCAGAACACCACCCTGCCAGTCCAGGAGTGGAAGGTTTGCTAGTCGTGGAAAGTAAAGGACACGGCTGGCAAAGAGACAGGAGAGATGGCGGTGCGCGTACTAATGGAGGAGGTGGAGGTCAGGACCCTTAAGGAGCTGGCCTTCAGGCCCTCTGTGGAGTGGTGCGCGCACACGCCGTCCACCGTAAGAGCACCGTGTAACAGAAGGAGGCGGTTGGAGGCATGCCAGTGCAGTCATCATGTGGGGATAACCCGCAGGAGACGGCTGGCGAGCCGACGGTGCGGCCAACAACCGAAGTGCACAAGGTGGAGGCGGCTGGGCGACTACTGATGCGGCCACCTATTCTAAGCGTCCCACTCAAACAGTAGGAAAAAAAAATAAAGGCATGGCTGAAGCCAAAAAACAGATGAAAGGAAGAAAAGAACGTGCCAACAATGCGCGGGTCAATATTCCTTTCACCCAAATCAATCGACATCACAGAAAAAGCGCTTCGGCGATATTAATGAAGAGCTTGGCTGAGATGCAAACAGGCATCGCACTAATCCAAGAAACCTGGATAAACGCGAAAGGTATTGTGGCTGGCCTGGGTGGCTATGGCAAGGTGTTTTACGACAATAGTACTCATACCAGAACCTGTGTAATCCTGAAGAGACTTTAGGGTAAGGCTTCGTCGAAACACTGTCACACGGATCTCACAACAGTCGTAATTAAAGTGAAAAAAGAAGGGGGCGACACCATGGATATAGTGGTGGCATCTGCCTACTTCCCAGGAGATGCTGTTGAAGGGCCTCCGCCAAATGAGGTTAATGCCCTAAGTATGGAATGTCAAAAAAATGGCAAGGAAGTTATCCTGAGATGTGATGGCAATGCACATCGCATCATCCGGGGCAGCACAAATTGTAACAGTAGGAGTTAAGACCTACTGAAATATGTAGCCTCTACGGAACTGGACATACTGAACAGGGGGATACCGCAACCTTCAGAAATGCGGTTAGAGAGGAAGTCCTAGATATCAATCTGGCGTCGAGGGGAATCAGTCACATGGTCTCTGACTGCAGAGTCTCGGGAGAGGTCTCAATGTTGGACCATGCGACGATCCGATTCGAGCTAGAGGAAGTAAAAGGAAATGTGCAAAAATGGAGGAACCCCAGGAAAACTAACTGGGACCTATAACTCAAAAGATTAAAGGAAAGATTAGCTAGTCGTAACTGGAGCAGGCATCTGCATGCAAAGAAGGACTGCTTCTTAGCAAGCTTCTGGGCCTGCAAAAGAACTTTTGAAGCAACCTGGGGTCTCAAGCCTATAATGCCGAAATGGCTGTATACGGCTGTACTGAGACCTAGGCTGATACATGGAGCAGTGGCCTGGTGGCCAAGATGTCGACTGAAAATAGGCGCGGCAACCTTAAACAGGATGCAGGCCCTGGTTATGAGAGGCATCACGGGGGTGATCAAGTCGACACCTATAAAAGCATTTAAAATAGTACTTGAACTCCTCCCATTGGAGCTGATGATAAGAGTGGCTGCCCTGAAGGCCAAGATTAGGTCAACAAGGGCTATAGCCGAATATGAGGACACAGAACTGGATAAGTCAGTGGACCTTAATAACAACCAGGAACTTGAGAGAACTCCCAGGAAATTCTTCTTTGATAGGAATTTCAAACTGGTGATTCAGCCAAAGCAGGAGGTCAATCCCTGGGAAACGGGAGCTATTCTCTGGTTTACTGACGGGTCCAAAAATGAAAAAGGAACAGGAGCCACGGCGCACAGTGGTTTTTTTTACTAAAATGCGGCCAAAACTATAGTTTTCAAAACTGGTAGCTAAAATAATTTTTCTCAACTGTTTTTAGTTTTCTTATAATAAAAATAGTCAACTTTCATTAAAAAAAGAGATATTTATTTAATACAACGCAATTTTTTATTCTGAATCTGAAGATTCAAATAAGCTTGATGATTCAGAATCTGAAGCGTTCACTGCATGTTCATTTTCCTCTATTTTGTTTACTTCATTGAGAAGATTTAAAACATCTTCAGGTAGTTTTTTCGATTTAATATTTGTTGTCATAGAACTTGAAGATATTAGTGGGTCAGAATGAAGAAGTAATCTTTTAAAAATATCCTCATTAGTTTTAGATCTACTTGACTTTCGAGCAAATGATTTTCTATATAATTTGCAAATTTTGTGACTGGACTCAAGTACTTCCTCTGAAAAACGACCGATTGGCACAATACATTTTTGCACAACAGAAGGTCCATGGATCAAAACCTTATGCACAGTAGGGGGCATGTAATACCACTGGTATAAAGAAACGAACAGTTTCGCTGTATCTGCGCAATATAATTTAAAAGCGGGATAATTAATGTTGTACCCAGTGGACATTGTAATTAATATTACTCTAAATCTTTCTATTAACATTTGATTTACTCCTAGAATAAAATATTTATAATAAAAAATTTTACGAAGGTAGTTTTGAAGAAATAAAATTATTTAAATACAGTTGAAATTTACCTGTTATTTCAGCTGACTTTACATAATTTTCAAAAAAACGACGAGCGGTATTACCATCGTTAGATAAACCAAATCCTGGTTTAGGAAAATCGATTCTCAAAGCCATCGTTTTAAAAAATTCATCCTGAATTTGTTTTTTTCTGTTCTCCATAAGTGCCTTTGTTCCGTCTTTTTCACATACCTAAAATGTAAATAATTAAATGTTTAAAATCGTGTATAAAAAAAAATCTAATAACTCTCTTCACTGGAATAAAATAATTTTAATAAATTTAAAAATCTAACCCACCATTTCTTGAACTCTAATCTATAAGAAATATGTAATATACATTCAAAGAAGTGAATGTATGAATTTAAAATTGGAAGACTAAAATTCATGACGGATTCGTCTTCTTGTTTCTCGAGTAGCATGTCTATATCATTCATTTCTGATATTTTTGCTTTACAAATATTGCAGCACATACTTGATGTGTTAGTTAACGCATTAGTAACCTGAAAAAATTATTGTAATTATAAACAATTGTTAAGTTTGAAACATATCTATAATAACTTTATTTTTTTTTACCTTGCCATCTACCATTGTTAAGTGAATAGAAAAGTATATTTTGTAATTATTAAAATCAAATGAATCTAAATCAGAAATTTGCTCGTTCATGAGTTTTTCTTCCTCTTTAATAATTTCAACAGTTTCTTCAATCCACTGTAATCTTACGGGTCTGCAAAATCGAGTAGATGATGTCCTTGGATTGTTCCACAAAACTGTATTTGTATTTACATCTTTTAATTGCAAAGGCACAATGGAAGTTAAAAATAAATTATTGTCATCTACAGCCAATTCACTCCATGATTGTTTATACAACGAGTGACCCGAACTGCCATCGAAACCATACTTGCAAAGAAGAATGCAATCAGTTATAGTATTCGCATTTAAATTTGGCGATGGAAATGATTGTAACAATCGCAAACAAGTATGGTTTAAAATTGATTGCAGTGGGACTTGACAGATTTTTTCACCGATTGAAATTTGAGGAGGGTAAGCGTTATTTTTAGCTATTAAAAGTTGATTATAACTAGGATATAATGTCAATGAGGAAATAAAGTCAATGTTGTGAATTTTAGCCCCTCTATAAATTGAGAGATACTGTTTTTTTGTTAAATTCTCATTAACTAATAAAGAAAGAGCTTCTTCTGGTGTATATTTTCTTGGCGCATTTTGAAAATTACTCCAAGACTTAATAATTTTGTTTGCTCGTTCTGGCGAATTAACAGTAATTTCGGTCAAAAGTTTAGCGGCTGCTACATTTCCACTTGAACGATGAGAAATTGCTGCTGCTGTAGAGAGTGTGTAAGCGTCATTTTCTGATCGTAATGTTTGCGTCTTTCTTCTTTTAGTTCTTTCACTACTCTCCGTAAGTGGGATCCGTTTTCTTCCAGTTGATATTGCTTAAAAAGTTATTTACATAATAATGTTAATAAATATTATATGTTTTTCTTACCTCTTTAAATAAAACAATAATTTAATTTACTTGAACTACTTGTTAACTTTTCAAAATTAAATGTTATATCTGCATTTAACCAATTACTATTGTGTAATTCCAATTCACTTTTTTTTCTACTGCTTTTCTCCCATTTTTCAAAATACCGATTGAAAAATGATGAACTGAGAGTATGGGTGATAACGTTTATATGACTTTCATTGTCTGCACAATTAAATTTTTCAATTAAAATATCATAGCTACTTTTTGTTTCTCTTCTTTATAATATTTATTACTCCGCAGAATGACATTATGCAAATCTGACCTTTTTATACTCTGCATAATTTACCAGTGCTATTAGTATAAGCAATTTTTTAAAGTATTTTATTAAATTGTATATTAAATTGTATATACACATAAAATTAAAGTATATTAATACTTACGTTCATTTGTATTTTACTATAAATAAGCTGTATATTTTTGCAAAAATAAATAGAATTGAAAGTAAATTATTTGTTTCGACTTTCTTTAATAATGAAGTTAAAGCTTATTGAATAACAGTTCTGCCAACTTAAAATAAATTTTAACGCTAATGTTAAGCATTACTAACTTGAATATTGTTCCGTTTCAAAAAAAAAGAACTTCTCAAATAAATTCCATGAATTTACAGTTATATTAATAAATAATAATTTATTATTACGTAAATTTGTTGATTTACGTATATTTTTTATAAATATAACCTCGATTTTTATTTGAATCCGCAATTTTCCGCAAAATGTGCGGGCGTTATTTAATTCTTTATACATTACTTTAATCAAAGAATGTTTGGTTGTAATGAAGTTTTGTGAATAACATCACTAAAATCACTACATTTTGCTAATTACAGTAAACGCTTAAAATTAATTCATTTCAACGCATGTTCCACGTTAAAATAGTTAAATTAAATGCTATATTTTGAATAAAACATGCTAAAAATGCATTTAGTTAATTACATATTAATTTTTCCCATCATGGAAACCAAAGAAATGCAATTAAAAAAATTTAATTTTTAAATATAGAATTGGCCCAGTACTTTGAAGTACTCTACAAGAGCTGTATTACAGATTAATATTGCTATATACGTGCATTTTTTGCTACTTTTATGTGTATATAATGAAATAATTTAACTCGTACAATTTTTTTATTCGGTTTAAAAATCACGTTTTGGCCGCATTTAAAAAAAAAAAAACCACTGTGCGGCGTGGCTCAAGGGAACTAGCACAGAACTGGTACTTTCCCTAGAAGACCATACAAAGCGGTCTTCCAATCGGAAATCAAAGCCATCAGGAGTTGCGTAGAGCACATGCTAGTGAGGGAATGAAGAGACCGCAAGGTCACCATACACTCGGACAGCAAAGCAATACTCCTAAGTGTTAGTAAAGTAGAGATAACCTCGCTAGAAGTGAAAAGGTGCCGTAATGCTTTAGATAGACTTGCGAAAAAGAGTGACGTAGAATTAAGGTGGGTCCCGGGACACTCGGGTGTTCTGGGCAATGAAAAGGCAGATAGACTCGCGAATAGAGGAGCGGCGGGAATTAGAGCAACCAATACCAAGGTTGCCATACCGCTTTGCCACCTAGAAAGAAAAATTCAGAAATGGGTAGAAACGGAACAATGCAAAAGATGGCACGACAGCCAGGTGATGCGATAGTACCCCAAAGCTGGAAAGCAGAGCTGATCAAATTCGAAAGAAGGGAGATCAGGCTAGTGGTGGGCTGGCTCACGGGTCACTGTGACTTGGATTATCACAAATAGGAAAAATGAGCAGGAAACTCTGTAGGCTCTGCGGTGAGGCAAATAAAACCCCCGCGCACCTTTTGTGCGACTGCCCCAGACTTATGGGAGTTAGGCGGAGGGTGTGTGGGGACTTCACACTAGAGCCTGGAGATGTTAGGAATTTTAGTGTACTGGGCCTTATAGGCCTAATAAAAAGGATAAGATCCAGCCTATAGGCAGGGGAAGGTAAGAGGGTACCGGGTTAATCGTTCTCGAACCCGGGGATATAGGAACATTTGAATAGGTAGCGATATTCGGAGTGATGACATAAGGAGGCAAAGCGCAATGGGCCTTTGCCTTACGCGCGAGTTGGTACGTCCCTGAGTAGGGGCAGCCGGTGCGTCTCCACCTTTGAACGACTATCGACTATCGACTATCGACTAACCAATAATGATGTCCTGATATCTTAGTGAACAATCAAAATCAGTTTGCAACATAAAAATTAGTTTGCAAAAATTGTACTGAAACCTAACGATTGATTAAGCCCACTTTTTAATTTTTTAGGATTACTGATCAGAAAAGTGTCATAAAGTAAAGCTTATTCAGAATCAGAAGGATATTGATGATATTATTGTTGCGAGTTCGACCAACGAGAGGGCGTGTTAGGCCCAGAGAGGTGAGAGTGGGAGTGCGAGCAACGCATGAGGGGAACGGACTGGAAGTCGGATGAGAGAAGACGTATGCGCAAGTAGTGAACGTGGAACGGTATTTGAGATGAAAGGAGATTTTTTTAATGAGCTGTAAATTTAAATTCTTTTATATATTAAAATTTATGAACCACCCTTACATTACAGTGTAATTTTATTCGAAATCATAAAATCTGGCGACCGTGACAGGACTATTTAAGCGTTTTGTGATTTCATTAGAAAACGGAAAGAGATATTGTGTGGGAGTGCATTTTATATAACTGAAAATGGAGACACTCAAGAGACAAAGAAAAGCCGTTCGATCCGCGTTCACACAGGCATATACTGCTTTTCAAGCTAATACAAATGAAGAAAATGCAGTGGCATTTCGATTCTTGGAAGCTGAGATGGCAGAATTAGACTCCGCGCATGAAAAGAATAACGCAGAACTCTTCGCATCGACGATTTCCGAGGAAGAAATAGAAGCGGAATTAGAAACAAATGACATTTATAAAAATTATTTTTTAACCGCACAGCTTAGAATAACCGATTTGTTGAATTCGACAGGTGTGCAACAAAATCTGATACAAGAACAAAATTTAACTCGTGAAAAAATAACCGTAACAAAGTTGCCGACTATAAAGTTATCGGAATTTATAGGTAGTGTGAAAGAGTTTTCCACCTACCGGAGAAAATTATGAGAAAGTCATAAAAGACCTCAAGAGTCGTTTTGAATTGAGTGATATGTGCGCGAACTATTAGGTCTTGTTCTAGAAAATGTTACGAAACATTGTCTATCTAGGTTGTACGACAAACTTATCGCGCATATTCGCGCACTCGAATTGCTTGGTGTCACAAGAAACAAATCCGCCGCCAGGTGGCAGCACATTGGCAGGAAAACGGAGACAACAGCCAGAGGCAGAGCAGCGCAAGTGGACAACGGAGATCGACTCTCGCAACTACTGTGTAACGGTGCGTCTTCGAGAAGCGCCTCTATTATAGCCGACGGCTACTACTAATCGCGGGCCGCAAGATTTCGGCTAGGCCCGCGCGAATGAAGCGCCGTTGCGACCCGATAAAAGGTCGCGACTCGGCTGGCCCGCTCTCTTGCTCGACCGGGACGACGAACCATCACCTCGTCCACCAACTCTCAGGGCCAGTAAGCGAAGGCCCAGACCATACCAGGGTGCCATACCTCAAGGCCACTGCTTCTCGGAGTGCCCTCCGTCACTACCCGGGACAACCGAGATCCGGCTACGACAACGGCGTCTGAGGTCCCGGTCGGCAGAGCCAACGCCGATACCACAAAACAAGGCTAAGTCAAAGATTATTTGTCGTAAATCCGGCGTCCGTGTGCTAGCGAATACGAAAAGAAATTTATGAAATACGCGCGAAATGAAATCCAAGAAAAATAAGCTCGCGTCACGAGAAATTAGAATTATATTAACATGAACACTTATTTAATGCGTAAAATTAGTTATCAAATGTACACTTAGTATTAAGCAATGTGATCGATCAATCAATAAATAAATAAAATAAACCTCTATAGTATAAGAAAATTTTACATTGGCGCTCAACAAATTGGCAGAACTGGCAGAGATAATGCGAGTCGAATGTCGGAAAATAAAACAACGCAGGTGACGCGATCGGGTAGGATTATTAGAAAGCGAATACCTAATTCACCGTTACTGAAAATAGGGAGGCCAGAAAAAATTAGTAAGGCGACGATGGATCAACCCGAAGAAGCGGCGGCGACATTGAACAAACAACGTGAAGCACAGCAGGAGGAGTTCATCAGACGAAACAATGAACTACAACAGCTACGGGCACAAATTCAAGCCGAGCAAAATGAGCTGGAGCGAATCAGGCAAAATCGTCAGGGTGTCGAGCGGGCCATTCAAGAAAACCAGCAACTGCGAGCCCAATTAAATCAACGCAATACTGAACTTCTGCGGGAGGAACAGACACGGCAGACAAACGTGAACCAATTCCAGCAACTACCACAAACCCAAAACTGGGCAGAAAATTTCATGAACATTGTAAGTAATGCAAATACATTCCAAATTGATGTAAAAGTACCCGAATTTACCGACGAAAATTTAAGCAATCCACTAGAATTTTTAGAAAAATATGAAAGATTTTGTACGGTTAAAAATATAACAGATCAAAGAAAGTTAAGCCTATTAAACATTGTACTGCACGGAAAAGCAAGAATTTGGATCGAACTGCAAAATGTCGCGTTTCAAAATTATGAACAATTTAAAAAATCTTTTATTAATGAATTTTATTCGGTGCCCATACAAGTAAGAACAAAAAACAATTGGTCGAGCAGAAAATTTAACAAGCAAAACAAAAATTTACAATCCTTTTTTTATGACCAGGTCAAGCAAAGCAATTATTTGTTACCAAAAATGAGCGTCTATGAACGAAATTATAACATAATTCAACAATTGCCCCAAAACGTTAAACGCTCCCTTGTTGCAATAAACGCCGAACAGACTGAAACAATTTGTCAGGTTCTCGCAAATCTCGACGCAATTTATGAAGAAAAAATTTTGTACGAAAATAAAAATAATTTACATTCAAATGGAAATAAAACGGTTCAAGTTAACGAGCTGCGCGTGAATAATGGGAGAAACGAGAGTCGAGGTCATCCGAATTTTGAGAATTGTGATAACAATTCCGAGAAGAAAATAAACAGAGATCGCGCCGTAGGTCGACGTGATGGTCGTCGCGGAGATTCGAGTGAGTCCGCGCGCGAGACATTCAGGAGCATTGACACCAGGTACCCCCCTCCAAATATTGATGATACGCGAGCAAATTATAATGTTCAAGGTAGAAGCCCAAATCATTTAAACTAAAGGACGACATTCGGAAGGAAGGTCCCGCCGGGTGTCAGGACGTATGATTTGTAGATTGTTATACTAATGTTTTAAACAAAGGGGACCAAAAAAATAAATGAGAGAAACAAAATCGCTTTATCACCACACATCAAGATTCGTTTGGGTAATATCGATGCATGGGCAATGATTGATACGGGAAGTCAAATCACGGCGATTGCGGAAGAATTTTACAAGAAATTAAAAAGGGATACCGAAATTTTGGAGTTACCTGTCTCAAATATAAGCGTTTCTACCGCGATAGGGAAAAAGTCAACTACGATCAAAAGGCAAATTTTTATCGAGATAAAATTAGCGGAGCAAAGTTACGAGCAGATTTTTCTGGTGGTACCGTTTTTATCGAACGAATTAATATTGGGAAATGATTTTCATATCAAAACTGGGTTGGTAATTGACTACGGATCAGGTGAGATCAGACTCAAAGATATTAAAATCCCACGCTCACTGATGCTGTTCGATCGAGGCAATTCAGAGAGACTAATCTTAACTAAGAACAACGAAGGATTATGTATTTATATAATTAATCTCAGTGAAAATAATCCAAAGGAACAACTAAATTTATATGCAAAGGATAAAGAAATGAATAACAGTAATCAACTATATTTTATTGATCAAATTAAAAATGAAATTTTACCGGAAAAAAATGATGCAAATTTGGATTTGAAAAGATTAAATCATAGTGAAGGTAGTTTCTCTGAGCAGGCTCGAACGATCGCGAATTCCACAGCACTCAGTGAGCATAGAAAATTAATCTTAATGAGAATACTCGAAAAATATGAAAACTTATTTTCGGATAAACCGGGGTGCGCGCGTGGATATGAGCATCAAATCCGTCTAAGAAAAGAAAACCCGATTATCAATAAAACATATCCGGTACCCCTAGCTTTGCGCGAATCCGTCGGAACGTGCATCGACGAAATGCTCGCATTAGGCGTCATTGAAAGAGCCACGAGTCAATTTTGCAACCCGCTTCGAATTGTAAAAAAGGCCGATGGAAAGGTAAGAGTCTGCCTCGATGCTCGCTTTTTAAATGAGAATGTACAAGACGATCATGAGTCTCCTCCCATTATTTCGGATATTATGCAAAAGTTTGTTCAGTGTCGTTATTTTTCTAAATTAGATTTAACCCATGGATACTGGCAAATTTTATTGCATAAGGACTCTCGGCCGCTCACAGCATTTTTATTTAACGGCAGAATGTACCAGTTTACGCGAGTTCCATTCGGTTTGAAAACAGCTGGAAGCGCCTTCATCCGAGCTTTGTCGAATGCATTGCAAGATAAAGAAATTGAAGATGTATTTGAATTTGAGGATAACGAGAGTGAAAATGAAGGCGACGACACTGTTAGAAAATGCGATAATTATCATGATGAAATTAACTGCGAGACTGCGACGTATATCGATGACATCGCGATCGGGACGCGCACTTTTAAACAGCAGATACGAATTTTAAATACAATATTCTATAAGTTGAACAAATACAATTTTACGATTCGCATCGATAAAGCGGCGTATTTTTCCGACGGTCAATATTGTTTTTGGGATTCGTGTTATCAGAGCGTGGAATTAAGCCTGATCCGGATCGATAAGATTCATCGAAGAACTCGAGTCTCCAAAAAAATCAAAAGCAATTACTACCCAAGTACTGGGGGGTGTAATTAATCGCCGATTTGTCCTTAAACATAATGATTATACAATGTTCAAGTCCTTTTAAAAAAGTACGCAACAAAATGTACAAATGTTAAGTTTTGAACTTGAACTAATGATGTGGGTTTTGGTGTCATTTATCAAAGGCATCTTCAGTTTTTTAAAAGCGACCCCTATTTTTATTATATTCTGAAAAGCACAAAATTTACATTGGCATAGATCCCACGATGGCTAAAATGACCTAAAGGTCATTAGTGGTTAAATGATTATTTAGTAGCAGAAAGCCAAGAAATCCCGATTATTAAGAACTTTGAGCGTATCTGACCAATACTAAAGTAATTTGATTTTGCAAGACAAACTTTATGGTGGCGTTAAATTGACATTGCCCTTGATTTTCAAGGTCATTTGAAGGTTAACTTTAGTTTTCCAAATTAAGCCTCCTAGTTGTAATTCTCCATTTTGCACCAGCGCTAAATTCTGCATTAGGATTGTAGAAGGTGTAATTGACACTGGCGTAAAATAAGCCTTAGGCCAGACAACCACATAACTCGGGCGAGAATATGATAAATAAAAAAATGTCTAATCAAAATAAGCCTTAGGCCCAACAACTACATACCTCGGGGGGGAAAATGATAAATAAAAAAATGTCTAATCAAAATAAGCCTTAGGCCCAACAACTACATACCTCGGGGGAGAAAATGATAAATAAAAAAATGTCTAATCAAAATAAACCTTAGGCCCAACAACTACATACCTCGGGGGGGAAAATGATAAATAAAAAAATGTCTAATCAAAATAAGCCTTAGGCCCAACAACTACATACCTCGGGGGAGAAAATGATAAATAAAAAAATGTCTAATCAAAATGAGCCTTATTGCTCAGGCACGGGAGGTACAACTAATTAAGGTAACATCATGGGTGATCCAGCCAACTAAGGCAAGACCATCGGCGGCCCAGCCTACTAAGACAAGAACACTAGCGGCCCAGTCAGCTAAGGCAGGACTATCGGCGGCCCAGCTAACTAAATCAAGACAGTGGACTATTCGCCCAAACTGAATTTTTTTAAAATGTCGTTGACAGGAACTTTTTACAACAACTGTTCAAATTGTTGCCCATTAACAGTTTGGCAATGTGCTAACCGATTGTAAAAGGCTGCAACAACATTTCGCAAGATTTGCTGAGGTATCAAGTCTATTTCATCAGTGATTCTTTGGCGTAATTCATCCAAGTCACGTGGTTTTGTAACATAAACTTTATCCTTCAAGTATCCCCAAAGGAAGTAATCAAGAGGCATTAGGTCTGGGGACCGAGGTGGCCATTCAATTGTACCTCTCCGCCCAATCCATCTATCATGAAATGTTGCATCTAAATATCGGCGAACATGAATACCGTAGTGTGCAGGAGCACCATCCTGTTGGAAGTAAATTTCGTCCAGATTTCCACCCGTTAAATTCCGTATAGCAGGTATAATTTGGTCTCGAAGCATGTTTTCATACATTGCAGCATTTAAATTACCTTCAATAAAGAAAGGGCCAAGTACTCTTCCATTAAATATGCCAGCCCAAACATTTACTTTTTCAGGATGTTGCGTGTGGTCCGCTCTCATCCAATGTGGATTGATGTTACTCCAGTATCGACAATTATGTCTGTTCACTGTTCCGCTTAACTCAAACGTGGCTTCATCAGAGAAAACAATGTTATTGAGGAGCAAAGGATCATCAGATATCATTTGCATCATTACATCACAAAACTCTACCCTTCTATCAAAATCATCTTCAGATAATTCCAGTACCAACTTTAATTTGAAAGGATGCCATTTGTTGAGTTTCAAAATTTTGTGCACAGATGCAGCTCCCATTTCATGCTGTTGTGCACAACGTCTGATGCTGCAATGGGGGTCCTCAATAAATGATTGTAATACGTCTAAGCTCTTTTCATCATTAGACGATGATTTGGATCTACCTGATTTAGGACGATCTTTAATACCACCTGTCTCTTCAAAACGTCTAATTGTACGAATTACGGTACTTTTTGAAATAGGGTTGTTTTCTTCAACTCTGAATGTTTCATTGAATAAACGCTGTACCTGTTTGTAACCTCTCACTTGATCACCCCACCCTCGCATCATCAACAAAGATATTCTTTCTCGTTCAGTAAGATGTGCCATTTTTCACTACGATTAAAAGTACAATTATTGAAAATTAATACAATTATCTGAATTTCGAAGTAAGAGAACTTCACTTAACTCTTGAAAACAGAAAAGTAAATAGGAGTAAACAATTGTTAATTAACAATTATAAATGAACTGATTCCTAAAAAGAATAGTGAGCAAAATCTTCTAAGGTACAAGTAACGATCCTGAAAATGCTATGAATCATGCGTAGAAACTCGTAACCCTTGCAAAAAATTATTGCAATAAAAACTGTTCATGTAAAACGGTTAGATTATTTTGCTTTTGAAATTAATAACCCCCAAGTGTCCTATGTAGATCATTTCGAGCCATGACGTGGATATTGTACATATCTCCAGACCTAAAATTTAATGCTCCTCCAGAATCCGGAATACAAAATGAGTCCCTTTTTAATAAGCTGAAGATAACTTTCAAATGACCTTAAAAATGAAGGCCAATTTTAAAGTGACCATAAAGTTCGTCCTAGAAAATCAAATTATGAACTTTAGTATTAAAGTACGAAATTTTTTTTTTCTTTTCGTCAAATACACCCAAAGTTCTTAATAATCGGGATTTCTTGGCTTTCTGCTACTAAATAATCATTTAACCACTAAATGACCTCTGTAGGTCATTTTGAGCCATAACGTGGGTACATATCCAGATGTAAAATTTTGTGCTCTTTCAGAATCTGAAATAAAAAATAGGGGTCCCTATTTAAAAAAACTGAAGATAACCTTTAAATGACCTTGAAAATGATAACCAATAACAAATCCAAGGTCATCATTTAGTTCAACCTTCAAAACTTAACAACTTTTGTATTTAACATTTTTTTCCAAAATGCTTACTTTATGTTATAAGTGGGGGGTCCGGAACATTTCGAACACCCTGTATAACAACTTTTCAAGACCTTTTAAAAAAGAACGCGAGGTGGGATTGGACCGAGCGACATGATAAGGCTTTTTTCGAACTAAAGAAAAATTTTGTTAATGCCGTGTATTTATGTCACATTGATCCGAATCGCGCTTTAAAGTTACAAACGGACGCAAGTACCCGCGGAATAGGAGGAGTATTATATCAAACCGACGCACTGGGTGATCAACGCGTAATTGCAGTGGCCAGTAGATGCCTAACGTCTGCTGAAATAAATTATATGACCACTGAAATTGAGATGCTGGCGATCATTTATTGCGTTACAAAATTTCGGCATTATTTAATCGGTACCGTTTTCGAAATAATCACTGATCATAAGGGACTTACTTTTTTAAATTCTACAATTTTCCATAATTCGCGTCTAATTCGTTGGAATTTGTTACTTCAACAATATACCTATAGAGTTAGTTATTGCAAGGGCGTCGAAAATATTGTCGCTGATTTCCTTAGTAGAAATCCAGAGGGTAAATTCCTCGAAGAAGAGCAAGATAAATTAATAATATCGGCTATAAATCAGTTTTGTTCGCTAAAGAAAGGGGGGGACAGTAACGATGCACTGACAATATTAAGTATATACAACGAGGACAAACAATTAAAGAAAATTATGAGAAATCTAAGCCTAAAACAAACAAACGACAAATTTTGCAAATTGATCTCGGAAAAATTAGCAACAAACGATGAAGTCATAAAAGAATTTTTTCATATACATGACGGTGTTTTATTCCACAAAAGGGATAATCAAAATAAATGGCAAATACTTATTCCATGTGAAATAAAAAAGGAATTGATCGAAAATACACATAATAAATTAGGCCATCCGGGTATATATAAGACGGTAATGTATATGAAAAACTTCTACTTTTGGAAAGGGATGAATAGAGATACTAAAAAATTTATAAAAACATGTGACGTCTGCCAACGGGTTAAATATTTATCAAGCACGATGGAAGGAGCCTATCAGTTAGTTCAGGCAAATAGACCCTCAGATTTAGTTACTGTGGATTTTTATGGTCCCCTTCCCCGTGCTCGAGGAGGAGTGGAGTATGTATTTGTTATACTAGATGCATTTACAAAACTGGTTCGATTATACCCAATGAAAAAAGCAACAACGCAGATGTCGATAAAAAAGATAGTAGAGTCATATATACCGGAGTGCGGGAAGCCGAAAAGAATACTAAGTGATAATGGCACTCAGTTCACTACGCCGAAATGGAAAAATTCATTAGAAAAAGAAGGAATAAAAGTATGTTACAGCTCGATAAGACATCCCCAGTCAAATCCGACCGAGCGCGTTATGCGAGAATTGGGCAGATTGTTTCGGACTTACTGCGAGACGAAGCATACGAGTTGGGCTGGTCATATAAAAAGGATAGAAAATTTATTAAATGTAACGACACATTTTAGTACCGCGTGCACACCCATGGAATTGCATTTCGGGACACCGATTAAAGATTTTATTAATAGAATTATTGAATTTCCTGAACCATATAATATTGATCACGAATTCATGATAAATTTTGCAAATGAAAATATAAAAAAGAATTTTTCGGCTCGATCCAAGCAACAAAAACCCTCAACAATAAAACTTGAGGTCGGAGATATGGTGTTACTGCGCGTCAGGCACCTATCAAATGCTTATGATAAGGTAACGCGAAAGTTTTTTCACCTGTTTGAAGGTCCGTATAAATTGGTTAAAAAGGTAGGGGAAAATGCATTTGTACTTTCAGATTCTAAAAATTGTAGTGTGATTAAAGGGACTTATAACCGATCGAATCTGCGAAAGTATTATTCAGCGAATTTGTAAGTGCTGAAATTTTAACGAATTGATTCTTAATTTTGCCTATATAAATTTGATTTCTTTTACATGTAAATTTCATTTTAGTATACATTATTTGTTTAGAACGTTTATTTATATCTGCGAACGGATTATATTATAATCATATTGTAAGTCTAGAGCGAGTGGTTGAGTAGAGTGATGTATTCTGTATAATGTTAAGATGATAAGTCAATATGTATAATGAATGCAAAACGTGAATGTTGGACGTGTGACGCTCGGGTAAGGCGACTTAAAAAAGTGCGCGACGAGTGGTTGACGGAGTCAGCAGATTTTCGATTGTAGGTCAATAGGACATGATGTTGTTAGTAAACGAACGATTTGATATATTTGTAAAAATAGTATATGTTTCCGTTGTAATGAAAGTATAAGCGTGTATTTTTTTATGAACGACGTCCGATGATGATTAAAATTTGACTATGTTTTGAACCTGGACGTGATATCACGATAAAATGACGTGAGCTTGTTTACGCGACCGTTGATTATGTTATTGAAATTTTAATGGTAATGTTGTTTTTTGTAATGACCAATTTCGGATTCGCCACACATGTCACCGCAGGATCATTGACAAAAAAGGAGGAGTAATGTAACGGTGCGTCTTCGAGAAGCGCCTCTATTATAGCCGACGGCTACTACTAATCGCGGGCCGCAAGATTTCGGCTAGGCCCGCGCGAATGAAGCGCCGTTGCGACCCGATAAAAGGTCGCGACTCGGCTGGCCCGCTCTCTTGCTCGACCGGGACGACGAACCATCACCTCGTCCACCAACTCTCAGGGCCAGTAAGCGAAGGCCCAGACCATACCAGGGTGCCATACCTCAAGGCCACTGCTTCTCGGAGTGCCCTCCGTCACTACCCGGGACAACCGAGATCCGGCTACGACAACGGCGTCTGAGGTCCCGGTCGGCAGAGCCAACGCCGATACCACAAAACAAGGCTAAGTCAAAGATTATTTGTCGTAAATCCGGCGTCCGTGTGCTAGCGAATACGAAAAGAAATTTATGAAATACGCGCGAAATGAAATCCAAGAAAAATAAGCTCGCGTCACGAGAAATTAGAATTATATTAACATGAACACTTATTTAATGCGTAAAATTAGTTATCAAATGTACACTTAGTATTAAGCAATGTGATTGATCAATCAATAAATAAATAAAATAAACCTCTATAGTATAAGAAAATTTTACAACTGTAATTTCTACGGTTACAAGTAGACAACAAAGAATGCGTCGACATGGTTTCAAGCGGCTTCTCAACAGGGTCGACGAAACAAACAGAGAGTAAACAACATAAGGGCAAGTCTGATTCGATGAAAAACGTAGCAAGCGCGAATGCACTTTTCACGGCAACCGAAGCGTGATCGACGACTGGCATATTGTGCAAAGCGAATCACGACAGTCAGAACTACGAAAATGCGCGTAAGTTAACTTTGCCGAAACGTACAGATACAGTAAAATCGAAAAGAGTTTGTTATAATTGTTTAAAACGAGGACATATGTTAAAGAAAAGTAGAGTAAAAGTAAAATGCGATTAGTGTTCGATAATATAGAAAATAAAATTTACACGAAGAAGAAAAAGGCGGCGCTAACGTAGAAAGTAATTTAGCAACACTCGGTGTGCGAGCAAACGTTTGTTTACAAACCTTACGCGTAAAAGTATACTCAGACTCGGAAGAGAGTATTGTAAGAGCAATCATAGACACCGCATCGCAACGTTCATATATTTGAGCGATCGTGCATTCGTTATTCGGCCGTGTAAAATCTAAAAGCGAAACACATGACAAGTTTTTAGTTCGTATAAAAAATTTAAATAATTCGTATGCGTGTAATTTCTCAGTGTTAAGTCAACACTGAGGTAATTTGCGATACTATTTCCACGATTAAACGAGACGTATGGGTAGACGAATTGTGAAGTTAAAATGTTATTTTATCGGATGTTGGTGTCGAAGATAAATCGATTGATGTTCTGATAGGCGCAGATGTGGCTGACAAGATAATGACGGGTAGAAAAGTTACATTAAAAAAACAGTTTGACGGCTTTCGAAACCTTACTTGGCTGGACGATGTTAGGAAAAATATCCCCGCGCTATACGAACGCGGATACCGCGACGTGGTTAGTATCGGTGCATATGCAGGATGCTACTATTTCTCAATTATGACATTTAGATGTACTCGGTATTAAGGAGCCGATAAAAATGACAGTGATGGCTATAAGAGATGAAGAGACACGTAAACTTTTAACAAAAACAAAAAGTGTAAATGAGTCGGGACGTTTTAAAATAAAGTTACCATGGATTAAAAATCACGTGCCCTTTGAGTCAAATTTTGAAATTGCAAAAAATAGGCTAACGAGTAAACTTGAAAAATTGAGTAAAGGAAATCTTATGAATCATATGACGAAGTATTACAGGAATGACTCAAGGAGCAAATAATCGATATAGTACCAAAGGAAAAATTGAATAGACCGAGCCATTATTTACCACACCGACTGGTAATTAAACAATTAGTAAACAAGTTCCACAGAAATCCGGCCGGTATTTAATGCGTCGGCGCATAGCCAAGGACACCCGCCTCTCAATCAATGTCTTGAAAAAGGTCCGAATATGATTGAACTGATCCCAGCAAATTTAAATTGATTTAGCGAAGAAGAAATTGGAGTTATATATGACATTTGTAAAGCTTTTCTTCAGATTAACGTGGATAAAGCCGATAGAGATTTTTTGCGTTTTCTTTGCTTGAAAGACGGTAAAGTAGGGGCTATGCGCCACTGCAGTGTTGTATTTGGGTTGGTCTGTAGTCCATTCATGTTGGCGGCTATTATCGATTTACAATAAGATTTAAGTTTAAAGAAAATAAATCGCGATCAAAATATTGGTTGGAGCGAAAAAACAATTAGAAAACTTAAAGATTCGTTTTATGTGGACAATTGCATCATTGAAGTTTTGACCTTTGAGTACCGTAGTTTTAGAAATATGCTGCAATAAATCTAAAGACACGCTCGGAATTAAACATAGTTTTTCAAATGCAGAAATCCCAGAGAAACTGACGAAAAAATTAGTGTTGTCGTTTTCTCATAAAATTTTTTATTCTAGAATCACGTTTCCGGTATTCTTACAACCTAAAATTTTATCGCAAAATTTATGCGAAGAAAATGCAGGATGGGACACTGAAATTAACGATGACCGAAAAGAAGAATTTTTAGTATAAGCTAATGATTTACATTTGTTAAAAGAAATACAGATTCAAAGATGGCTCCAGATCGGTCCAGGTGAATTAGCGTTGCACGCGTTCGGAGGTGCAAGTGGGTTAGCGTTTGGCTCAGTAGTCTTTGAACGAGTAGATAACGGTGATACAATTCGCCTGCAGTTACTGGCTGTGAAATCACGAGTCGCGCCAAAGGAATCTGTTACTGACAGAATTTATATTTCACATTTTTTATGAAAATAACGGCGTCAGGGAGAGTCTTCAAACAAATTCTAAAATGTTCTATCGAATTTATCTAAAATCTAACAGAAATTCTAATATGTAATTTCTTAACCGTATATTTTTGTAATATTTCTATAATTTTAGTATGTAAATCAGCGCGTGTGTTTTGTAAATTTTTATTAATAAATAAGTTTTGTTACTTACTATTGTAAACCTACGTTTTCGGAAGAGGTTTTCTGCACGGGGTTTTTTCCCACCGGCTTTATCCGTGAAGTTTTCCCTCTTCCCCGGGCTGAGATGCAAACCCGGGCGAATGCGAAAACAAAGGTCTCCATTTGTATTTTCAGTCTAATGCCTCTCGAGCAAAGAAAGGCATATGTAATAAAAAAGAGACTTACGGTGGCGACGGATTCCCGGCGGTAAGCTTGAACTGTGCATGGATTTGCCCATGGCCGGGAAGCCAAGCGTGCTCTGGTTTTTCCCGAGGCCGCAAATCGTCTAGACAGGAGCATATACTCCGCAGGCAAACGTGCACGGGGAAATTTTCCGCGTGGCCGTCAGAGGCTATAGTCGTCGGGCCTTGTGCCGGCGGCACTTCGGATAAGCCGAAGGGACCCGACGCCGCACGCCCGCCGCGTACATTTGGCACATGGTGCACACGACGCGCCGACTATACCTGATGTTTGCCATTAGGAAAAGATGATCATCTTATGCCGCCTTTTTCCGCTATAAAGGAAAGCATAAGAAGGGCGAGCACGGTCTAAATTTTAGAACCTATTATATCTATTTTAGCGTCTGTCCGTGCTATTAGTTTTGGCCTTGAACTTTACTTTCAAGATCATTTGAAGGTCAAATTATTTTTTTTAAATAGAAACCCCTGTTTTTTACAACGGGTTCGAAATTGCGGAAAATTTTACGTTCGAAATTTTTATTATGACACTTAGAAGATCATTTCAAAGTCAAATTCCAGAAAAATCCGTGTTTTTACGAATATTGAAGGTCGGATTATTTTTTCAAATGGAAACGCCTGTTTTGTACACAGGTTTCGGATAGCGGGAACAATTACCATGCAGCGGCTCGACGGTACGCTGAATGGTTTCTTTTATGAAGGTATTCTAATCTATAATCACGCGATAATACGTTGATTAACTGAAAGAGTGCGGGATGGACATTTTTTTTTGCGTTATAACCGTTTTAGCAGCTGTTTATGTCGATCCGCAGATAAGCAGTCGGCAAATTGAAGGTCGCAATAAAACTTTAAAATCAATTCATTTTAATTCATAATCGCAATAATTTTCCATAGATCTTCCAATAATATTTGATTTACAATAGGCATTGATCGCCTTGCGTTTTTCTGACTTCTTTTTATCCGTAACAGACTCAGAATTTTTTAGATCTATTATATAATTGCCACTACTAGTCATATGAACATCCCCACTGGCATAGGGCTGTTGATCATCAAAACGGATGAAACCTTATAGTGTGGTGTGACATAGTAAACCGTTACCGATTAGATCTTATTTTTTTTAATAAATGTAAATCAACATAGCTATTTGGAATTACTGAGGGATCAATTGCCAGAACTTTTGGAAGAAGTCGATTTAGAAACACGACGAAGTATGTGGCTACAACAAAATGGATCACCTCCCCATTTTACAATAATAGTACCATTGAGTTTATTCTATTAGGTTTAAGAATTACTCAATAGTTAGCAGGTTAATATAGTATATTTATTTAAAGTAAAAGAGTAAATCGATACACAAGATTTCTAACAAAATTAAGACGCTTAGACTCTCTGCGAGAACACTATTGCCCGTCAGAAGATCGCTGCTCGACTAACCATATGTCTTGCTCCGACATCAAGTAGTAATGGGTAAAATAGCGTTAAAATTTACGCTTAGGATTATCCCTTCCAAGAACATTTATTGCTCTCTGACCGTTTATCAGTGTCGTTCAACAGGTTGCAAGTATATAGTGTTTTTATAAAATTCAATTGATCGATTCAGAAAAATCGGTGAACCGATCGATCTAAAAATTTAGATGGTTCTTCGGGATATATTAGGCTAAAGAATTTTTCTATGACCTAAGCTTTCCGCCCAATATTGACAAACATGCAGTCGATTAATCAAAAAGTGGGAAAATGGCATTTTTTTGCTCTTTTTTTACGTTAACGTTACGGGTGGAAAACATTTTTTTTTAAATTAACCATGACAGATTTTTATAGGAAATTTTTTGCAGAAAACGAAACCCTCTGTCTGATCGCTGGGCGACTAGTACCTTCAAACATATCGGCAGTTGAATGAAAGAGGATCTTTTTGAACTGAAAATTCGATATCTCGAAGACAAATGGTCATATCCGGTCTAGTAAAAAGCAAATTGAAGCTGAATAAACAGGCAATGCGACCAATGCTTTGGTTTGGTTTCCAAAAAAACTTTCCATGTCCGTAGAGCAAGAAAAAAATGCAAAAAATTTGGCAATTTTTTTTGAGCTTTATCTAAGGATTGCAGAACTACCAGTGCTTCGAAAAAATTTTAAATTGAAGATCTGATAACTAGAGTTTCTAAGCTTCAAAAACTTTTTTTCTTGTTTCCTGTACGACCATTTTTCACTGAGATACAGCCTGTTAAAATCGCCAAAAAAATTTCGAAAATTGTTCCCTTAATTTTTGTGAAAAGTGTAGTAATCAAGAAGTTTGCTTACATTAAATAAAGGTAAAGCTGTCTGGTTTATTCTGCTTCTATTTGATTACAAAACAGGAAGCAGAATAGTTCTGTCATCCAGGTTCGATCTGAAAATCATATAATAATTAATTATTAAAATGATCGACAATTGTAATATTATAAAAAGTATTATAAATATAAAAAACATATTTCTTTAATAAAATTTAATGAAAATATTTGAAATAGCATTACCATACAAGTAAAGATTTCAGAAAAAATATACAATAATATATTTTAAATCAAGGGACTTAGAGTTGTGACGCGAGGTACTATCGGGTACCTGCGCGCCGTCGCGAGCCTTCGCGGCGCGAGGAGGTGTTAGGCGGTGGCGCGCGGGAGCGGCGGCCATCTTGGAATCTCGAGAGATTCTCTCTAGCGGTGGACGACGACGGACGCGTGCGCGAGCGGACGACCCGGGGAAGGAGAGGAAGCGAGCGTCGAGACCTTTTGTGTGAACGCGGTAGCAGCCTAGGACGAGCCAAAGCTGCGAACCTTGTAAGTACCGCCCGACTAATCTTGTGAGTGCGGGCGCGTACCGGCGAGGAGTCAAGGAGCGCCTTGACTCCCTGGCGTCGAACATTGTTCAGTGAACGTGGGGGGGCCGTCCCCAGTTCACCACTTCTCTCTCTCTCTCTCTCTCTAGTTCGCGGTCGCGGACTCTCGTGCGGTGGGAGTCGCGACTCTCGTGGAAGAGTCGCTGCGCGGTGCGATACCGATACCTCGAGCACGAGCTCGAGGTCGGGTTCGTGAGTCGTCGCGCGGAACGGGTAAGCGACCCGTTCCTTCGCGTAAGCGTGTACGTGTGTGTACACGCAGGGCAGGCAGGCGGCCTGCTCTTGAGCGCGGTGTTTGTTTACGCGGAGCAAGGTCGCGCTCTGCGTAAACATCACCGATCGCGAATCGCGCGATCGGCCGGCGAACTCTCGGCGCGGCCGAGAGTTTGTAAGAGCGCGCGCGCTTGCGTTCGCGCGCGGCTCCACTCGGCGACACTCGGGCGTGTTCGGAGCAGTCGGCTCACACGCCTGACGACTACTAACCATCCGGAACGCGATCATTGTAATTTCTTTTACGGAGGCAATAAAGGCCTCCGACTTGCCATTTTACTTGATCGCGTTGTTCTTCCGAGTAGTCCGCGGGGCTACTCGGCAAACCCTCCTCGTCCTTAATCTCCCGGATACCGCCACTCTATCGCAGAGCTGAGCGGCCGGCATCGGCTGTCATCTAGGAGGACGACAGCCACGCGAACGCGAGGAGCGCGTTCGTGCGACAGCACGCGAGTACAAGAAGTGAGAGTACAGGCGTACTCTCACGTTGTATACGGGCCGCGGCGACGTGTATTCGCCGTCGGGTGCTCGCGCGCACCCCGAGGTAAGGATCTCACGGGGCACTCGTGCGTGCCCCATTGCACCCATCTCGCGGAGACAGGTCTCCTCCGCGAGGTGAAACGGTCAAAGGTAACCCCGTTACAACTGGCGCCCAACCACGTGTGCAGCGGAGGACAGGACCACGACGCGACGAAATCGAGTTTTTTTTTTTTTCAGCGAAAAATTTTGAATTAGCAGATCGGGTTACCGACTGGGTCGGTAATCTAGAAGCAGGAGAAGCTTCACGAATCGGCCGCTAGGCGGCGGCGGGCTTTTTTCACAGGGAGTGAAAAAGCCGCGAAATTCAAATTTGAATTAAATTCTAGAGTTCGGGTGCGTTCGTGAGGAGGGATAAGAATAGAATTTTCTTTTAGAAACCGAAGGGGGAAAAATCAGGGGATTTTTCCAGTAGTAAATTCAGGTGGAGAGAGAGAATCTCGCGTGGCGGCGATCGTTTCTTCAGGCGGAAGAAACGTGCGAAAAGGCGATTTTTTTGAGTTTTTGCATGCGGTTTGCGCGGAAAACAAATTTTTCGATTTCTTTTATTCGTGTTCGGAGAATTTATTCGATCAGACAGTCGCAGCAGTAACCTGCTCCTGTCAAAAATTTCTTTTTCACTTTGTTTGAAATTCCTGGAGTGTGTTCGTAAAGTGAACAGTCGCAGCCGTGCCCTGCTCCTGTTCAGAGACTTTACGATATTGGAACTCACGGGGAGTTCCAAATTCTGATTAAATAAGCGAACGGTCGCAGCCGTGCCCTGCTTCCATTCATAAAGCTTTTAATCACTGAACACGCGGGGTGTTCAGAAGTCATTCAACAGCATACAGTCGCAGCCGTAACCTGCTTCTGTATCGGGCAGCTGTTGAGTGAAAACTCGGAATCTCAGCAAGCCAAAAGCAAAAACAAAACAAGAATTCGCGCTTTCGACAGGGAACCTCTCGTGTTGGCTAGCTAGCGAACACATGTAATTTACAACCGATTGTAATTTACTAACACGAGAAACACGTCTAGGAGAAAATTCTAAGGAGAATTTTTTCCATCCAAATTGAACTCGAAAATCGAAAGTTTTCGAGGAAAATTCATTTTCTCGTTGAATTGGTCAGCGAGAATTTCGAGTAGAGTCGCGCTAAATAAATAGAGTTTTTTTTTACGCATCTCAATCGCGACTGCGCTACAAACTGTAGGCAGTCGTAAAGAAATTCTCGAAGACGTGTTTCAGAGAGAATCTCACACTACACAGTAGGAGTAGTTGCGTCGCCAACCGAAAGGTCCGTCCCACAATTTTTTTCCGCGTTTTGGGATAGAGGGCAGGCCTGTACTCAATCAGGCGAAGATGGAGTATAAGCCAGAACCAACGGAAAGGGACGTCCAGCAGTGGCTGTCGGTGATCCCGGTCGAGGAGCTGGAGGAGACAATCCAGCAACTCGGACTAAGAACAGACGGCGACTGCTTTGTGCAGCGTCACCGTCTGTATAATTGGCTGCAAGGTAATTACACTGCAGCCGATTTTCAGGCGTGTGACTCCTCAAACGAGGAGGAGTTACGCACAGTCCGTGAATCGTTGAGGAAGTCCTTCATCGAAGAGATGTGTATGGACAGGACATCCACTACAATTCAGGACGAGAATTACGAGAAGGGCCGACCTCGCCCTCTCTCGATCTATCAGAACAGCATCGTTTGCCATTCAGAAGGCGACAAAGGACTGGGCAACGTAGAGCCAAGTCGCACACCGCCATCGAGGTCAGAAAATGAAAAGGACCAAGATAGCGGGACCGATGACGACAGTCAGTCGTCACAGGGTCAATCGCTGAGGTTGGAATCTCTGTTACGAGATATCCAACAAACCGTTCGAGCAATCGAACGGAAATACGACAGCTTGTTGAACACAAGTGTCAAACAGGCGAGGGCATTGACGGCTCTCACGATGAGAGTCGATCAGCTGGCTCACGTAGTAGACCAGCAACGGCCACCGATGTCAAGCACAAGAATCGACGGCCGACAGATCGATACGCGAACGGAGCGAATAAATCCGTCGCAATCGACACCGCGCGTTGGATTCCAGGACACGTACACGATAGACGAGCCTGGAATCAACGAAACACTGAATGGTGCGAACACCATTCAGAACGCGCAACGGCGAATCCCGCCACGTGAAATCAGAACGTGGACTGATTTCACGAACGGAAGGACAAGAGAGCTCACTGGTCCTTCTACAAGCGAATTAAATCGCACAGGCAGAGGTCACGAGGACCCCAGCCGAATAGTTAGCCGATGGAACGTCACGTTCTCGGCTAAACAAGGAGAAGACGTAGAGTCTTTCCTTAAGAGTTTCGAGGACAATGCCCGAGCGGCTAAACTTAACGAGAGCGACATGCTGGCGTCGCTTCCGTGCGTCCTCAAAGACGTGGCGAGCATGTGGTACAGGAACCACAGCCGCGATTGGCGAACATGGGCAAATTTCTGTCAAGCCACTCGACGCAGATGGGGCTGCGCCCACGATAGGCAAGAGCGCCTAAGAGACGACATTAGGCGTCGTTATCAACAAATAGGGGAATCGAGCAGCCACTACATAACATGCATGGAGAGCATGTTAGGTGAGATATCCCCGAGGATGACTAGGCTCCAGGAAATCGAGAAGATTTACATGAATCTTCTCCCGGAAATTAAAAGAATTATCCGGATAGAGATCTGTAATACGCCAGACGATCTAGCGGATCAATGCGTAAAGGCAGAATATATCCTGGACAGGGAAAAGGGCGATAGGACGCCAATCCCCCCATCCAAAGCGGTAATGCCAGAAAGGGCATACAAACCGCAGAGGGAGAAGACGGGGACGTCTTCTCATGTAAAGGTAGAGGCAACGGCCGCTACACCGCCGGACACACAGGAGAAGCCCGATGCTCCGATAGCCGGGATAGGTCGGCAAGAGATGGCCGACCTATTAACGAAGCTTAGCGGAGAGCTAGTGAAAGCTTTCCGCGAAAGCAACAAACAAAGGCAGGGAGGGGGAAACAAGGGTGCTTCCTCCTCGGCGAACAAAAACGGCCGTTCCGGAAGAGGCAACGCCAAGAAAAACAATGGCAGCGAGAAGGAAGACCAGAAAAATGGGCAAGCGAAAGAACCTATTCGCTGCTTCGGATGCAACAAAGAAGGCGTAATCCGAGCGAAATGCCCTAATTGCTCGCCGGAAAACGGGCAACAGGGGAAGTAGAGCACTCAACTACTTCCCCAAACGCCAACGAAGCTAGTCAGGAAGCTTCGGGAACGACCTCCCAGGACGTTAGCGGGACGGCACTACCGAATGCTCCTGCGGAGGAAAGCCTGGAAACCAGATGGTGGTTACAGGTGGAAGTGGAAGGTTTCCACTTTCGCGCGCTGTACGACACAGGCGCATCGGTCACAGTGATGGGACCGATCGGCCTGCAGTTGATAACTGCATGCGGCCGAACACTTATGCCAAGCGAGCACGCAGGTGCTAAGCTCGCTGACGGTAGCACGAGCCCAATCGTGGGCTGGGCTTACCTTCCCTTCACAATAGGTGGCATAAGCAGGGATATCAAAGTTTCGATTATCCCTGCACTAGATGCGGATTGTTACTTGGGCACGAATTTCATGCGGGAATTCGGCTCAGTACACAATCCGCGATCAAACCAGCTGACGTTGGTGGACGACAACGTCAGCGTGGATCTCCAACTGGCATCAGTTAAAGAGATTAACATGATCCAGATCGGTGCAGTGGGCTTAGGCCATGTAACCGAGGAGCAACGAGCACAAGTCGAGGCACTTGATAAAGAAGTTTCGCCCATACATCGAAGGCTACGCATTCCGAGTAGTCACGGACCACAGCTGTCTGCGGTGGCTGCGCACACTGAGTGGTCCGACAGGGCGATTAGCGCGGTGGGCCTTGGAGCTGCAAGGCCACCAATTCACGGTTGAGCACAGAAAAGGTGCGCTCAACAATGTCCCAGACGCCCTTTCTCGAATGTACGAGGAGGAGGGCGAGGAGACACCAGTGGCAGGTGTCTCGTGGACGGGAAATTCCCAGGATGAGTGGTACCTCCAACAGCTTAAGAAAGCCAAAGAGGAACCACTCACCGATCCGAAGATGAAGTGGGTCGGGGGGAGACTGTTTTATTACAACCCCGACCAACTTATGCAAGGAATCCTGGGAGAGGACGACGAGGCGTGGAAGCTCGTCGTTCCTCTAGAAAAACAAGGAGATATCATGAAAGAGTGTCATGATAGCCCCACAGCAGGACACTTGGGGCGAGAGAAGACTCTCGCACGGGTTGCCCGTCAATATTATTGGCCACGTATGGATGCGTGCATCGCCAATTACGTGCGGCAATGCCAGACTTGCCAGCAGATAAAGGCTGAGCAAAGGCCGCCGACGGGACTCATGGGCCGCAGGGTCATCGAACGACCCTGGCAGTATGTCGCAGGCGACATTATGGGCTCGCTACCCAAGACGAGTAAAGGGTACGAATACATCCTAGTTTTCCAGGATTTATTCACACGGTGGGTGGAAGTGATTCCGCTCCACCGCGCCACAGGCGAAGCCATACTGTCGGAGTTTACAGAACGCATCTGTCTCCGGTTTGGAACACCCGAAGTCTTCCTCTCCGACAACGGGACCGAGTTCAAAAACCGAACGATCGACGGTTTTTTTAACAAAAAGGGGATACGTCATGAAACGACGCCCCCGTACCATCCGCAGGCTAACCCGGTCGAAAGGGTTAACCGAACGATGAAGCAGATGATCATGGCTTTCATCCAAGATGACCATGATCGCTGGGACGAGCATCTTACAGAGCTCGTCCACGCGTTCAACAACTCCAAGAGTAGTGCCACAGGAATGACACCTGCGTTCCTCGTCTACGGCAGGCATCCGAAGCCCTTAGACTCGGAGTATAGCAGGCAGATGCTTGATATACTAAAACGAAACGAAGAGGAGGCTCGAGAAGAATGGGCTCTCCGAATGAGGAATCTCTCCGAGGTCCACGATATGGCAGCGGAGAATTCCGACAGGGAACGGGATCGACAGGCGCGTTACTATAACGCGGGCCGACGTGAAGCGAGCTTCAAGTCGGAGATCCTCGTATGGAAAAGGAATAAAGTCCTTTCCAATGCGGCAAAAGGAGTAGCTGGGAAGCTAGCTCCGAAGTTTGCCGGACCGTACGATGTTACGGAAATCTTGGGCAGCAACACGTACGCGTTGCGTGACCAAAGTGGACGGACAGTGGGGTCCGATCCACTCAGAACAGTTGAAACCGTACATCCCCGGTGCAGACGTTCCTGCTGAAGAAGAGGACGTCGAGACCAGCGCCCGACCTCCGGGGAAGGCGGGAGTCGTGTGGATGCGCCCACGACTCCATCAGCAGAGGCTGATGAGAAGAAGAGCGGTGCCAGCGGGCAAGCGTCCCAGGCTGGGAGCGCCCAGCCTGAGGAAAAACCGTGTAAAGCGCAAACGCGGACGCCCGCGTAAAGCGTCCTACGCCGTCACGCAAGTTAGAAACGCGACTGGAAAGCGAGGACCGGTTCGTCCACCCGGTTCTAAGAACAAGGCCAGCGCGACCAAACGTAAGACGCGAGGAAGACACGGTTGACAGGAAAGAACCGACTCTGTGAGCCATTCCTCACCATCCCTCTTTTTCTTTCTGTCCCTTTCCTAGATGTACACGTACGAGATGGAGGAGGGGATAGCCCGTCTCTTCAGCGAAGACGCTGAGGAGTAATCAGCGGAGGTCGTGGCCGGGGGCACCCTGGAGGGGACCCCCAAGGCGACGGAGGCGATTGGGGAAAGGCCCCAATCCCCGTCGAGCCGGTCAGGAACGGAGGCGAGCGACCAGGAGGTCGCCCGCAAGAAGGAGGCGTGCGGCGAAGCCGCCTCCCACCCAGCAGGAGACCAGGAGGCCCCCTGCGCAATAGCGAGCGGCAGCGAGGCCGCCCGCGACAACGCGACCGAAGCGAGCGGCCAGGAGGGCCACCCGCTCCCTACAGCGACCCCACGTCCCTGAGCCAGGGACCGTGACGCCGGCGACGGCGAACATCGCCGAGGAGGGGGACGGAGGGGAGCTCCGTTCCCAGTCAACCCAGCGAGGAGGCGCCGAGGACGGCGCCCCCTTCAGCAGCGGCCCCTTTCCGCTGCGGAGAGGCTGGAGGAGTTGGAGGCTGGGCTCCGCTCCTCCACCGAGGATTATCGCCGGGCGGTTGGGCAATTGGAGGAGGCCCACCGGGACTTCCTGCGCTGTGCGGAGGGGGCTGAGGGGGAGCTGGCGGAGATGACGCGCGCCTCCCTCAGCCTCGTAGAGATCCGCGCGCAGCGGGCGGGCCTGGCCGCATCACGTCGAGCTTACGACGAGGTGTACCAGGCCCACCACAAAAAGAAAGCGGAGGAGGACCGCTTGAGGGCCTCAATGGAGGCCAATCAACGGCGGCTCCAGGAGGAGCAACAGCGGCAGCAGGAGCGCCGCCGCGAGAGGGCCCTCCAGGCCAAGAAGGAGGAGGCAGCGGAGAAGAAGCGTCTCGCGGCCCTCCGCGCCCGTGTGGAAGCGGACGCAAAGGATAAGCGGCGCCGGGAGCTTTTTGAGCTGTACCCGGGCCGCTTCTTCTGCTCAGTCTGCGCGGAGCCGGGTGTGCTCTACGCCAACCAATGCCCGAAGAAGGACCAGCACGGGTGGTACATTAGCAAGAGGAGGTACCAGTAGGCTGCCCGTGTTAGATCCTTCTTCGCACCACTCGTGTAAATGAAGGCCAAATAAAGGCCTCGCGCCCTTAATTTACACCGTAACGATGCAGTTCGTGTCGACTTTATTTACCTCTCCTCGTCC